>JAGSMR010000048.1:2620000-2668812 GCA_029286605.1 Sericinus montela
GTAAGGTTACCAAAAGATTTTTGAAATTATTTAATACTTAAGATTAACATCATAAATATTGCTTTGGCTTAAAGTAAGTTTAAAGCACTCGTGTGATGGATTCAGAAACGACAAAGATATCAAAAATACTTAGAACTTCTCTGGTTTTCTCATTAGCATGTCCGGGTATCCACCCGGGGACCCACACCTTGTAAACCTATGTAAACGCCACTCGCAGGTCATCTTATAACTATGACTACTAATTCTGACGCTAAATGGCAACGTAACATCTGTTGTGGGTAATCATCTGGTTTGGGAGGTATAGAGATCCAGTGTATCCATAAACTATGAGGAATCTTCGTCTGTGAGTTTCTTCTTTTGAAACGTTTTGTAGTAGTTATGGATACCACAGTAGCTACTTAACAGGTATTTTAGCTATTTTTTTCACTCTACTGAATTAGGACAAGCACTTAATTGTCAAGACCTGTCTAACCCAGTATTAGGAATATACGTGGAGATAAAAATTACTGGGGAGTGCGGAGGGGGACTGGGTTCAAGAGTACTCGGATACCTAGATGTGAGTGCATGAATAAAATGATGAACTTGAAAGAAGCGAAAGTTGAAAGAAGCGAAATCTGTTCTCTCTGCCTACCTTACCTGGGACTGTACGTGAAGATATAAAAAATAAAAATAATATTGCATAGATATCTTTACAGTATTGAGAATAAACAGTAGTTATACTAAGTTTAAGTTCTAAAGGTCAGAGTTCTTAACGCTAAAATTAAACAATATTTTGCAACGGCTGGCCGACTCTCCCGGCAGACAGGATATTAAAATCTTAAGAATTTTTATAAAGAAGTGTTGTGTGCATGTTCTTTCACTGCGAAATAAATATATGTTCAGTATTATAATATGCACATCGGACAATCTATACGACTTAATGACTCGATAGCCGAGTTGTAAGTGCCTTCGTTGCTAATGGTTGCGGTTCGAAATCCAGTTATATGAATATTCGTACTCGAGTCATGGATGTTTATACGTATATAAAAATATTTATCTATTTGAATAAATATGTATAAAACTATATTGTACCATTAGCCAGAAAAACTAAGACAGCTATGGGCTTACCACTTGCCAGGTTGTTCAAAATAAGCTTTTTAAATGTGGGTCGAAAGGAGTATATTCTAGACCTCTGCCTACCTTACCTGGGACTGTACGTGAAGATATAAAAATAAAAATAATATTGCATAGATATCTTTACAGTATTGAGAATAAACATTAGTTATACTAAGTTTAAGTTCTAAAGGTCAGAGTTCTTAACGCTAAAATTAAACAATATTTTGCAACGGCTGGCCGACTCTCCCGGCAGACAGGATATTAAAATCTTAAGAATTTTTATAAAGAAGTGTTGTGTGCATGTTCTTTCACTGCGAAATAAATATATGTTCAGTATTATAATATGCACATCAGACAATCTATACGACTTAATGACTCGATAGCCGAGTTGTAAGTGCCTTCGTTGCTAATGGTTGCGGTTCGAAATCCAGTTATATGAATATTCGTACTCGAGTCATGGATGTTTATACGTATATATAAATATTTATCTATTTGAATAAATATGTATAAACCTATATTGTACCATTAGCCAGCAAACTAAGACAGCTATGGGCTTACCACTTACCAGGTTGTTCAAAATAAGCTTTTTAAATGTGGGTCGAAAGGAGTATATTCTAGACCTCTGCCTACCTTAGTATCAGCTTTTATCACCAAACATTCCAAGCACCGACTCGTACCCTAGGAGAGCGGTACCAACCCATCCATTCAAATCACCACATACAACAATGCTTTCGTTTCCTCTAACCAAATCTAGAACTTCCCTTACATTCTCCCGCAACTCCTCTAGCTCAGCCCTGGCGACGAAGCTACCGGCGCATAAACAGCCTAAAGGAATAACTTCGTCAGTCCCAATTTAAAGCGAACCCAGAGAAGTCTTGAGTTCACAACCTTATATTCAGTCATAAAATCGACCAACCGAGACGACAGCAGCACCCCCACTCCCTGGCAGGCGCCTTCGCTCTCCGGGACTCCGGACCATAGAGCTAACGCCCCGCCAGGGAGCTCTTCAGTAACCCTGCCCTTCCGTTTGGTCTCCGACAAACACACCACATCTAATTCTCTTTCTTTCATTATTTCGATCAGCTCATTCTTCTTATCTCTCATACCTCCTCTAACATTACACGTGCCAACTCTGAACTCCGTCCTTCACCTTCACCGTGTCGGTGCACGTCTCCGTGGCGTGCCTTCCGCTGGGCGTGGCGGTCCTCATCGCCGCTTTGCGCGCTGCATTCCACACCAACGGGGACGAGCTGGTGTGCGTCGCCTTTGGGGGGACGCCCTCACCCTTGTTGGCATGGGTGCGCAGCTGAGTAGAATTGCAGCCCTGAAAAGGTCTGGCAGTGGTCGCGACGAGCACGCTTCTACAATGACCCCCATAATTAAAAGCATAAATTTATCTCTTATTTATTTCTCTTTTCTGTGGGAACTTTGGAATGCAAAGTATGTATAATGAACACTTGGGTAAAAACTTCCTGTCTTCCGTCTTGAGAAAATTTCCAGTCAATGGACTACTTTTCGAGTTGCGATCACTAATATGCCGAAGCTGTATTTCTTTATAGTACACTAGAAAAGTATACAAGACACGATTTCGATCGTGAGAGGTTTAGTGATCGAAATTCGAGTCACGAGTTCGATCCCCGAGGCTCGTATCAATGGGTTTTTTTGCAAACTTATGTACGATTTAGATCATTGGCTTGGACATAAAGACGGCGACGGGCTCACCATCTGTTATGTTGTACCAAAAAATCACTTCGGTAAATGGTGGGTCTAAATAAAATTCATTGTCGAGACCTCTGTCTCGCCCTGTATTGGGAATGGCATGAAGATGTTTTTTTTTATACTATAGAAGTCTTTATGTATTACATATTACATTATGTATTACGTAAAGACTTCTCTAGTAAAGGCGTAAGAATTGTTTCCACGCGAACGAAACCGTGGGCGAGTAAGACTTGTAACGTTTTAGGTTATGTTCCAGTGATCTCGCGGAACAGAGTATTTGTCGGAACAGAATATTTTTCTATTAGTCTAATTGCAAGATTGAAAGGATTCTTGGAAAGTGTTTTATGGCTTCTTTTCAAAATGAAATAGCTTCACATATACATTAGCAATAAAACTATTCATTTGATGTACATAATTTAGAATACGTTAGTACAGTCATTTGATTGAAAATAAAAGGAGTTATGCAATTTTATTGATTTTTAAAGCACATTTATGCTGAACTTTTATGTTATTAAATTAAAGAGAAAATAGTTAAAATTTTAAGTTTTTTCTCTTTAATTTAATAAATAAAAGAAGTTATGCAATTTTATTGATTTTTAAAGCACATTTATGCTGAACTTTTATGTTATTAAATTAAAGAAAATAGTTAAAATTTTAAGTTTTTCTCTTTAATTTAATAAATAAAAGGAGTTATGCAATTTTATTGATTTTTAAAGCACATTTATGCTGAACTTTTATGTTATTAAATTAAAGAAAATAGTTAAAATTTTAAGTTTTTCTCTTTAATTTAATAAATAAAAGGAGTTATGCAATTTTATTGATTTTTAAAGCACATTTATGCTGAACTTTTATGTTATTAAATTAAAGAAAATAGTTAAAATTTTAAGTTTTTCTCTTTAATTTAATAAATAAAAGGAGTTATGCAATTTTATTGATTTTTAAAGCACATTTATGCTGAACTTTTATGTTATTAAATTAAAGAAAATAGTTAAAATTTTAAGTTTTTCTCTTTAATTTAATAAATAAAAGGAGTTATGCAATTTTATTGATTTTTAAAGCACATTTATGCTGAACTTTTATGTTATTAAATTAAAGAAAATAGTTAAAATTTTAAGTTTTTCTCTTTAATTTAATAAATAAAAGGAGTTATGCAATTTTATTGATTTTTAAAGCACATTTATGCTGAACTTTTATGTTATTAAATTAAAGAAAATAGTTAAAATTTTAAGTTTTTCTCTTTAATTTAACTCAATACGAAACCGCCCCCTATGAATTTGTACGATACTGTTCTTCTTTGCTGTAGGAAAAACGTCACAACGCTGTGTCTATCTTTTGTCGTTCCTATTTATGTCAGTGGATATTACTCTGGTCGTTGTGACAGTTCAAATCACATTTACAGACCAACTCGATTTCCATTGACCTTAATTAAGTAAATGACTTCTGTTCTCACAATAAAAGTTATTGAACGCCCATTAGCGTAGATGATTGTTTATGTAAAACATAATTAAAGCTATTTTTTATTCCTCAAGTATTTTTCAATATTCAGAGGTCTGGGTGGGCAGCAATCTAGAATATTATGTATTTTTAACCACTTTTTACCAAAGCCTATTTTGGACAACATGACAGATGAACGCATCGTCATCTCAGTGTCCCTTAGTGTCCAAGTTAATGGTACAATACACTTATATATATACTTAAATACACAAACATATATACCCTCGAAACCGCATCCCTTAACTTCTACGGTCAGGTAGCGAGGTCATTAATGACTTGCTGCCAGATAGTTTACTCGTCTATCATACACTTGCCAGTTTTACTGGTAGTCATCATTTTTTCAGCTAAAAGAAAGAAAAATATTTTTATTTTTTTTCTAGAGGAAAAAATCGCTCATGTCGAGGGAATACCTACAGACCCCCTATTAACTAATCATCAAACATTTTCGAGAAAATAAGAGCCATTACGTCCGAACTTAAAAAGCAAGTAACTGGCAACTAAAATCTCGCTTAACGGTTATACTTTTTTGATAATGCTATGCAGATGATCGAAAATTTTGTTTTGAATATCGATTCAATAAGTAACAGAATATTGATCCGAATTTTTCCGACGAATATATTTAATGCTCTGATGAATACTGAATCGAAAATTATATCTAATGGAGTCGAGCGATAGGGACAACTAATGTTTTATTGGATTTGAAGTACAAATCAAACTAACAGTTAATCCATCTGAATGTAAGTGGCTCGATGGACGCCAGCAAAATAAATTTATAAAAAAATACAAAAGTACTGATGCGTACTCAAGTAATTGATACTGATTAAAATTTTCAGTGAGTCCTTGGGTGTACTTCGGACACTAATTTCAGCATGAAATACACGATTATACACAAAAAACTACACAACCAATAAATATTTACATTTCTTTAAAAAGCAAGGCCTACCCCTTTCAAACCACCTTTCATTTTCCAAAACAATCACAACAACATCACAATTATAAGAGTAAACTATAATCTTAGTATAAGTTTTATATAAGCTATTAATAATCTCTTTTATTCGAGACTACCTCTTGGGTTTTCGAACTCGAGACTTCACATTCTGACTGCACAGCCCTTAGCAATCGACCATCCACACCATACCCCGGCAACAGTTCCCACATTTTCTTCCTTACAACCTTATCAAATGCTTTCTCAAGATCCACAAAAGCACAGAAAATCTTCTGGTTAGCGGTCAGAAGCTTCTCCGTGATCATGCGGAGAGAAAACATTTGATCCGTGCATCCTCTTCCAGGTCTAAATCCGCATTGTGCCTCCCAAAGAAATCTTTCCGATTTATCTTGCATCCTAAAAAAATAAAGTTAAAAAAATAAAGTAAAAAAAGTTTTTATACAATTATATTGCACCATACCGCATGAAAATATAAACGGTATCTGTCACCTGGTCTGAAGAGAAGAAGTGCACTACCCTGTCTATCACAGATGCGTGTACTTATTCTACTGAATGCACTACATTCGAAACCAGCTCACATATACCACCACCGATAATGACGCCAGACACCTCTGGGATATTTGTGAACATAAATATCATCATGACGATCGGATAGCCCAGTTGGTAGTGACCCTCCAATAAAGGCAACCGATTACGGGTTCAAATTCTGCTAGGGCAAATTACTGGCAAATTAATATGACTTTCGACAGGCTAAAAAGAAGAAGAAATTAATTAAATCATACTAAATGAAACTGTCTGTTTTCTTCTGTTCTGGTATATTTCGAGGTGGCTTTCCAATTTTCTGTCGATAGCCGATTACATGTCAAGGCTTTTGACGAATTCCCTTCAGCCTTCGCGGAAGATTTTTTGGGACACCTTGATAGGAGGAGAGCATATTGCCGTGGAAGTATACTAACGGTACAATATGTATGCACACATATATGTTTACATAGACATATATTGATATATACATACAAACATTAATGGCTCGAGTATAAACATTAACTTTCATCATTTGCTGTTTGTGGGAGTTGAACACGCAACTCATATCTTCGAAGATAGAATTCCTTCAACTACACTATCGGGTGGTCGTCGTAATTTTTAAATACGCAATTTTTATTTCGTGTTTGCGCCTTAGAAAGATTTTGCTAGGAGATTCTTTTATATTTCCATACAATGTGTTGAGATGTAAAACAAGTGACTTGAATATTAAATTGATGCCGGTTAACTTTGTATGATGATTCTTATGTAAATAAGGCAAGTAATTTTCAACAAACTTTAGTAAAATAGCTTATTACAAAGTTCACATGTAGTCAACTTCTTGCTTTACATATTCTGCTTTAATGCTTTCACATAGGTTAACTTAAACGATTTCGCGGTATAATGTTAGCTTTGTGTAAGTTTATAATAACTTTGTATTTATGAGAAAAAACCTTTGGAACATAATCCATAGCAGCATTTACTTTGTGTAAGTTTGAAATAAGTTTGCATTAAAAAAAAACCTTTTGGAACATAATCCGTAGAAGCATATAATAAGTTTCTAAAATACTCGTATTAACCAGTTTTAATATGAAGCCACGGCAGCCTAGTGTTTCAGATGATGAGTGAGAATGATATGTGATTTAAAATAAGTAAAATAAAATACCTTCACGCAATTCCCAATACAGGGGTAGACAGAGGTCAAGTCTAGACTATTAAGTCCCTTTGACCCACCTTCCACCGAAGATATTTTCGGGACAACGTGATAGGTGGTTAGCCCGTCGCCGCCTTTATGTCCAAGCCAACGATGAAATTCGTACATAAGTTTTTGAAAAACTTTACTGCCACCTGGGGATCGAACTCGGGTCTCTCGACTCGAAATTCCGACCACCCAACTTTTGATATGTGATTTGATTACGATTATGACTAGAGTTCGATTCTCATGAGAAAGGCACGTGTCAAAGAGTTTTTCAATTACATTCCGTGATGGCGCATGCCATATGATACCTTTAATTTTTAGTGTGGTTACGGCGTAATTTCACCAGATGGCGGGATAACCATCTCGAAGATTTACTAGTCCAAAACTAAGCATACGGATCACGGGCAGCAACATCTACGGCGCGTGGTGTGCTGCGATCGCCGGTCCGCTTGCCAAGCGTGGCGTTTATAGTAAACTCTCCTGTACGAGTGAAGCCTATGTTCTGCAATGTACTTTGACAGGCTGTTGTGATGATGATCGGTGAATTTATTACCTCCTTTTCCCCGCGGGTTGCGTAGCTGCGACTAATGGAAAGTCATTAAAATAAAAATGGATCCTTTCAGATAGCGAGGGAAGAATCTCGAAATATGTAAGACAAAAATTGAGGAGACGGGCAGCGGTGTCTAACGTATGTGGTGTTTGGAATTGCGTGGCGAATACAGTAAAACCCTTTTAAATATGACCTATAGTCGCTTTCTACACTGTCTTGGCCTGAAATAAAATAATTGACGAATATGTTTTCTACCATAGAAGTAAGTCACGATAGTCGAGTGGTTGGGTGGTCGAAATTTCAAGTCAAAAGACCCGAGTTCAATCCCCAGGTGGCAGTACCAATGAGTTTTTAAAAGCTTCAGAAGGTGGGTCAAAGGTACTTAATTGTTTAGACTAGACCTCTGTCTACCCCTGTATTGGGAATTGCGTGAATATATTTATGACTTATTATTATTATTATTATTATTATTATTATTATTATTATTATTATTATTATTATTATTATTATTATTATTATTATTATTATTATTATTATTATTATTATTATTATTATTATTATTATTATTATTATTATTATTATTATTATTATTATTATTTATTACTCTATCAAAAATATCACGATAGCCGATTGGTTGGGCGGTCAGAATCTCGAGTCAAAAGACACGCAGGTGCATCCGCATCCGCATTTCGATCCGCAGGTGGCAGGCTCGTACCAATGGGTTTTCAAAAACTTATATACGAGTTATATCGTTGGCTTAGACGGCGACGGGCTCGCCACCTGTCACGTTGTCCCGAAAATATCTTCGGTGGAAGGTGGGTCAAAGGGACTTAATTGTCTAGACTAGACCTCTGTCTACCCCTGTATTGGGAATAGATATTTATTTATTTATTTATTTATTTATTTATTTATTTATTTATTTATTTATTTATTTATTTATTTATTTATTTATTTATTTATTTATTTATTTATTTATTTATTTATTTATTTATTTATTTATTTATTTATTTATTTATTTATTTATTTATTTATTTATTTATTTATTTATTTATTTATTTATTTATTTATTTATTTATTTATTTATTTATTTATTTATTTATTTATTTATTTATTTATTTATTTATTTATTTATTTATTTATTTATTTATTTATTTATTTATTTATTTATTTATTTATTTATTTATTTATTTATTTATTTATTTATTTATTTATTTATTTATTTATTTATTTATTTATTTATTTATTTATTTATTTATTTATTTATTTATTTATTTATTTATTTATTTATTTATTTATTTATTTATTTATTTATTTATTTATTTATTTATTTATTTATTTATTTATTTATTTATTTATTTATTTATTTATTTATTTATTTATTTATTTATTTATTTATTTATTTATTTATTTATTTATTTATTTATTTATTTATTTATTTATTTATTTATTTATTTATTTATTCATTTATTTTATTTACCATAGAAATGACTACAAAATATTTCTGCGACAAAAACACAAAATTATATGAGAAGCGGCCAGAATGTTGACGTATTGTCGTATGCCTCGACATTCTTAGGACTATCACAGCGAATATACGGGAAAAAAGAAAGAACAGGAAGAAAGAATAAAAAAAAAAAAACAAGAAAAACATTAAAACGCAAATAACTTACACTTTAAATTAATTAGCAAAAAAATCGGGCTAGACGAAAAAAAACTTTTCGTCTACCCGTTCATCGTTTATATATTTTATTAAAACAAAATCTAGTTTATTTTAAATTTTAATTTAAGCAAATAAAAAGTGTAATCATAAGCCTGTACAGTCCAGTACTCATATTCACATATTAATATCTAGTTAAAATATTCGTTTAATCTAATATTATCAAGTCTGTCTCTTCTGCAACATTGTTTTAAATACATACAATACCAATGTTCAATCACTAATATTCCTTTTTTTTTAATGCTTTATACGGAGAAAAAAAAAACAAGAAAAAAACATTAAAACGCAAATAACTTACTCTTTAAATTAATTAGCAAAAAAATCGCTAGACGAAAAGAAAAACTTTTCGTCTACCTGTTCATCGTTTATATATTTTATTAAAGCAAAATCTAGTTTATTTAAAATTTTAATTTAAGCAAATAAAAAGTGTAATCATAAGCCTGTACAGTCAAATACTCATATTCACAAATTAAAATCTAGTTAAAATATTTGTTTAATCTAATATTATCAAGTTTGTCTCTTCTGCAACATTGTTTTAAATACATACAATACCAATGTTCAATCACTAATATTCCTTTTTTTTTAATACTTTATACGGAGAAAAAAAAACATGTCAATATTTTACATTATAACAATGCTTAATAACTACAATAATCGCAGAGCCCTACTCCTCGTGGCATGGTTCCAAGAACGCTGGCTGCATTTCCATATTGAATGGCTAGAATTAAACGTTGAGCGAGAAAATAATCAGCTCTCTTGTCATCAGCAGCTAAGACGAGTTGCCAATATACTTTCTTTAGAAACTGCATCGCACGAGGAATCCACAGAGCGATAATCTCTAATCCATAATAATCTCTTATCTCTAATCCATATACAACTCTGTCCATAAGTTGCAACACGTAATTAGTAATATCCTCAATGAGCCACAACTCCTTCGAACTTTGCACTACTGAGCTCTCTATACAATCAATATCATTTCCTCTTCATAAAGTATCTTCATATTACCTAGTACCTTAGTACCTTTGTGTTCGTTCGCGACACCATGAAACTCGTGCAAGGATGTCGTCATAAAAAATTAGAAAAATATATGCACGTTAAGTAGACACTAAGACGGCTACAAGCTCACCACGTTGTACCAAAATAAAAATTAAATGTAGCCCGATTTTCTAACCATCCCAGTGTCTATATATACAATCAAGAGCATGTTATATATTTATTTATCTTCACGCACAATCCCAGACGGGATAGCCAGAGAGAACAGATCACCAAGTGTCACGATCCCTACATACTTCTTTCGCTTCTTTCAGATTCATCATCTTCTTCATACATGCACGTCTAGGTATCCGAGTACTCTTGACCCTCCCCTCTTTGAGCAATAGCTCACATGGTCTTCGAAAGTTAGTCTTGGTCTACCTCGACACTTTTTAATATTAACTTTCGCGCTATATATTTTCTTCACCACTCGGTCTTCACTCATTCGCTCAACGTGCCCAAACCATCGAAGCACGCCCTTATCCATTTTTGAGACAAGGTCATCTTTCAAACCTGCCATATTGCGAATCTCTTCGTTTCGTTAGCATGTTGTTGTTGTGTTATTATTATCTTTAAATAAATAAATACATACATAAATAGGGACAACATCACATACATTGCTCAGATCCCAGAGTAAGCAGCTTTAGTACTTGTACTATAGAATAAGTAATAACAAAAAATACCACTAATACCCAGCCCCGGAATATGTAAAAAATGTGTTATCTATATTGACCTGACCGAGAAACGAACCCGGACCCTCAGAACTGACGACACAATGAAAACCTGTGTGCGCCCACCTCGTCCATTTTATTTATTTTATTTATTCTTATTATTTATATTAGGTTAAGCTTAGTATAATTGCATGTAAGCTGTACATGAAAAATATAATTAGCGGTGCGGGTGTGTGCGTAACGCCCGCATCCCTGTTGAACAAAGAACAAAGAAAGCTACAAACAATTTATGACAGCGATTACTGCCTATAGCCGGTTCTGCATCGTTTTTATTTATTAACGCTGTCAGAAACTGTTCGCTATTATCCATCACAATTATCCAGTATGTAATGAAAACGCTAAGTTTTCTTTGTTTTACTCTCTTTTACACATTACTTATTAAAAAAAAAAACACTTTGTTCACTCCATTCTCAAAACTATGTATACACTGAGGGCTTGACAGAAAAGTCATTTTAACGCACCTGAAATAAAAACGGCGGCGGGCTCACCACCTGTCACAAAAAATTTCTTCGGTGGAGGTGCGTCGAAAGGACTTAATGGTCTAGACCTCTATATACCCCTTTATTGAAATGGTGTGAATATTTTTTTTTTTTTTTTTTTTTTTTTTTTTTTTTTTTTTTTTTTTTTTTTTTTTTTTTTTTTTTTTTTTTTTTTTTTTTTTTTTTTTTTTTTTTTTTTTTTTTTTTTTTTTTTTTTTTTTTTTTTTTTTTTTTTTTTTTTTTTTTTTTTTTTTTTTTTTTTTTTTTTTTTTTTTTTTTTTTTTTTTTTTTTTTTTTTTTTTTTTTTTTTTTTTTTTTTTTTTTTTTTTTTTTTTTTTTTTTTTTTTTTTTTTTTTTTTTTTTTTTTTTTTTTTTTTTTTTTTTTTTTTTTTTTTTTTTTTTTTTTTTTTTTTTTTTTTTTTTTTTTTTTTTTTTTTTTTTTTTTTTTTTTTTTTTTTTTTTTTTTTTTTTTTTTTTTTTTTTTTTTTTTTTTTTTTTTTTTTTTTTTTTTTTTTTTTTTTTTTTTTTTTTTTTTTTTTTTTTTTTTTTTTTTTTTTTTTTTTTTTTTTTTTTTTTTTTTTTTTTTTTTTTTTTTTTTTTTTTTTTTTTTTTTTTTTTTTTTTTTTTTTTTTTTTTTTTTTTTTTTTTTTTTTTTTTTTTTTTTTTTTTTTTTTTTTTTTTTTTTTTTTTTTTTTTTTTTTTTTTTTTTTTTTTTTTTTTTTTTTTTTTTTTTTTTTTTTTTTTTTTTTTTTTTTTTTTTTTTTTTTTTTTTTTTTTTTTTTTTTTTTTTTTTTTTTTTTTTTTTTTTTTTTTTTTTTTTTTTTTTTTTTTTTTTTTTTTTTTTTTTTTTTTTTTTTTTTTTTTTTTTTTTTTTTTTTTTTTTTTTTTTTTTTTTTTTTTTTTTTTTTTTTTTTTTTTTTTTTTTTTTTTTTTTTTTTTTTTTTTTTTTTTTTTTTTTTTTTTTTTTTTTTTTTTTTTTTTTTTTTTTTTTTTTTTTTTTTTTTTTTTTTTTTTTTTTTTTTTTTTTTTTTTTTTTTTTTTTTTTTTTTTTTTTTTTTTTTTTTTTTTTTTTTTTTTTTTTTTTTTTTTTTTTTTTTTTTTTTTTTTTTTTTTTTTTTTTTTTTTTTTTTTTTTTTTTTTTTTTTTTTTTTTTTTTTTTTTTTTTTTTTTTTTTTTTTTTTTTTTTTTTTTTTTTTTTTTTTTTTTTTTTTTTTTTTTTTTTTTTTTTTTTTTTTTTTTTTTTTTTTTTTTTTTTTTTTTTTTTTTTTTTTTTTTTTTTTTTTTTTTTTTTTTTTTTTTTTTTTTTTTTTTTTTTTTTTTTTTTTTTTTTTTTTTTTTTTTTTTTTTTTTTTTTTTTTTTTTTTTTTTTTTTTTTTTTTTTTTTTTTTTTTTTTTTTTTTTTTTTTTTTTTTTTTTTTTTTTTTTTTTTTTTTTTTTTTTTTTTTTTTTTTTTTTTTTTTTTTTTTTTTTTTTTTTTTTTTTTTTTTTTTTTTTTTTTTTTTTTTTTTTTTTTTTTTTTTTTTTTTTTTTTTTTTTTTTTTTTTTTTTTTTTTTTTTTTTTTTTTTTTTTTTTTTTTTTTTTTTTTTTTTTTTTTTTTTTTTTTTTTTTTTTTTTTTTTTTTTTTTTTTTTTTTTTTTTTTTTTTTTTTTTTTTTTTTTTTTTTTTTTTTTTTTTTTTTTTTTTTTTTTTTTTTTTTTTTTTTTTTTTTTTTTTTTTTTTTTTTTTTTTTTTTTTTTTTTTTTTTTTTTTTTTTTTTTTTTTTTTTTTTTTTTTTTTTTTTTTTTTTTTTTTTTTTTTTTTTTTTTTTTTTTTTTTTTTTTTTTTTTTTTTTTTTTTTTTTTTTTTTTTTTTTTTTTTTTTTTTTTTTTTTTTTTTTTTTTTTTTTTTTTTTTTTTTTTTTTTTTTTTTTTTTTTTTTTTTTTTTTTTTTTTTTTTTTTTTTTTTTTTTTTTTTTTTTTTTTTTTTTTTTTTTTTTTTTTTTTTTTTTTTTTTTTTTTTTTTTTTTTTTTTTTTTTTTTTTTTTTTTTTTTTTTTTTTTTTTTTTTTTTTTTTTTTTTTTTTTTTTTTTTTTTTTTTTTTTTTTTTTTTTTTTTTTTTTTTTTTTTTTTTTTTTTTTTTTTTTTTTTTTTTTTTTTTTTTTTTTTTTTTTTTTTTTTTTTTTTTTTTTTTTTTTTTTTTTTTTTTTTTTTTTTTTTTTTTTTTTTTTTTTTTTTTTTTTTTTTTTTTTTTTTTTTTTTTTTTTTTTTTTTTTTTTTTTTTTTTTTTTTTTTTTTTTTTTTTTTTTTTTTTTTTTTTTTTTTTTTTTTTTTTTTTTTTTTTTTTTTTTTTTTTTTTTTTTTTTTTTTTTTTTTTTTTTTTTTTTTTTTTTTTTTTTTTTTTTTTTTTTTTTTTTTTTTTTTTTTTTTTTTTTTTTTTTTTTTTTTTTTTTTTTTTTTTTTTTTTTTTTTTTTTTTTTTTTTTTTTTTTTTTTTTTTTTTTTTTTTTTTTTTTTTTTTTTTTTTTTTTTTTTTTTTTTTTTTTTTTTTTTTTTTTTTTTTTTTTTTTTTTTTTTTTTTTTTTTTTTTTTTTTTTTTTTTTTTTTTTTTTTTTTTTTTTTTTTTTTTTTTTTTTTTTTTTTTTTTTTTTTTTTTTTTTTTTTTTTTTTTTTTTTTTTTTTTTTTTTTTTTTTTTTTTTTTTTTTTTTTTTTTTTTTTTTTTTTTTTTTTTTTTTTTTTTTTTTTTTTTTTTTTTTTTTTTTTTTTTTTTTTTTTTTTTTTTTTTTTTTTTTTTTTTTTTTTTTTTTTTTTTTTTTTTTTTTTTTTTTTTTTTTTTTTTTTTTTTTTTTTTTTTTTTTTTTTTTTTTTTTTTTTTTTTTTTTTTTTTTTTTTTTTTTTTTTTTTTTTTTTTTTTTTTTTTTTTTTTTTTTTTTTTTTTTTTTTTTTTTTTTTTTTTTTTTTTTTTTTTTTTTTTTTTTTTTTTTTTTTTTTTTTTTTTTTTTTTTTTTTTTTTTTTTTTTTTTTTTTTTTTTTTTTTTTTTTTTTTTTTTTTTTTTTTTTTTTTTTTTTTTTTTTTTTTTTTTTTTTTTTTTTTTTTTTTTTTTTTTTTTTTTTTTTTTTTTTTTTTTTTTTTTTTTTTTTTTTTTTTTTTTTTTTTTTTTTTTTTTTTTTTTTTTTTTTTTTTTTTTTTTTTTTTTTTTTTTTTTTTTTTTTTTTTTTTTTTTTTTTTTTTTTTTTTTTTTTTTTTTTTTTTTTTTTTTTTTTTTTTTTTTTTTTTTTTTTTTTTTTTTTTTTTTTTTTTTTTTTTTTTTTTTTTTTTTTTTTTTTTTTTTTTTTTTTTTTTTTTTTTTTTTTTTTTTTTTTTTTTTTTTTTTTTTTTTTTTTTTTTTTTTTTTTTTTTTTTTTTTTTTTTTTTTTTTTTTTTTTTTTTTTTTTTTTTTTTTTTTTTTTTTTTTTTTTTTTTTTTTTTTTTTTTTTTTTTTTTTTTTTTTTTTTTTTTTTTTTTTTTTTTTTTTTTTTTTTTTTTTTTTTTTTTTTTTTTTTTTTTTTTTTTTTTTTTTTTTTTTTTTTTTTTTTTTTTTTTTTTTTTTTTTTTTTTTTTTTTTTTTTTTTTTTTTTTTTTTTTTTTTTTTTTTTTTTTTTTTTTTTTTTTTTTTTTTTTTTTTTTTTTTTTTTTTTTTTTTTTTTTTTTTTTTTTTTTTTTTTTTTTTTTTTTTTTTTTTTTTTTTTTTTTTTTTTTTTTTTTTTTTTTTTTTTTTTTTTTTTTTTTTTTTTTTTTTTTTTTTTTTTTTTTTTTTTTTTTTTTTTTTTTTTTTTTTTTTTTTTTTTTTTTTTTTTTTTTTTTTTTTTTTTTTTTTTTTTTTTTTTTTTTTTTTTTTTTTTTTTTTTTTTTTTTTTTTTTTTTTTTTTTTTTTTTTTTTTTTTTTTTTTTTTTTTTTTTTTTTTTTTTTTTTTTTTTTTTTTTTTTTTTTTTTTTTTTTTTTTTTTTTTTTTTTTTTTTTTTTTTTTTTTTTTTTTTTTTTTTTTTTTTTTTTTTTTTTTTTTTTTTTTTTTTTTTTTTTTTTTTTTTTTTTTTTTTTTTTTTTTTTTTTTTTTTTTTTTTTTTTTTTTTTTTTTTTTTTTTTTTTTTTTTTTTTTTTTTTTTTTTTTTTTTTTTTTTTTTTTTTTTTTTTTTTTTTTTTTTTTTTTTTTTTTTTTTTTTTTTTTTTTTTTTTTTTTTTTTTTTTTTTTTTTTTTTTTTTTTTTTTTTTTTTTTTTTTTTTTTTTTTTTTTTTTTTTTTTTTTTTTTTTTTTTTTTTTTTTTTTTTTTTTTTTTTTTTTTTTTTTTTTTTTTTTTTTTTTTTTTTTTTTTTTTTTTTTTTTTTTTTTTTTTTTTTTTTTTTTTTTTTTTTTTTTTTTTAGCATGTTAAAAAGAACAATGGTAGTGTAAGACGACATCCGTGGACAGTAGTGTTAACACCGGTTTTCAAGGTGTCGCCGTCTCAAGGTCCCAGGTTCGATTCCCGGTCGGGTCAATGTAGTAAAAACACTTTTTCTACATTTTCTCGGGTATTATTCTAGTACCACAAGTGCTTTAGCATTTTCATTGGGATCGGAGCAATGTATGTGATGTTGTCCCTATCTTTATATGTATATATCTATATATTTATCTATCTATATATGTAAGACATTTATGATTTAAATACTGTTGTAGCACTTTAAATACCAAAAAATCGCTTAGCTTCGTGGTACGACGATAAACATTAAAGTGCCGACTGTACAAAATTTTTTTATTGCGGCACATTGCAAGTGCGTAAAAAGAAAAAGGTCCTTTGTTAATGTTTTTTTATACATATTTTCACTGCTTACAGAACCTCAAACGTGCTTTTTATAATAGAAACTTCACATTAGTGTAAAAGTAAATAAAATTAAAGTAGGTAAAGGCCGCTATTGCATATTAGCGAGCAAAGATGATAAGAGCTTGTTAGCGGACTTCACAAACCCTCGAAGTAATATTTTAGATAATATTCAGCAAATTCAAGTTCTCCGTCGTTCCACTTTTCATCCCTGGAGCCTTGATTCAACCACGCGTTATAAAAAACCTTGTGTGGATACGTTACGTGTGGATTCGTAGGTACTCTGCTCAAAAATCCGATTCAATTGCAAATTTACTACAGACACTTACACTACTCAGGCTTGTTTTGGCTCCATGCTTAATAAATTTGTGTTCAGAAGTGAAGTATTAAAATAATATACAAATAATGGAGTGAATAATATTCTAGGATTCATAAATTAATCAAGGAACCTGCAAGTAATGTAACATCAAAAGATCGACTGTATTGTGAAGAGGTTTTCATTCAGCAAACGCGGCGCTGACAGGCACGCAGTAATTTTCCTGCCCCGTTGTATTTAGTCGGGATAACAGAACTGAACTCATCGGAATAGTTGCTCTCAATATACTCCTGTTGAAATCTTTGCCTCGGGTTTGATTTAAATATGAAATTGTGAATACCAGCTCTGTCATCAATAAGTATTTACAAAAATTAAGCATTAGTCCGCCGATAGTCTTACTGGTGGTGATAGGTTTAATGGCGATATTCTATCACGAACTTTAAAATATTTTCTATGAAACTGGGATGTTACCTTTGGCAGGCCGAATGGGGAAGCTCCAAGTTATTTAGTTTGAGGGTTTCGTGAATCTACATGTAATTGTAAGGTTAAAAGATTTTTGAAATTATTTAATACTTAAGATTAACATCATAAATATTGCTTTGCCTTAAAGTAAGTTTAAAGCACTCGTGTGATGGATTCAGAAACGACAAAGATATCAAAAATACTTAGAACTTCTCTGGTTTTCTCATTAGCATGTCCGGGTATCCACCCGGGGACCCACACCTTGTAAACCTATGTAAACGCCACTCACAGGTCATCTTATAACTATGACTACTAATTCTGACGCTAAATGGCAACGTAACATCTGTTGTGGGTAATCATCTGGTTAGGGAGGTATAGAGAGAGAGTGTATCCATAAACTATGAGGAATCTTCGTCTGTGAGTTTCTTCTTTTGAAACGTTTTGTAGTAGTTATGGATACCACAGTAGCTACTTAACAGGTATTTTAGCTATTTTTTCACTCTACTGACTTAGGACAAGCACTTAATTGTCAAGACCTGTCTAACCCAGTATTAGGAATATACGTGGAGATAAAAAATTACTGGGGTGTGCGGAGAGGGACGAGGCTCAAGAGTACTCGGATATCTAGACGTGAGTGCATGAAGAAAATGATGAACTTGAAAGAAGCGAAAGTTGAAAGAAGCGAAAGTTGAAAGAAGCGAAAGTTGAAAGAAGCGAAAGTTGAAAGAAGCGAAAGTTGAAAGAAGCGAAAGTTGAAAGAAGCGAAAGTTGAAAGAAGCGAAAGTTGAAAGAAGCGAAAGTTGAAAGAAGCGAAAGTTGAAAGAAGCGAAAGTTGAAAGAAGCGAAAGTTGAAAGAAGCGAAAGTTGAAAGAAGCGAAAGTTGAAAGAAGCGAAAGTTGAAAGAAGCGAAAGTTGAAAGAAGCGAAAGTTGAAAGAAGCGAAAGTTGAAAGAAGCGAAAGTTGAAAGAAGCGAAAGTTGAAAGAAGCGAAAGTTGAAAGAAGCGAAAGTTGAAAGAAGCGAAAGTTGAAAGAAGCGAAAGTTGAAAGAAGCGAAAGTTGAAAGAAGCGAAAGTTGAAAGAAGCGAAAGTTGAAAGAAGCGAAAGTTGAAAGAAGCGAAAGTTGAAAGAAGCGAAAGTTGAAAGAAGCGAAAGTTGAAAGAAGCGAAAGTTGAAAGAAGCGAAAGTTGAAAGAAGCGAAAGTTGAAAGAAGCGAAAGTTGAAAGAAGCGAAAGTTGAAAGAAGCGAAAGTTGAAAGAAGCGAAAGTTGAAAGAAGCGAAAGTTGAAAGAAGCGAAAGTTGAAAGAAGCGAAAGTTGAAAGAAGCGAAAGTTGAAAGAAGCGAAAGTTGAAAGAAGCGAAAGTTGAAAGAAGCGAAAGTTGAAAGAAGCGAAAGTTGAAAGAAGCGAAAGTTGAAAGAAGCGAAAGTTGAAAGAAGCGAAAGTTGAAAGAAGCGAAAGTTGAAAGAAGCGAAAGTTGAAAGAAGCGAAAGTTGAAAGAAGCGAAAGTTGAAAGAAGCGAAAGTTGAAAGAAGCGAAAGTTGAAAGAAGCGAAAGTTGAAAGAAGCGAAAGTTGAAAGAAGCGAAAGTTGAAAGAAGCGAAATCTGTTCTCTCTGCCTACCTTACCTGGGACTGTACGTGAAGATATAAAAATAAAAATAATATTGCATAGATATCTTTACAGTATTGAGAATAAACAGTAGTTATACTAAGTTTAAGTTCTAAAGGTCAGAGTTCTTAACGCTAAAATTAAACAATATTTTGCAACAGCTGGCCGTAGGCCTCCCCTAAAGATTTCCAATACGACCGGTTGTTTGCGGCCTGCATCCAGCGTCTTCCCGCGACCTTGGTCAATTCGTCCGACCATCTAGTCGGTGGATGTCCGACGCTGCGCTTGCCGGTACGTGGCCGCCATTCCAGAACCTTTCTGCCCCATCGGCCATCGGTTCTACGCGCTATGTGTCCCGCCCACTGCCACTTCAAGGAGCTAATCCGCTGGGCTATGTCGGTGACTTTAGTTCTTCTACGGATCTCATCATTCCTAATGTGATCTCGTAGAAACTCCGAGCATAGTCCTCTCCATAGCTCTTTGAGCGACCTTTAGCCTTCTTATGAGGCCCATAGTAAGGGACCACGTTTCGGACCCGTAAGTCATCACTGGTAACACACATTGGTCGAAGACTTTCGACTTCAGGCACTGAGGTATTTTGGACGAGAAAACACTCCGGAGCTTCCCGAACGCTGCCCAGCCGAGTCGGATTCCTCGAAAGACCTCGTCCTTGAAGCTGGAACTGTCTGCCTTGATCAACTGACCCAAGTAGACATACTGGTCAACAACTTCAAGAACTGAGCTCCCAACACATTCAGGTGAAGGTGCAATATGGACATTCGACATAATCTTCGTCTTGTCCATATTCATTCTAAGACCCACCTGTTGGGAAACATCATTTATGTCATTGAGCATGATGTTCAAATCCTCCAGCGACTCCGCCATGACCACAATATCGTCGGCAAATCGAAGGTGAGTGATATACTCGCCATTTATATTGATGCCAAGTCTTTTCCATTCCAGGAGCTTGAAGGCATCTTCCAGAGTAGCGGTGAACAGTTTCGGAGAAATAACGTCTCCCTGTCTAACACCTCTCTGCAGTGGAATAGCCCTCGTCTTCTGCTCTTGTACTCGGACTGACATGGTGGCGTTTCTGTACAAGCACTTCAACACCTCGATATACCGAATAAATATAAATACATACAAATATAAACATATACAGATTAATATATTTATTAATATACCCGATAGTCTTATTGGTGGTGATGGAGTGAATTTGGTGGCGATATTCATACCATTAGGAGAATAGTATGTAATAAATTTCATACGTTTAATGTATAGGCGGACTTAATGCCTGAGGCATTCTCAGCCATTCTACCTTTGGGTGATGCAGAGATTGGATGAAGTGGGTGAAGCAGATAAATATGGTAGAGACACAATTAAATAAAATAAAATATTGATATAATACATGAGTATAAAATATAAAAGTCACGATAGCCGAGTTGTTGGGTGGTCGGAATTTCGAGTCGAGAGACCCGAGTTCGATCCCCAGGTGGCAGTACCAATGAGTTTTTCAAAAACTTATGTACGAATTTCATCGTTGGCTTGGACATAAAGACGGCGACAGGCTCACCATCTGTTATGTTGTACCAAAAATCACTTCGGTAAATGGTGGGTCTAAATAAAATTCATTGTCGAGACCTCTGTCTCGCCCTGTATTGGGAATAGCGTGAAGATATTTTTTTTTTATAAAATATATATACCTACATACATACATACATTTCAAAATAAATATCATCATCATCATCATCATATCAGCCGCAAGAAGTCCACTGCTGGATGTAGGCCTCCCCTAAAGATTTCCAATACGACCGGTTGTTTGCGGCCTGCATCCAGCGTCTTCCCGCGACCTTGGTCAATTCGTCCGACCATCTAGTCGGTGGATGTCCGACGCTGCGCTTGCCGGTACGTGGCCGCCATTCCAGAACCTTTCTGCCCCATCGGCCATCGGTTCTACGCGCTATGTGTCCCGCCCACTGCCACTTCAAGGAGCTAATCCGCTGGGCTATGTCGGTGACTTTAGTTCTTCTACGGATCTCATCATTCCTAATGTGATCTCGTAGAGAAACTCCGAGCATAGTCCTCTCCATAGCTCTTTGAGCGACCTTTAGCCTTCTTATGAGGCCCATAGTAAGGGACCACGTTTCGGACCCGTAAGTCATCACTGGTAACACACATTGGTCGAAGACTTTCGACTTCAGGCACTGAGGTATTTTGAACGAGAAGACACTCCGGAGCTTCCCGAACGCTGCCCAGCCGAGTCGGATTCCTCGAAAGACCTCGTCCTTGAAGCTGGAACTGTCTGCCTTGATCAACTGACCCAAGTAGACATACTGGTCAACAACTTCAAGAACTGAGCTCCCAACACATTCAGGTGAAGGTGCAATATGGACATTCGACATAATCTTCGTCTTGTCCATATTCATTCTAAGACCCACCTGTTGGGAAACATCATTTATGTCATTGAGCATGATGTTCAAATCCTCCAGCGACTCCGCCATGACCACAATATCTTCGGCAAATCGAAGGTGAGTAATATACTCGCCATTTATATTGATGCCAAGTCTTTTCCATTCCAGGAGCTTGAAGGCATCTTCCAGAGTAGCGGTGAACAGTTTCGGAGAAATAACGTCTCCCTGTCTAACACCTCTCTGCAGTGGAATAGCCCTCGTCTTCTGCTCTTGTACTCGGACTGACATGGTGGCGTTTCTGTACAAGCACTTCAACACCTCGATATACCGAATAAATATAAATACATACAAATATAAACATATACAGATTAAATACTTAAATAATACAATTAATGACGTAAATAAACGGATATTACGATGTTTTTAGGAGGTGATCTTTCACTTTCATCTTAAAAGTATAACGGCTCTTGGACATCCTGATTTCGAGAGGAAGTGCAATCCAAAGCAGAACGGATTGCACAAGAAAGGAGGAATGGATAAAGCCTGAAATATGATGGGGACAATGAAGCTGGAGGTTGTTTGATGACCGAAGGTTTCTGTCGTGGTTAGAGCTAAGGTATTTAAATATGGAAGATAAATAGGAAGGTGCAGTGGGAGATGTTAGGATAGAGTACAGGGTTGTGAGTACACGCAAACGACGGCGTTGGCGAATGGGTAACCACTTTAATTATTATTTTAACATATACTCACAAATTAAAAAAGAAATTGTATGAAACTGAGATTGGCCTTTGGTTGGCCTAATGGAGAAGCTCCTAGTTGTTTAGATTGAGGGTTTCCTGAATTTACATGCAATTGTAATTTTACGAAAATATATCTTGGTTTTATTTAATACATAAGATTAACATCATAAATATTGCTTTGATCTCAAAGGAACTTCCCTTCAAGCACTCGTGTGATGGATTCAGAAACGACAAGATATCACAAATATCCAGAAATTCTGTAGTTTTCTCAATAACACATCCGGGAATCCACCCTGGTACCTCAAAGCTAACAGCACCTTGTAAAACAATTCAAACGCCACGCCACTGGTCACGCATAGTGGCTGCTATTTATAAAGAAATATTGATTTGAGGCATTAAGTAGCAGAAGCGTAAAGGGATAGGGTCCCTAGTCGATTAAATTAAGAATAAAAGAAAAAAAAACGCTTATTATTCACGTCATTATTCGGATAATTAATGTTTATCAAATAAATATAAAAAAATATTTAAAAAAAAGCCCTGTATTGGGAATGACGTGAAGATACTCGTATTTTTTTACTAATCTCTCTCTCTCTCTCTCTGGCTAGCAGTCGCCTAAGTAAATTTTATTTTTTTCAATTCTGACCTCAAATAGCAACGTAACATCTGTTGTGTTCCGGCTTAGTAGGTATAGAGAGCCAGTGTAACTGCGGTGGCGACATCTTTCACATGAAAAATTCGCTAGTGGCGAGTTCAGGAAACACATTGACATCATACATCGCGCTATCGAAATTACTACTATTCCAAGCATATATACAATTACTGATAACACTGGTGGAGGAGAGTCCTCCCCTAGACCATGGTCACCTATATCCTATTTCTGCAGCACATCATTACTATATTCATCAGCACACCACGATGTATGAGGCATTCTACCTTCGTTCTCCCGGATGAAATCGCATCTGTGAACATCTTTGTTTTTTAATTGTTTTGTTGGTGTTATGGGTAGAACAGTAGCTACTTAACAAGTAGCATGTTAGCTATTTTTTCGCTGTCCTCTGTCCAAGAATAAAACAATAATAAATAAATACATATACAGATAGGACACTATGTGATAGTTACATTGCTCTAATACCAAAGTAGCTAAGGCACATGTGGCATATGTTTACGAAAACACTGCGAAATAGTAGAAAAAGTGGTTTTCTACATTGATCTGCGCGTTAATCGTACTCTAGACCTCATAGCTGATGACACCTTGAAAAACTTCACGCAATTCTCAATAAAGGGTAGACAGATGTCTAGTCTAGACTACTAAGTTCCATCAACCCAGCTTCCACCGAAAATATTTTTAGACACAACGTTACAGGTGTTGTCCTTGCCGCCGTCTTTATGTTCAAGCCAACGATATAATTCATACATAAGTTTTTGAAAACCCCATTGGTATGAGCCTGTCACCTGGGGATGGAACAACGAAACACTACCTAACCACTCGGCTATCATGACCTTGAAAATCGATGTGTAATATTTCGTCACGGTCGTCAGTAAAATTCTGTTATATCGTATAAGTTTACTTAATGCTTTAACTGCTTGTGTTAATTATACGTTCCTACTGTCATCGTGAAGTGGTAATTTAAAGTCACCGATTCAAAAAAGCGCTCGTGGAATACGAATGTATCTGTATTTCGTATGACTGCAACGTAGACAGGAGCGCAGTAATTTTCCTGCAGTGTTTCATATACACGCCACGACGGAACTCATTTTGGGACACAATAAACTTTATCCCGAGCGCAATCTCTTGAAATGGGTCGTCGCAGTTTCTTCTGGTCTAAACCTTTCGGCTTTTGGCTCAACCGTTCACAGATTGTGTTCTATGCTGCTTTTGTCTATCATATTTTATTACTTACAAACAAATTTTGTATATACATAGATAGATAGATAGATAGATAGATAGATAGATAGATAGATAGATAGATAGATAGATAGATAGATAGATAGATAGATAGATAGATAGATAGATAGATAGATAGATAGATAGATAGATAGATAGATAGATAGATAGATAGATAGATAGATAGATAGATAGATAGATAGATAGATAGATAGATAGATAGATAGATAGATAGATAGATAGATAGATAGATAGATAGATAGATAGATAGATAGATAGATAGATAGATAGATAGATAGATAGATAGATAGATAGATAGATAGATAGATAGATAGATAGATAGATAGATAGATAGATAGATAGATAGATAGATAGATAGATAGATAGATAGATAGATAGATAGATAGATAGATAGATAGATAGATAGATAGATAGATAGATAGATAGATAGATAGATAGATAGATAGATAGATAGATAGATAGATAGATAGATAGATAGATAGATAGATAGATAGATAGATAGATAGATAGATAGATAGATAGATAGATAGATAGATAGATAGATAGATAGATAGATAGATAGATAGATAGATAGATAGATAGATAGATAGATAGATAGATAGATAGATAGATAGATAGATAGATAGATAGATAGATAGATAGATAGATAGATAGATAGATAGATAGATAGATAGATAGATAGATAGATAGATAGATAGATAGATAGATAGATAGATAGATAGATAGATAGATAGATAGATAGATAGATAGATAGATAGATAGATAGATAGATAGATAGATAGATAGATAGATAGATAGATAGATAGATAGATAGATAGATAGATAGATAGATAGATAGATAGATAGATAGATAGATAGATAGATAGATAGATAGATAGATAGATAGATAGATAGATAGATAGATAGATAGATAGATAGATAGATAGATAGATAGATAGATAGATAGATAGATAGATAGATAGATAGATAGATAGATAGATAGATAGATAGATAGATAGATAGATAGATAGATAGATAGATAGATAGATAGATAGATAGATAGATAGATAGATAGATAGATAGATAGATAGATAGATAGATAGATAGATAGATAGATAGATAGATAGATAGATAGATAGATAGATAGATAGATAGATAGATAGATAGATAGATAGATAGATAGATAGATAGATAGATAGATAGATAGATAGATAGATAGATAGATAGATAGATAGATAGATAGATAGATAGATAGATAGATAGATAGATAGATAGATAGATAGATAGATAGATAGATAGATAGATAGATAGATAGATAGATAGATAGATAGATAGATAGATAGATAGATAGATAGATAGATAGATAGATAGATAGATAGATAGATAGATAGATAGATAGATAGATAGATAGATAGATAGATAGATAGATAGATAGATAGATAGATAGATAGATAGATAGATAGATAGATAGATAGATAGATAGATAGATAGATAGATAGATAGATAGATAGATAGATAGATAGATAGATAGATAGATAGATAGATAGATAGATAGATAGATAGATAGATAGATAGATAGATAGATAGATAGATAGATAGATAGATAGATAGATAGATAGATAGATAGATAGATAGATAGATAGATAGATAGATAGATAGATAGATAGATAGATAGATAGATAGATAGATAGATAGATAGATAGATAGATAGATAGATAGATAGATAGATAGATAGATAGATAGATAGATAGATAGATAGATAGATAGATAGATAGATAGATAGATAGATAGATAGATAGATAGATAGATAGATAGATAGATAGATAGATAGATAGATAGATAGATAGATAGATAGATAGATAGATAGATAGATAGATAGATAGATAGATAGATAGATAGATAGATAGATAGATAGATAGATAGATAGATAGATAGATAGATAGATAGATAGATAGATAGATAGATAGATAGATAGATAGATAGATAGATAGATAGATAGATAGATAGATAGATAGATAGATAGATAGATAGATAGATAGATAGATAGATAGATAGATAGATAGATAGATAGATAGATAGATAGATAGATAGATAGATAGATAGATAGATAGATAGATAGATAGATAGATAGATAGATAGATAGATAGATAGATAGATAGATAGATAGATAGATAGATAGATAGATAGATAGATAGATAGATAGATAGATAGATAGATAGATAGATAGATAGATAGATAGATAGATAGATAGATAGATAGATAGATAGATAGATAGATAGATAGATAGATAGATAGATAGATAGATAGATAGATAGATAGATAGATAGATAGATAGATAGATAGATTTAATTTATTTTAAACCCGACTTTAATTTATTTTAAAAGACTTATTTTGAAATTTAATTTATTTTAAAAGACCCGAGTTCGATCCTCAAGTGGCCGTACCAATGGGTTTTTCTAAAAACTTATGTACAAATTATATCGTTGGCTTGGACATAAAGACGACGACAGGCTCACCACCTGTCACGTTGTCCCAAAAATATCTTCGGTGGAAGGTGCGTCGAAGGGACTTAAATGTCTAGAATAGACCTCCGTCTACCCCTGTATTGGGAATAGATATTTATTAATTTTTTAATTTTTTTTGTTACAATACAGGGGGTATTGGGAATTGCGTGAAGATATATTATATTATTTTTTTTATTTCAAATTCTCGGAATTCAATGATTTTAAGTTTTTTCGTTTGAAGAAAAAAACACAACTAGGACATTGTACGACTTTTTATTGTTTTTTTAAATTATTCACGTGGCTTAATACAATTTTTCATTCGCAAGAAGCAGTTATTATAACATTTATTCCACTCTAAATTGGTGGTGTTCAAAATGGCTGACTTGAAAGTGTCGACTGCTTCTTCACCGAATTGGAAGCTTTGACCACGAAGGCTTTTCTTAATTTTAGGAATAGATCAGGACTATATGGAGGATGTTCAAGAATTTCTACTTTTTCTTGCTTCAAATACTCAATCGTTTGACGAGCGCTGTGTGAGCTTTGGTTTTCGTGGTACAGGATGATGCGTCGCTTTAAGTTAGACATTCGAAGTTCGGCAATGACTTGTGGTAAACAAACTATGGTATACCACACTGCGTTAACCGTTCTACGATCTTCAAGTGCAATAGTCACAACCTGACCAGTTTTTCTAACGAACGTGGCCGCCATCTTCTTTGAAGTGCTTCGAGAACGAACAGCTTTAGTCGACTTTGGCTCGTCTTGAAAGACCTAGATTGAAGATTGTTGTTTGGAATCAGGATCGTAGGCATAGATCCAATATTCGTCATATCTTCTTTATTCTGTCTTCGAGAATTAGTTGTCTAACTGCAATGATGTTATCTTCAGTGAAGGCGGATTTTGGCGTCCTTCGCGAGATTTGTCACTAACACTAGAATGTCCACGCTGGAATTCTAAATACCAGCGTTCAATCAAATGTTAACTCTTCAAAACACTGAAGCTGTGTCAGGCATCTTCTACAGTGGTAGAAAATAATTGCAAGAACATTTTCCTTAGAAAGGTTTAAGATTTTCATATTGTAACCTGATAGATTCCGATCAACGCTGTGATTAAACAAATTCAACTGTTTTAGATAAAAAATTTAAACACATTCGAATATAGAACAGTTCCAAATTCAAAATATGAAATATGGAAACGACTTTTTTCATAAACTTATGTGCGAATTATATCGTTGGCTTAGATACAGAGGCAACGGGCTCACCGCCTGTCACGTTGTCCCAAAAAAGTGTGTTCAGTGAAAGGTGTGCCGAAAGAGAATAACGGGAAGATTATTACCAAAATTCTTTCATTGTAAATTCCTTTCAAGAAACACGAGAAAAGAATCGTAACTCATAAAATTATATACATACCACCAACCATAAGATGCATAAATTCACCCGGAGCGGCATTAAATATTCGTTAAGGGATCTCGCGTCTCAAAGGGCCATTATTAACATCTTTGAACGAATCGCGTTGAGAGAGACCACGAATCAAAAGAAATCATTACAAGAGCGATCATATTTCAAGGCTTTAGTGTACTGCAAAAATATGTTTTCATAGAACTCTGGATTATTTTTCGTTGATAGCGAAATAAAACAGGTCTCATTATCAAAGCAAAATTTTTTAAAAGTTAAGAAACTAATTTGCAGATTATTTATAGAGAGAAAGAAATATTTGTATTGTACTTGGGTGCCTGGAAATTGTAGTCTTTGAATATTTAAAAGTAAGTGATAAAAACTATCCTATCATAGACACGCCAACAAAACACACATTTTAAAAATAGAAACTTGAAAATTTATTTGGTAGTTTCAGAGTTCACCGTGACCAACAACGTGACACGAGACTTATGTATAATAGATTTTAATAATATATATTAATAATATAATTATCACCTGCTATGTTTATTATTAATAATAAAAAGCATTGTAATTCAGTAATGTCCTACTACCGGTGATTTTCTTTGTCGTGTGGAATATGCGTATGAATTCACCATCCGTTTCTTACCGTGGGTGTCGTAATAGGCGAATGAGGGAAAAGTCACAAAAATGGAAATGTTACCGTTGCGATTTTTATTTACATGATATTGGGATATACATCTCGAGAAGTCCTATAATGTAAATAAATTTTATATTGTTTTTACGTTAGTCCACACAATATCGTCTCTATCATCAATCTTTCATTTAATCATCGTCATAGGTACACAAATCGTAAATTATTATTATATCTTCATGCAACATTCTTGACGGACTTAGGTTCTTTCGCATCTACCAAATTCATCATTTTATTCATACACGTCAAGTTATTCGAATACTCTTAACTTTTCCTTTTTTTAACTTTAAATTTACTTAAAAGTTCTGTGAAAGTCAGTTTCTCACCGGTTGATTTTCTTTCGAGGGCAACGTGCTCAAACTGACATAAATAGTTCTGATCTCAAAGTAAGTAGCTTAAGCATTTTTCATTCACCCGACCGGGAATTGAAGCTCAGAGATGGCGACACCGAGAAGTCCGTTGTATACATCACCCGTCCACGGAGGTCATCATATATATACATATACACATCCATGATTCGAGTACAAAATTTTATTAAACTTCAAAATTCATAATAAAAGATCACTGTACATAATATTCGATAACAGGAGTCTGTTTTTATCGAAAGATATTCATAAATTACAGTTGATTTTCCTCTCTCATAGTTATATAATAAAACATGACATAGGTAACAATGGAGGGGTGGGTACTGATAAGGACGATTGTGTACACGGGGGACATTTGGATGGTAAGATTCGTGAGGGATTAATGAATTCATTAATTATGTTTGCACTGTAGTAATTTGTAGGTAACAAGCAAGAAGCGATGAAGAAAAACAAACACATGCCTAAACAAGCATTGTTTAAAATAAAGATATCATACATACATACGTAGATATGCCAACATCAGATACATACACAAAGTAAGCAGCTTAAGCACTTGTGTTATGGAATCAGAAACAAAGAAGTTACCACAGAAACCCAAACCCGGGAAAATGTAGAAAAAGTATTTTCTACATTGACTCGACCTCGAATCGAACTCGAGATCTCAAAGCTTGCGACACCATGAAAACCGGAGTGTACGCCACTCGTGCATGGAGTTCGAGAAAAGATTATCTTAAGAACTAAAACTAATATGACGAGTATTTGACAACTATGAAACTAGTATTTGACGAGTGGTAGCGACATGACTTCTTCACTACTTCACGATCTTAGAAGTTTTTATAGGCACTTATAAACATCTAAATTATGCTCGTGACTATGTACAATAAGTAGACAGATTATGGGTAATAAATTTAAAAAATAACAGACCTGTAAATTTTACAGACCAGTGGTGGGCAGCAGCGTCAAATATGCGAGGTACTGCGATCGTCAATCTGCCTGGCAAGCTTGGGGATTGTGAAAAGTCCTCCTTAAGGGAGAGAAAAGTTTCCTTGTACAGTGGTAGAGCCACGCATCAGCTTTTGTTGTTATATGAATGGGCCGGCTCGACCGGGGAAGTACCACAACCTCACAGAATACCGGCGTGAAGTAGAAGTCTAAGAAACTTCTGCGTTTCGTCTGGTGAGTACAAGTAACCGGAGGTCAACATATCCCCATCCCCCAATTATGGGGGGGGGGGGCACTCTAAGGCTGGCAACGCATCTACTATGCCTCTGGTATTGCAGGTGTTCATGGGCGGCGGTAATCACTTACCATCACGTGAGCCACCTGCTCGTTTGCCTCCCTTTTCTATTAAAAAGAGAGGCTTATGTCCTGCAGTGGACTTTTATAGGCCGTTAACTAAGTAAGTTGATAAATATTCTAATCATAAATGTGATAAGATGTAAAGAAAAGCACAATAGTCGAGTGATTCGGTAATCGGGATTCGAATCAAGAGACCCGAGTTCGAACCTCTAGGCTCGCTGCAATAGTGTTTTTTTAATAATTTATATTCGTTTTATATTGTTGACTTGGCAATAAAGAATAACACCGTTATGCTCACCCCCGTCACATTACCCAAAAATGTCTTCGTTGGAAGGTAAAGGACTTAATTGTCTAGACCTCTGTCCATCCCAGTATTGAGAATGGCATGAAGATATTGTGTGTAAGTGTCTGTTTTAAAATAAGCCCAACTTTTACTACAATTTCTCTCATTACTTACTAATTTTTTTATCTTACCCATTTCTTAAAAGGTTATTTTTATTTTAAACATCTATACTTCGACGATATTCATGAAAAATTCATATTTCACACCACAAAGCACAGGAAAATGCACTCAAACGCATTAGCAATGTAAGAATTGAGTTTTGCCAACAGCCATATATTTTGGTGTGCAATCTTCTTGAAAAATTCATAAGGCGTTAGAGAAAATGTTCAAGCTTGTATCTTATTTAAGATCTGTTGAACATTGACTAGTGTTTATTACAAGTCGGGTCTGGCCTGGTCGGGAATGATGTACAAATTTAATATATTAAAGATATATTTAGTTTTTATCTTCATGCATTTACCAATACACACAATGCAAATACAAAAATAACATCTCTATAATAATGAATTTGAGCAATGTAACGCCTAAGTCTATTAACTATGCCAAAAATATTTTAATACAACAATGATTTAAGCAGTTGCATTTCCCAGTACTGGGGTAATTTCCCAGTACTGGGGTAGTCGGAGCTCTTAGTCAGGTCTTATGTATTTTCGTATTGCCGAAGCCTTTTTAGGGCGACGTGACAGACTGCTTGCCTATTGCTGAAGACTATTATCTAAATATAAAGCTCCGTTCAAATCGTCAGATCGTTTTCTAAGATACCAAAACATAAACTTAAGTAATTTAAAGTGAGAAACTGTAAATTAATTTCTAATAAACTAATTTCTTTTTTTTTTAATTTTTATTTTAGTCTATGATAAAAATTTCAAAGAGTAAGCATTTCTGATTTTAAATAAAGCTTTGAATATAGCATGGAATTTGAATATAAACCCGTGAAAGTTACTCTATTGTTAATGTGAAGGTTGAACTTGATTGAACGTAGGTTGAATTATCTATTGTTGAAGAACAGAGGTGTCGCACCGATGTCAGGGGTTATGTTTCATCACAGACCCCTTGTAGGGTCTAAAAGGGTTTAATGAACTAACGTTTGAAACATAAGCTTGCTGTCAGATAAAATATATGTTATGAACTACACGTTATTTTATTTAAATGGATCTCTTATTATTGAAAATAGATTTTACATTATACTTTTTTTATGTAAACGCATTTCCTCAGAACTGGGGTACACAGAAGACTAGAATCTCCTGAAAACGTACACGCATTATCGTTTCGTTCGCAAACCGTGGACATTTGTGGTGAACTAAGAGGAACCTATTAAGCGGAAAATGGCTGGCCTGAGGTGGCTGCTCCATGCGTGTGTTCGAATGTGTGTTGGTGGGCTATGGAGAGATTGTTTACGTCGTGGTTTTTACATCGCTCTCCTTGAACTTACCAGCTGAGGTAGAGCCTGAAATTGAATGTGTGTGGTGTATATTGTTGCACCATGTATAAATTACTTTTTAACTATGTATTTACTTTAGGAATCGGTTTCGTCATACGGCATATTAAAGATATTAATGCTTTTCACAGACAGACCACAATGGCGAGTATATATTATTCAAGTCCATCCATAGGTTGAGATCACTTTTAGCCCCCTATTGTACTGATGTCTATCTTTGTTTTCCTTCTGTGTTTTTTTTTATATATGGTGTGCAATAAAGTTGTATTTATTTCAATTTAATTTAACAATTTATTACAAAAATTTTAATTTAGATCGCAATATAGAACTATTCTTAACAAATCTTTGAATCGAATCTGAACTTGCAAGGCCGTAGCCAAAAGTTTAAAAAGCTAAAATTCCTAGTTCTTACATTTAACATACTTCTCATTTTTTGAAAAATTTCGGTGGCTTGTTCGAGCACACCGCGCACACCACAAACATATTTTACTCTCTACCTACACAGTCTGCGTGTCTACAAGGATTCATAGCGTGACTTTTGTTAAATGAAAGCAATTTACCTGTAAGGTTACTATGACCTCAGATATATTTTAAGATTTCAAACTATTATAGAGTTCATACCTTGCCCATTGGAAAGATATTTAAAATTAATTTTTAATGAAGTTTATATATATATCTTCACGCCATACTATCTCATACTTGATGACATGCCACAAAAAGTGATAGAACTAGCCCTTCGAACCAGAGTACAACAATTGTTAGATTGCTATTTGCAGAAAAGAGTAAGTGTGCCGAATTGACCCAGACTACTTCTAGACATAGAAGGAGCCCATCAGCTTAACCTAAGTCAATACTTAACCACTCGGTTTCCTAGGTTCATTTCTTCCGCATAGATTTAGAGGTAGCTCCAGATCGTATCAGTAGATAGTATCACTTTTAACTGTCTGGTATTATAGGTGGTGGTCGTCCCGCCGTCTATCTGTGGCATAAGGACGGCGATGGGCTTAACACCTGTCACGTTGTCCCAAAGATCCTATAAATAAATAAATATTTTGACGAGATTCCCAACACAGGGGTAGACAGAGGGATAGTCTAGACAATTGAGTCCTATCGACCCACCTTCCACCGAAGATATTTTCGGGACAACGTGACAAGGGTGAACCCCTCGCCGTCTTCATGTCAGTCTTTATTTAAAATTAATAATAAAATTATTAGCAACGCCTTAAAACAAGTAGTAGTATACGATTAATTTATTCGAGGTGTTCATAACAACAAGCAATCCAAATAAAACAAGCGTATGTAATACGTAATAAATATACAGTGGAGACAGCTTTATATCCCGCTGTAAAGAAGTAAGACATTAAAAGCTTTGCTAAATTAAAACTTGACCTATTAGCATAAATCAGTGGGACGCTTGTTTACGCGACGAATTTTCATGATAATGTAAGTCACGATAGCCGAACTTCGAGTCAGGAGCCCCGAGTTCGACTCTTATGTGGCAGGCTCGTACCAATAGGTTTTCAAAAACTTATGTACGAATTATATCGTTGGCTTGGACATAAAGACGGCGATGGTCTCACCACCGATCACGTTGTCCCGAAAATATCTTCGATGGAAGGTGGGTCAAAGGGACTTGTTAGTCTAGACTAAACGTCTGTCTACCCCTGCCCTGTATTAGACAAAATTCATACTGTGTACAGCTATCACTTATTAACATATAACTGTGATCGCCAATCCATATGCCATGAGTGGCGATCTTGGTAAACTCTGACTTTGGTCAGAAGCATATAGGCCATGTACAGGAAATATCCTGTAGTGGAATTTTATGGGCTCATGTATATGTAAAAATGGTGTAAGTATAAATCAGTGGTTAAAGCGTGCTCTTTAATTATTAATAGAAAAATTACTCTGCCATCTAGATAAGAAGTGCAGGTTCAAATCTAGCCAGTCAAGTAAGCAAGTAGCATCCAGTTACTTAACCCTAATTCGATGGTGAAATTATAAATCAACATATACCTACGTATAAAAATAATAATTAAAATTTATAGACCCACAATTAGAGGACAAACATTGACAGCGAGTATGTATTACATATTTATCCTTACCGTGATTCGCACATGCATCTCTTGGTTACGAAGGATTAGCCGGATAGCGTATACGGGGCTGTTAATATGATATTCACAATTCACTTTGCACCACCATGTTTTTTATTACATACATTTTTGGTTCAGTATGTTTATTCAAATAAATATTATCTGAACAACAGACATTCAAGCTAACGTAATAGTTAAACGGTGGTAGAGCCACGCATCAGCTTTTGCTGTTGCATGAATGGGCCGGCTCGACCGGGGAAGTACCACGACCTCACAGAATACCGGCGTGAAATAGAAGTCTAACAAATTTTGCGTTTCGTATGGTGAGTGCAGGTAACCGGAGGCCCACACACTCCCTCCCCCAATTCTGGGGGAGGGGGCACTCTAAGGGCGGCAACGCATCTGCTATGCCTCTGGTATTGCGGGTGTTTATGGGCGGTGGTAATCACTTACCATCACGTTAGTCACCTGCTCGTCTGCCTACCTTTTGTATAAAAAAAATAGTTACCAAACCCAATCAAAAACTTCGTAAAAAAATAGAAATAAGTTAGTCCTATTTTGGCGCTATTTCATGGCCTAAAAATTTAACAAAAAAAACCCCGTAAATAGAAACAAAATAAATGAGGTCTCCGACCGTCGGGATACCTAAGTTATAAAAGGTCATGTATTTCGTCAAAGAGACGAGAGTCAAATATATTCGTATTACTTTAGCGTTTCATGTATTTTAAATAACTAGGTATTACAATTTTGTTTTTCTTTTTGAGTTTTCCATTTGCTTAGGATCCATAAAATTTATGTGATTTTCTATTTCTATATTACTAGGTGAGTTACGCGGTTTCCGCAGCTTTATTTAAAACAAATCGAATTACTTAAATGATAAATATATAGTAGGGGCAACATCACATAAATTGCTCTCATCCCCAAGTAGTGGTATTATGAAATCAGAAACAACAAAGCTACCACAAACACTCAGATTCGAGGCAATGTAAATAAATTGGTTAGTTACATTGACCTATACGGAAATCTAACCTGAGACCTAAGAGCTGGCGACACCATGAATACCGGTGCACCACTCGTCCACTGAAGTCCTCAATAAGACTAATAAATAATTGCCGTGTGGTTACAGTGAAAAAATATACCACCTCCTTTCTTCCCGTGGTTGTCCTAAGAGGTGACTAAGGGTTAAACCTTGAAATATAATTGACTACCGACAGATCGCGGGGTGAGTATATGCTTATGACGTAACCACACGGAAATTTAAATGTTCTTAATAATAATATTTTTTGCGATATATAAAAATACAACGTCTATATAGTATAGTAAAGATAAATAAATAATAAATAATTAACTCCACGCCTTTCCTAATATAGGAGTAAACAGAGGTCTAGACAATTAAGTCGTTTCGACCTTCCTTCCACCGAAAATATTTTGGGACAATGTGGTGAGCCCGTCGCCGTCTTGATATACCAAAGACATAATTTGAACATAAGTTTTTGAAAAAAATCTCTATTTTTGAAGTCGACATTGCCTAATGGGCCGACTATGTATAGGAGGTGTAATGTTTGGCAAGGCGTCTTGAAACACAGGCGACCCCGGGCTATCACTGACCTCTTCGGACGCTGAGTCCTTCGGCATAAATTCCACGTCCGAACCCTGTCTCGTTTTGAGGCGCCTTCTGTTCCGACCGAACCTCCCCCGCGTCTTCCGTTTCCGGTGTTTGGTCGAGACAATTTGTGCTATTTAATGTACTAGGCTCAGAAGGACCCGTTAGAGAAGTTACGTTATCCTTACCTCTTATTTTGTAATTGCTTGGCCCCAGTATTTCCACAATTCGGCCAGCGCCCCACTTTTCCCCCTTTAAAAATTGCCTGTACCAAACCTCTTCTGCCGGTTTTAAATTTCGATGACCACCCTTAGATTTCTCTTTTTGATATTGCTGTACTTTGGCAACCCTTTTTTACCTATCAGGCTTTAAAATGTCTAGCTTAGTACGTAGCCTCCTTCCTAATAGCAACATAGCTGGACTTTGACCTGTGGTCGAGTGTTCTGTATTTCTATAATGCAGCAAGAACGTATACAGGGCATTTCTAAAACCTCTTTCTTTACCACCCGCTTTAATGTTTTGACAGCGTTTTCCGCAAAATCATTGGACGCAGGGTGATAAGGCGCCGTAAAAGTATGCTGAATTCCGTGATTATTGACAAAATTACTAATTTCGGAACTAGTAAAGGGCGGGCCGTTATCAGTCACTAGGGAGGGGAGTCCCCAGCGACTGAATAATTCTATTGTTTTGCTTATCACCCCGGTAGCGGCTGTACTCGAGACAAGGTATGTCAAATATCTCCAGCCACTTTGAAATTGCATCGACTATAACAAGATACGTTTTACCGAATATTGGTCCCACAAAGACTAAATGCACCCTAGACCACGGTCGATTGAGCCATGGCCACAGACACAGGCCGCCTGCCGCGGTGGCGCACATCTTCTCCACCGCTTCGTCTACACCCGCCCACCATACATAACTACGGGCTATAGCTTTAGATTTTACTATTCCCATATGGGGTTCGTGAATCATGTGCAGCACTTGCTCTTTACAGGCCTCCGGAACGACTAATCTATGACCCCACATAACGCAGCCTATTTCCTCGTATAACTCATTTCTACGGTTGAAAAATGGTTGCAAACTAGATATATTACATTCAACCGGCCACCCTTCCCGTATGTAACTAATTACTTTTGCGAGAATCGGATCTCGATCTGTCTGATTCTTAACTTCGCTATAGTCCAATAATAAAGCTTGTTGCAGAAAATGTAGATACGTCTGCTCGGGCGCGGTATGCGTCATCTGTTTACCTGTCGACAGCGGCAACCGCGAAAGTCCGTCCGCTCTATTCATATCGGGGCGTACGTACTCGATATCGAATGAATACGCGGACAAAATGATAGCCCAACGCTGCATGCGACTAGCAACCATGGTAGGTATACCCGTGTGTAGACCAAAAATCGATACTAACGATTTGTGATCCGTCCGCAACATAAAGTGTTGACCATATAAGTATTGGTGAAATTTACTCACAGAGAATATAATTGCCAACGCTTCGCGATGTATTTGCGAATAGTTTTTTTCCGCATCGCTGAGCGTACGTGATGCAACGGGGCGCTCGCGTCTGCCGTCCTCGCTCAGCTGCAAGAGGACGGCCCCTACTCCCTTTGCGCTCGCATCGCACGTTACGATAACCGGTCGCTGGGGATCGTAATGAGCTAACACTTCGGCACTAAGTAATAAATTTTTAGCGTGTTTAAATACGCGTTCACATTCGTTTGACCAATTCCATTTCCTACCCTTTTTCATTAATTGATGTAATGGTACCAACTTACTACTCAAATTGCGCACGAATTTCCCATAAAAATTTATAAAACCTAAAAACGCCCGCAGTTCTGTTGCGTTAGTCGGCCTAGGTAATTTAGTGAAAGCTTCTATTTTATTAGGATCGGTCTTAACCCCCTCCTTAAAAATAAATAAATAAATATATAAATATCTTCACGTTTTTCCCAATACAGGGGTAGACAGAGGTCAAATCTAGACAATTAAGTCCCTTTGACCCACCTTCCACCGAAGATATTTTCGGGACAACGTGACAGTTGGTGAGCCCGTCGCCGCCGTTATGTCCAAGCCAACGATGAAATTCGTACATAAGTTTTTTGAAAAACTCATTGGTACTGCCACCTGGGGATCGAACTCGGGTCTCTCGACTCGTAATTCCGACCACCCAACAACTTGGCTAGAGCCCTCTCCTTACTGAGTACAAATCATAAAAACGGCACCTCGTTCACGAGGATATACACTTCCGAGTTTTTAACTTAAGACCACTCTTGTATAACCTACTAAAAACTGCCTCTACAGCTTGCAGGTGTTCTATCTTATTTTTACCGCCTATTATGACGTCGTCTAAGAAAACTTCGACATTAGGGATGTCCATGAATAAATTGAACATGATTCGTTGAAATATACCTGCGCTTGACGCTAGGTCATAGACCAACCTATTATACCGGTATAAACCCCGGTGTGTATTAATAACGGTGAATCTTTTTGTTTCATCCAACTCAATTTGATTATAAGCCTGTGACAAATCGATCTTTGAGAAGTATTTTGATCCACTCAGTCTAACAATTATATCTTCTATTCTCGGTAAAGGATAGCGATTTACCAACACAACCGGGTTAACAGTGGCCTTATAGTCAGCACAAATTCTCAACGAGCCATCTGATTTATTTACCGGTACCGGCGAGGCCCAGTTGGAGCAGTTGACGGGCTCGATGACGCCGTCGCGCAGCATCACCTCCAGCTCGGCGTCGATGCGCTCGCGCAGCGCGTACTGTATCGGCCGCGCGCGGTGAAACACCGATGCTGCCCCCTCGCGGGTTCTTAATGTCGCCTTGCCGCCCGTATACCGCCCCAGTTCACCATTAAATAAGTCTTTTTACCTGGAAAGCAATTTCTGTAATTGGTTATCTAAATCGACTACGTCGCTGAATACATGGTGACAATTGCTTAATAAAGGTAACTCTATTTTTAATTCTGATAACCACTGTCTACCCAAAAGTGACGTAGTCCCTCCTTGAATAACAAACAATTCTAATTTTTTCTTAACATTACCATATGAAACTTCCGGGGTCATTAACCCTAACGGTCTAATTGTAGAACCATTGTAAAAGTTTAACTTAATACTCGTTTGTTTTAATTTTAAACTATTGAATATACTATAAGTTTCTTCACTAATACATGAAATAGCTATTCTCGTATCGCCTTCCAAAGCGATTGTTCTGTTTTCAATTTTTATTGGCAAACTCACCGCTTTATAATTGTTTAAACACAGATGATTCAACTCTTCTATGCGGTTTTCTTCTGCATCACCTTCTGACTCCTCCGCCGCCTCAGCGTGATGCAAGGTACCAACCCTGCTTCTGCGCCCGCCCACGGCCGGACACACGTGCCGCAGGTGAGCGGTGCGCTTGCACCTGCTGCACACGTAGTCCCGGAACCGACAGGCTTCATACTTATGTTCTTTGGCTCCACATCCGTAACAGTTATAATTATTTCCGCCAGCAGCCGCACCAGGCCTGACAAGTGCTTCGCGGTCTTCTAGGCACCAACGCCTTCCGGTACCCTCTGTTGGTACATGTCAGAGCATGCACTCCCGCTCCAACTTCTCCCGTGTCTAACGCCGCTGCGTCCCGCTCCACGGCTTCCAACGAGCTTGCGATTCTTACGGCATCAGTGAAGCTTAATGAGTCATCCTCCGCAAATAGCCGCTGTCGCATTAAGTCACTCCTTAAGCCACAGACGAACTGATCCCTCAAGTTGTCGTTAAGTGTGTCGCCCAGCTTGCAATGACGTGTCAATTTTTTCAACTCCGCCACATAACCTGCTATGCTCTCATCAGGTCCCTGTCTCCTCTGGCTAAACCGAAATCTTTCTGCCAGAGCTGATGGCGCCGGTTGCAAATGGCTACGTTAGCAAGTTAATTGCGGCGTCGTAACTCAGCTCAGACGGTTTCGCCGGACTGGCCAGGTTCACGAGCAGCTCGTAGGCTTCATCCCCCATCACTGCTATTAATGTAGGTAGCTTGAGCCCACTTTTAATATTGTTAGCCGCGAAATACATTGCCAGTCTTTCTGCGTACGATGACCACACCCCGGTTTTCACATCGAACTCGTTAACTTTTCCGATCGACATTGTCGTCTAATTTAAACTTAAATGTTCAACGAAAAAAATCAAAAAATACTTTTTTTTATCCTCGTCGCCACTGTAATGTATTTAGTAATTGGAGACACAAAGAAACACAACTCACTTAATAACCGTTTATTCCCAGAATGCTCGCAAACAATATTTTTAAACATACCTTCCCTTACTTACGTCTCGCTTACTATCTATCACAGCCATTGGGGCTTAATTATTTAATACTCATTAAATAGAAAACCGTTCTATATAAGTACATCGATATCAGATTTCACAAATGGAAACAACCTGAGCTCGGTAATATCTCATATTCACACTTTAAAATAATCTATTGTCCATGTCTCCTCCAGACCATCAATACTAGCCTCTTAAATTTCAATCAATTGCACTGCAGCTCACAGGTCTCTCTCGAAAGGGATTTACCATAATAACCACGCTTGCTAAGCGGATTGGCGATCGCAGTGCCAGACCTCTTGCACCATAGACCGCTTTGACCGGTCCGCTGAATTTTGTGTTTGAAGTTTTTTCCTTTAGGCCTCTTACGATACCTATGGGGAAAAGGGGGGTGGGGGGTAGCATATTCTAACGTCGTAATGACAAGGCACTGATAAGCGTTGAAAAGTAGATGGATAGAGCTTTATTCTTTAGAACTCTGCCTACTTCAGTATATATATTGCGTGAAGATAAAAAATCTGGGCCATAATATGTATGGCATATTGCATAAATACTGCTTCACTTATAGACGGTTGAATTTAAAAACATGACGGTTTATTAAATAAACAGCAATTGATAGAGATAAGTAAGATTTTGGTACGTCCGAAATACTCGGGGTTAAAGATAAAAAAATATGTATATAATAATTCCACAAGATTTAGACACTAACTCATGCCTAAATTATTTGACCGCCCAACATGATGAGCGTGACACTGCGGTTACTCCAAACACGTCAACGGTATTAATGTCACTTGAGTAGTCACTGAGCATGCGGCGTGCGAAGTCAGGGTACATCTCTGATACCACTTCTAGTGTTATGTATCGCAATAATACAACCTCGACTTTAAGGATTGATATATTTCAAATTTAATAGGACCTAGAAAAAGGTTTTTCCGTATTTCATGCATATATTTGAAGACCCTTTTGATTCATAGTTTAATAACTTTTTCGGCAACAACATATATATATATATATATATATATATATATATATATATATATATATATATATATATATGTATATATATATATATATATATATATATATATATATATATATATATATATATATATATATATATATATATATATATATATATATATATATATATATATATATATATATATATATATATATATATATATATATATATATATATATATATATATATACATATATATATATATATATATATATATACTAAAGGCCCTGATCCGACTCCCGAACGGGTCAATATATAATTTTTAATATACCGTTACATAATGATGACAGACCTGGTATTCACAATTTTATATTTGAATCACGATAGCCGAGTGGTTGGGTGATCGGAATTTCGAGTCAATAGACCCTAGTTCGATCCCCAGTTGGTAGGCTCGTACCAATGAGTTTTTCAAAAACTTCTGTACGAATATCGTTGGCTTGCACATAAAGACGGCGACGGGCTCACCACCTGTCACGTTGTCCCGAAAATATCTTCGGTGGAAGGTGGGTCGAAGGAACTTAATTGTCTAGACACGACCTATGTCTACCCCTGTATTGGGAAGTGCGTGAAGATATTTTTTTTTATTTTTATATTTGAATCAAACCCGATACAAAGATTTTAACGGATACAACGGGCCAGGAAAATTACTGCTCGCCTGTCAACGCCGCGTTTGCTGAATGAAAGCCTTTTCACAATACATCGACATTTTGATGTTGCACTACTTGCACGTTATTTGGTTAGTTTATGAATTCTAGAACATTCTTTAATCGGATATTTTCTATTTTATTTTTAATATTCCAATTCTGATCGTAGATTTATTAAAGACAGAGCCAACAAAGCCTGAGTTAAGATTATTTAAGTTATTTTGACGTTCAATTAACGACTGATTTATTTTTATTATTTTAATTAAATCGCTGGCCAGTACTTTAGCTTCAATGACGCCAAAGTATTAAAAACTTTTAGAACTTCGCACAGTTAAGTGGCCATCAAAAACTAACTTGGTAAACTATAAAACTCAGGTAAATTTTACCGACAACAAAACTTGAAAGTCAATTTGAAGTTTTTTTTTATTGTTCAATATTTCTAACTCTGATTTCGTAAGTACTCGCAGATTAAGCGCATTGTGAATTAGTTTCCCAATATTTTAACTGGCTAAATGTCGTCACCATTTTAATTTCAAGAAGTTGCGAGCGTGGCCATTGTGATAATTCAGCTTACGAGAGAGGCATATATCCCACAATCAACTGATCATCACGCGTATAAGTAAGTATCCTCCTTATTGATCCTTACTGATATTATAAATGCGAAAGTGAATTTGTTTTTTTGTTTGATGTTAACCCTATCTATGTATTGTCATACCATACGACAGTACTAAATCGCATTATTAGAGCGTCATGCGTTCCGTTCCACCGTCGATATGTGTTGGCTCAGGTGTCACCGGAGGGGTGTTAATTACGCTGCAAGCGCATTGGAGCGCGGACATTAATTGGGCTTTACTATATAGACAACGTCTCGTTGTGCCCATGTATGATCGATTTAGCATCCTCAGTGCGGTGTTAATGATGACAATTGTTATAGATAAAGTTTTACAATTATGTTTAAGGATATTTTATTCGCAAAAGAATGAAAAATGTCACTGCGTTATGGTTATTTATTATAGTAACTATATTATAACATACCGTATAGTCACATTATAGTATAGTTATCATTGCCGAATAGTTGTGTGATCAGATTTTCGAGTCAGGAGACCCGAGTTCGTTCTCCAGATGGCCAGCTATATCGTTAGCTTGGCGATTATATCGTGGACAAGACGGCGACGGGCTCACCACCTGTCACGGTGTCCCGAAAATATCGTCGGTGAAAGGTGGGTCGAAGGAACCTCTGACTACCCCTGTATTGGCAAAGGCCTGGGGACGTTGGTGTATATTTTTTTTATAAACATACAGGACACAAAATAAAGTTAAGAGCCTTGTGACACATATATAACTTGTTTTGTGACACTAAAATTTTAACAATATTAAATTATTTAACAAAGAATGTGGGTAGTAAATGATTGTAACGTTATGTGTTAATTATTATGGTTTGCAACTAAACTTATTATGTATCCGAAAAAACATTAAACCCATTATTTAAAAAATTAAATATACTTTACTTTTTAAAATAATACTTTACTTTCATACTAATTAGAACACCATGAAAAATTTATACCATTTAATAATATCAAGAAATAGAAGACATAATCGGTTGATCTCCCTAATTATAGGTTAAGATTATTTTGTTGTATCACCATATCACTACAATGTATAAGCAATAAATAAATTTTAATTTGAATACGTTTACTTAATTGTACACCCCGCAATACAAAATGAGGAAAAAGAGAGAAAATTAAATAGTAGGTGTAGTTTGGCATAGCGATCTCTTCGAGTCCACACTTCCAACCATAAACATTATTTTTTGTATTTAAGCATGTCTCAATACGGGGGTAGATAAAGGATTATATATATATAAGTCTTTTCGACCCACTTTTAACCGAAGCCTATTTGGAACAACGAGGGTGGTGGTGAGCCCATCGCCAACCTAGTGTACTTAGATATATATGTAAATAGATAAATATTTATATATACGTTAAAACATCCATGATTAGAATATAAACATTCATATTCATCAAAGTCACGATAGCGGGTGGTTGGGTGGTCGGAATTACGAGTCAAGAGAACCGAGTTCGATCCCCAGTTGGCAGGCTCGTACCAATGGGTTTTTCAAAAACTTATGTACGAATTATATCTTTGGCTTGGACATAAAAACGGCGACCGGCTCACCACCTGTCACGTTGTCCCGAAAATATCTTCGATGGAAGTGGATCAAAACGTCTAAAGGTTGTCTAGACTAGACCTCAGACTTCTCCTGTATTATGAATTGTGCGAAGTTTAAAGGGATTAATCTTGTAATACAAATAGGTTATAGGAAGGGTGAAATACATGCCGGCGTTGATAATGTCCGACATTAAATTTATAAATCATGCGCGCCTTTCCAATTCCAGTCGACACAGAGGTTAATATCCTTAAATTTATGGCGGCCTTATCTTAGTTGTTGCCGCTCGTTCAGTTTCTAAAAAACCGGTAATATTTTATTTGACCACTTAACCCTAACGCCTTACCCACTAATTTTATTTTACTTATTTTTATATTTATCCTTTTCTGTTATTATTATTATTATTATTATTATTATTATTATTGTTCTTAACGATCTTTCTTTATGTTACGTCCCATATCGCCTTTCAGAAGGGATATTGAAAGAATAAATTAAACGCTAGCGGCCCCGGGGTCGTCCGTTAAATTATAAATCATGCCAGCCCAAAGCTCGAACATGTCCTGTTGACAAAAAGGTTCTATTTTTAATAAATTTATTGACATAATATACATTTCGTTATGTTAGGGATTAGGGATATAACAATACAATAACCGCTTGGTTTAAATTAAGTAACCGTTTGGTGTCGTAAGAGGCGACTAAGTGAAACAAAATAAAATGCAACAAGCTACCGCACGGCGCCAGAATATCTTAGAAAATACCAAACCACAACTCAACTGAACGATTTTGGGCAATGGCATTTAAGGTGCGAGGTATCGGGTACGGCGATCGCCAAGCGTTTCCACTTGTCAAGCATGGCGATAATGGCAAATATTGAAATAAAATAAATAATATATACGTAATAAATACTAATACATAAATATAGTAAAAAATATTTAGACTGACTGGGATTAACCCATTCGCAGAGACGACTATCGGGATAATTTCAGTCGGCACACCACCCCACAAATCGGTTACCTCGTGAGCTTCGTGATATTTTGTCTTTTTGTCTGTTTCGGCCTTCACGAGGTTCTCATCATAAGCGATGGAACTTGCCTCCAAAAATACCCTCGACTGTGCCCGGTTCAACAACACGATATCGGGCTTCTTTGTCAGAATCGTCCTATCTGTGATGATGAGCTGGTCCCAATAGAGCCTATCGCGGTCATTTTCGAGCACGGCGTACTGTGGATACTTATAGTAAGGCAATTTCAGTTCCAAAAGACCGTATTTCAGAGCGAGCTCCTGATGTAGAATCCTGGCTACTAGGTTGTGTCTATGCAAATACTCATGCATGGAACATGGAACGACCGGAGATGACATGCCGAAGCGACTCCCCAGGATGGCGACAAGCTCGACAGATGTCGACGGTGTCATCCCTCAGGATTTATCTCTGATAGTTGTTCATCTTAATAATGTGATCCTGTATCGCATAGACAAAATCCTCGGTTTCAACAAAGAGGTTACCGAAACCCAGCAAGTTGAGGGAGGCGTCGGTATCTACGAAGGGCTCATGAAGAGCCTTGTAGAACCTTCCATGGAACTCTATCTCCTTTACTTATTTTTATATTTATCCTTTTCTGTTATTATTATTATTATTGTTCTTAACGATCTTTCTTTATGTTACGTCCCATATCGCCTTTCAGAAGGGATATTGAAATAATAAATTAAACGCTAGCGGCCCCGGGGTCGTCCGTTAAATTATAAATCATGCCAGCCCAAAGCTCGAACATGTCCTGTTGACAAAAAGGTTATATTTTTAATAAATTTATTGACATAATTTACATTTCGTTATGTTAGGGATTAGGGATATAACAATACAATAACCGCTTGGTTTAAATTAAGTAACCGTTTGGTGTCGTAAGAGGCGACTAAGTGAAACAAAATAAAATGCAACAAGCTACCGCACGGCGCCAGAATATCTTATAACCACAACTCAACTGAACGATTTTGGGCAATGGCATTTAAGGTGCGAGGTATCGGGTACGGCGATCGCCAAGCGTTTCCACTTGTCAAGCATGGTGATAATGGCAAATATTGAAATACAATAAATGGTATGAATTTTAATATTCTAAATTCATTGCGATTATAATCTTTTTATCTGGTTAATAGTCCTTGGAATTCCCCCAGTTTTTAGGCCCATATGTTAATTTTTGTTTATTAAGCAATCTGTGGACTACGGGGCTGGTTACACTTTATAATTAAATTCCAATTAATGACAAAATAAAATAAATAATATATACGTAATAAATACTAATACATATGTACAGAGAATTAGACAATTAAGTACTTTCGATCCACTTTTCATCGTAACATATTTAGACAACGTGACAGGTTGAGTCTATAGAAGAATTTAAGCCAACGATATAATTCATACATAAGTTTTGAAAAACCCATTGGTATGAGCCTGCCACCTGGGGATCGAACTCTGGTCACTTGACTCTAAATTCCGACCACCCAACCACTCGGCTATCGTGACTATTTTAATTTGTTGTTCGTTAAATTTACTCAAACTAATTTATTAATACTTACTGGAGTTGAATAGCTTTATCGGTATGAAGGTAAATACAAACTTACTGACTGTTTAAAATTAAACTTCAAGTATTTAATTTGAATTTACGTAATTTACGCAATTATGTAACGTAATTTTCCAGTAAACTGGGGTAGGCAGTGGTCTAGGGTCTAGGGACAACATCACACACATTTGGTCTTAAATATACTCTCAGTAAACTACAGCACTTGTGTTATGGAATCGGAAACAATGAAGGTCAACTATGCATCCACATCCGAGAAAATATAGAAAGAGTAATTTTCTAAATTGACCCAGAAATCAGACCCGAACCTCAGAGCTGATGACACCACGATAGCTGGTGATAGCTTATCGCATGACACTCAAATTGATTTAAAACACGTTAATTAATTTTGCTTAAATGGCCAACAAGATACCTAAATACTGCGTAGTTCGGAAACTTGGTAGCTTAATTTAAAAATTCATGGAATTCAAAGTTTACCAACCCAGGTTTGCTGCCGATGTTTGTGCAATCTCCCAATTTTGTTTTGTAAACAACGTCAAACTTGGTTAATATTGTGTAGATTCTAAAGTTAAACGAAGAAAATCAAAGTAATTTAATGTAATTTAATAAAAATTTTCAATACACAATACATATGTACAGAGAATTAGACAATTAAGTACTTTCGATCCACTTTTCATCGTAACTTATTTAGACAACGTGACAGGTAGAGTCTATAGAAGAGAATTTAAGCCAACGATATAATTCATATATAAGTTTTTGAAAAACCCATTGGTACGAGCCTGCCACCTGGGGATCGAACTCTGGTCACTTGACTCTAAATTCCGACCACCCAACCACTCGGCTATCGTGACTATTTTAATTTGTTGTTCGTTAAATTTACTCAAACTAATTTATTAATACTTACTTGAGTTGAATAGCTTTATCGGTATGAAGGTAAATACAAACTTACTGACTGTTTAAAATTAAACTTCGAAGTATTTAATTTGAATTTACGTAATTTACGCAATTATGTAACGTAATTTTCCAGTAAACTGGGGTAGGCAGTGGTCTAGGGTCTAGGGACAACATCACACACATTTGGTCTTAAATATACTCTCAGTAAGAAGCTACAGCACTTGTGTTATGGAATCGGAAACAATGAAGGTCAACTATGCATCCACATCCGAGAAAATATAGAAAGAGTAGTTTTCCACATGATGTCTACTTCACTACAATTCTTATTTTAATTTTTTTAGCGATGTCACGAAAGCCGAAGTATTTTTCTTTCTATGTAATTTTAGTCAACGTAAAGCATACTTACATTAATCAATTAAATCGTTTAAGATTCGAACCGTTTCAGTACGAATATGTCAGCTCAGTTATCACTAGAGGCATTAATTACGATGCATGCGCATTAATTGGAGTTAATTACACTAATAATGGCGCATTCAAATCCATCCCTTTCCGATAGACATAAGTTGATAATGCCATGAGAACGATTTATATCATCTTAATTATCTGTAGTATATGAATAACGTTAAAACAACCCGATAAATAAGTTGGTAGTTACACTGCCTTCGAAGCTGAAGATAGCGAAGGCAAATGTTTGTGTGATCAATATGAATGTTGGTACTCGAGTCATGGATGTGTCTATATATTAATGAATATTATCTATGTAAATAAGTAACTATGTAAGTATGTACCGTATGTATGTGCTGAAGTCTTGGACACTAAGATGGAGACAGGCTCACCACCTGTCACGTTATCTAGACGTCGTTATCTATCACGTGTTATCTAGACTTCTGTCTACCCCAGTATTAGGTAAGGTGCCAAGAGATCCTCTGGAATCTAGAAAATATGAAGCTCGTATGGCCCTCTTTTGTAAAACAAATATTGTTTCTATGCCTGCTACATGACTTCATAGCACAATACCTTGTCATTATGCTACGGAAATCATCCAGACTCAAATCAAAGTAGAAAGAGTAGTTTTCCACATGATGTCTACTTCACTACAATTCTTATTTTAATTTTTTTAAAAATCATTTTAAAATTCAAATAAAAATTTTCAATACACAATACATATGTACAGAGAATTAGACAATTAAGTACTTTCGATCCACTTTTCATCGTAACTTATTTAGACAACGTGACAGGTAGAGTCTATAGAAGAGAATTTAAGCCAACGATATAATTCATACATAAGTTTTTGAAAAACCCATTGGTATGAGCCTGCCACCTGGGGATCGAACTCTGGTCACTTGACTCTAAATTCCGACCACCCAACCACTCGGCTATCGTGACTATTTTAATTTGTTGTTCGTTAAATTTACTCAAACTAATTTATTAATACTTACTGGAGTTGAATAGCTTTATCGGTATGAAGGTAAATACAAACTTACTGACTGTTTAAAATTAAACTTCGAAGTATTTAATTTGAATTTACGTAATTTACGCAATTATGTAACGTAATTTTCCAGTAAACTGGGGTAGGCAGTGGTCTAGGGTCTAGGGACAACATCACACACATTTGGTCTTAAATATACTCTCGAAGTAAGAAGCTACAGCACTTTTGTTATGGAATCGGAAACAATGAAGGTCAACTATGCATCCACATCCGAGAAAATATAGAAAGAGTAGTTTTCCACATGATGTCTACTTCACTACAATTCTTATTTTAATT
>JAGSMR010000474.1:0-30911 GCA_029286605.1 Sericinus montela
GGCTCGTACCAATTACTTTTTCAAAACTTATGTAGAATTAACATCGTTGGCTTGGAAATTAAGACGGCGACAGGTTCTCCACCTGACGCACTGTCCCAAATTGTATTAGGTGAAAGGTGGGACAAAAGGACCTAACTGTTTAGACCTCTGTCTACCCCAGTATGGTAAATTGCAAGATAATTAAAAAAATATTGTCAAATCTAATATAGGAAATTAATACTCCATTTCTAATTAATGGCTGATTAAAACTGTAACATTGTCATTGATGTGAATTAACTTAAACTGAAAGAACCCAGATTAATCTTGGAACGAGATAGAATATTAGTCTCTAGATAACAATGAACGGTGATTAAAATTCTATACATTCTAATCTAACTTCATAAAATTTTTTTTATAACTACACGCATTTTCCTTCAAGGAAATAGTCTGAGATCTAGAAAATTTAATTATTTCGATCCACACTTTTAACAGTGATAGAGCCACGCATCAGCTTTTGTTGCATGAATGGGCCAGCTTGACCGGGGAAGTACCACGACCACACAGAATACCGGCATGAAGTAGAAGTCTAAAAAACTTCTGCGTTTCGTCTGGTGAGTGCAGGTAACTGGTGGCCCACACACCCCCCTCCCCTAATTCTGGGGGAGGGGGGTCACTCTAAGGAAGGCGACACATCTGCTAAGCCTCTGGTATTGCGGGTGTTCATGGGTAGCGGTAATCACTTACCGTCACTCCCTGTCATTCCTTCCTTTCATCACTCTCACTCATCCCTGCGCTCAGTTCCCAACTTACATTCCGTTTCCCACATTCAGCCGTCCTGATACAATGACTGTCCTCAGGCATTCCTCAGCATTCATGATGTTTCAAGTCTTTCAGTACAATACATCACACACACATTCCACATTCCTTCACTCATACTTTACAAACATTATCTTAATTATTGAAAAAAAAAAACAAAAATAAACATAAGCCATCTTAAAAACAAAAGAAAAAACAATCTTAAAAACAAAAAGAAAACATCTTTCGAAGTTACTTACAAATTTCTATACTCAGTATTTAGTTATGCCTTTTATTTTTACATTTTAAATACACTACCTATTTACTCCAGTTAAAACCATGATAACAAAGTAACCTACAAGATAAACATATAGCATAGAAAAAAAAATAATAAAAATTTAAATGAAACAATGCATTCATCATCTATCATTCTTCACCAAATTATACTTACCAAGTTTCTTACATTAAGAACTCTCTTCACCTTCTGTTGTGCTTCATACAATCTGCTGAGCTAGATGTTCTTATAGGCCCCTCAGTAGCACTATCATTTTTTTGTAGATCATAGCAATCATTCCTTCTAACCTTTATCACCTTGTAAGGTGTGATATTTAGGTTTCAGTTTAAGTCCTGAACCAAATTGTGTATGTTTTATAGCCACAATTTCTCCAACTGTATTGTGAATGTCCTTTTCTTTTCTATTATAGCTTTTGCATTCTCTTGTAGAACTCTGAGAATCTGTTCTTAGGCCTGTTTTCTGAGATCCTCTATATTTTCATTGAATACTTGTATGTACTCTTCCTGTAGTAACTCTTGTATCTTCTTGTCTTCTTTTACTTGTATTTTGCACCTACAAGTAGTTCACAAGGTGTACAGTTGATGCTTCTTTGAAAGGTACTATTAATGGCTGTTTGCACTCGACTAATGTGTTTGTACCAAAGGCCAGAGTTCTCTATAAACGACTTCGTAAGTAATGGAATTAATATTCTGTGTATTCTCTCGACTTGTCCATTGCCTTGTGGAACACCCGTCGTAATAGTCACATGATGAATGTTCTCCTCCTTACGGTAATCTTGAAACTCATGACTAGTGAATGCAGTGCCTTTGTCAGTGATTATTCGTCGAGGGTTTCCGAAGGTTTGCTGATGGATCTGCAATTTCTCTCGGCTTGATGTGCTTCTTGTTGGAAACAGCCAAACAAATTTAGTGAAAGTGTCCACCACTTTCAGTATATAGTTATACTGTTTACTAGTTTGCGTCAAGGTCCAACATGATCCAAATGAATGGCATCAAGGGAATACTGTTCTTCTCAATTGGATGCAGAAATCCTTCTTGCTTCCTTCTTTCTTCGTAGCTAACAGGCATGGAATGCTTGTCACTATAAAATCTTAAATTTTCTTATCTAATCCTGTTATGTAATAATCTCTTTCAATAGCTTCTTTCATCTTCTTCTTAGAAAATGTCCATTGCTTGCACCTTCTTCAATACTTCTTTCTCCATAGTCTTAGGTATAACCAGTAACTTCTTATCTCCTTTGTACAATATACCATTTTCATCCCAGTAATCTTAGTATGTCTTTTTCCTTCAAAACTTCTTTTATAGCTGAGAGCCCCTCGTCCTGATCTTGCGCTTGCTTTACTTGATCATGTAGTGTAGTAACTGCCACAAAGGGATAACGGCTCTAAGTATCAACATGCCTCATTTTGTTCCAGAACAATGCTCTATTTCGAGGTCATATTCTTTGAGGAATAATACCCAGTGGGCTATCTTAGCAGAAATATCCTTCTTTTTCAATGTCACTTCAAATGCCTTACAATCCGTGACAATTTAAAAATGTATTCCATACAAATACTGCCTGAACTTCTTTATACCTTCAATAATATTGGTTGCCTCAGTTCATAGCTTGAATACCTTAATTGAGCATCATTTGTCTTTCGGCTCATGTAATGAACCGGGTGGAGACCTGTATCTGGTACTGCAAGAGTATAGCCGAATATGCCACACTAGAAGCGTCTGTGTGCAACTCCGTCTTCAACTTGGGATTAAAAATCTTTAACACAGGACTGGATGCTAATCTCTCTTTTAAAATATTAAATGCTTGTCTTTGTTCATCTTCAAAAATAAATTCTTTTTTCCTTTCTCAATAAATCTGTGAAAAACTTACTTGTACTACACCATGTGGTTTTAGTATTCAATTTCCGGTTTGATCAGGTCAGCCTTCTTCAATTTATCTTTAGCCCATATTCTGAAGCCACTTTCAACACAAGCTGAAGTCTTTCCACTGCTTGTTCTTTACTTTCTGCTGTAATTAAGATATTGTCTATGAAAATCATCCCAATGCATTGCGAAATAAAATCCCTGAAGACAATGCTTTTGAATCACATAAAATACTTCGGGCAGATGGAGAAACCGAAAGGAGCTTGAAGGAACTCGAATTGACCATGGTGTGTCACTAATGATGTATACAGGATAGATTCCTTAGCCACCTTGAGATGAAAGAAACCATTCCTTAAAATTAAAAACACCAAATATTTTGGCTTCACACAGCTTATCTATCTTATTGTCGATCACTGGAAATGGAAATTCATCTTTAAGAACAATCTTCAGCTCAAAGGTGCATCTTTCAATTGGATTGGATTATAACCTTCAATACACTGCAAAACTTTTCCCTTATGGAATAATCAGAAATATGCTCAACTTCCAAAGTGGGATCTGAAAAACAACACAACTTAGGCATCCATTCATCACTGTCAGACAAAAACTTCACTTTGTACCCATTCATTATCATGGTTATTTTTCGTAGTAATTCTAGGCCTAAAATCATATCAAAAGACATAACATCTTTGTTCACTATATGAAATAACACGTTTTGATAGTTTTGCCGTCGATTGTAATGTCCAAGAACATCTTTCTAATGAATTCACCATCGTACGTCCGAGTCCCGTCAAACATAAGTTATCTTCGTATTTTTCTGTTCCAACGGTAATGAAACGCTCGTCCGTCATTAAATTGAAGTCGCTGCCGGATTCAATTAAAGCGTTCACTGTTAATTCCTTAATCTTGACACTAATCAGCGGCTTCGTTGAGAGATTTCTTGTTTTGTTTACGTTATTTTCCACCTGCATAGCCTCGTTTCCACCTTTTGACGTCTGGCTGTCACAACTGCTGTCACTTGTCGCACCCACCCTGAAGTTAGCTGAGCGCAGTTTTGCCGACTGAGATCCACTACTGCCAACCGCACGATCTTGCGCTGCGTTCGGCGCGGACTGTTTACCGACTTGTGAGGAGCGCTGGCGCTGCGTTCGGCGCGGACTGTTTACCGACTTGTGAGGAGCGCTAGCGCTGCGTTCCGTGCTCGCGTCGCCGCCGGCCGCAGCAAGTGCATCGTGATCAATATGGCCGTACTGATTACAGCGAAAACACTTGAGACCGTTCGGACAATGTGTCGAGATATGACTGTTTTTCGCCGCAGTTGTAACAACGTCGAATGGATTTTTCTGTTTTCTTTCTTACAGCTGGTTCGGTTCCCGCTTCTTTCTTCGCATCGTTTACCATCTTGAATTCTAAATTACTAATTTCTCTTTGAGCATAGTGTACGTCGTTACGCCATATAAAATAATTTCGCCTGAGCGCCGTCGATTACATCCACTATGTACTGGATAGCAACATAACCGGGAAATCTCGCTTTTCCCCAATTCTCTCATCGCAAGCATATACTGATAGTAGCTTTCGTCCTTACGCTTCATTCTGTTTGCCATCAGCTCATGCATTTCTTTACTGTTGATTACATCAGGAAACTCCTTTTGTATAGCCATCTTGAGCTCGTCGTACGTCTTGAATACCTTTTCTGACTTCAACCATAATGCCGCCGTGCCGCACAAAGACCTGCGCACGATTATAAGTTTCTGTTGCGCGGTCCAACTAAATAATAAATCTCAGTTCCTTGAATTATTATAAATGCTTCATAGAATTTTCTTCTATTCCAAACTGAAAATTATTGTAAAATAATATTAAATGCTAGTCTTTGTTCATCTTCAAAAATAAATTCTTTTTTCCTTACTTAATAAATCTGTGAAAAACTTACTTGTACTACACCATGTGGTTTTAGTATTCAATTTCCGGTTTGATCAGGTCAGCCTTCTTCAATTTATCTTTAGCCCATATTCTGAAGCCACTTTCAACACAAGCTGAAGTCTTTCCACTGCTTGTTCTTTACTTTCTGCTGTAATTAAGATATTGTCTATGAAAATCATCAATGGTGAAATAAAATCTGAAGACAATGCTTTTGAATCACATAAAATACTTCGGGCAGATGGAGAAACCGAAAGGAGCTTGAAGGAACTCGAATTGACCATGGTGTGTCACTAATGATGTATACAGGATGAATTTCTTAGCCCAGCCACCTTGAGATGAAAGAAACCATTCCTTAAAATTAAAACACCAAATATTTTGGCTTCACACAGCTTATCTATCTTATTGTCGATCACTGGAAATGGAAATTCATCTTTAAAATTTTTTGTTTAACAGTCTATAATCCACACAAACCTAACTGAACCATCTTTTTCTCACTAATACCAAAAAATATCCTGAATTCCCAATACAGGGGTAGACAGAGGTCAAGTCTGAACAATTAAGTCCCTTTGACCCACCTTCCACAGAAGATATTTTCAGGACAACGTGACAGGTGGTGAGCCCGTCGCCGCCTTTATGTCCCAAACCAACGATGAAATTCATGCATAAGTTTTGAAAAACTCATTGGTACTGCCACCTGGGGATCAAACTCGGTCTCGACTCAGAAATTCCGACCACCCAACAACTCGGCTATCATGGCTTTTTGCAAAGGACTAATACCAAAGGACTTGAATATTCACAAGAAAGAAACTGCTTGTACTACACCATCATCCATCCATTCCTTTACCTGCTCTTTAACTATTCTCTGCTCTGCCAAGGACAAACGTCGTGGTCTCTGGGCGACAGGCACGTCATCTTTAAGAACAATCTTCAGCTCAAAAGGTGCATCTTTCAATTGGATTGGATTATAACCTTCAATACACTGCAAAACTTTTCCCTTATGGAATAATCAGAAATATGCTCAACTTCCAAAGTGGGATCTGAAAAACAACACAACTTAGGCATCCATTCATCACTTTCAGACAAAAACTTCACTTTGTACCCATTCATTATCATGGTTATTTTTCGTAGTAATTCTAGGCCTAAAATCATATCAAAGACATAACATCTTTGTTCACTATATGAAATAACACGTTTTGATAGTTTTGCCGTCGATTGTAATGTCCAAGAACATCTTTCCTAATGAATTCACCATCGTACGTCCGAGTCCCGTCAAACATAAGTTATGTTCGTATTTTTCTGTTCCAACGGTAATGAAACGCTCGTCCGTCATTAAATTGAAGTCGCTGCCGGATTCAATTAAAGCGTTCACTGTTAATTCCTTAATCTTGACACTAATCAGCGGCTTCGTTGAGAGATTTCTTGTTTTGTTTACGTTATTTTCCACCTGCATAGCCTCGTTTCCACCTTTTGACGTCTGGCTGTCACAACTGCTGTCACTTGTCGCACCCACCCTGAAGTTAGCTGAGCGCAGTTTTGCCGACTGAGATCCACTACTGCCAACCGCACGATCTTGCGCTGCGTTCGGCGCGGACTGTTTACCGACTTGTGAGGAGCGCTAGCGCTGCGTTCCGTGCTCGCGTCGCCGCCGGCCCCGCAGCCCAAGTGCATCGTGATCCAATATGGCCGTACTGATTACAGCGAAAACACTTGAGACCGTTCGGACAATGTGTCGAGATATGACTGTTTTCGCCGCAGTTGTAACAACGTCGAATGGATTTTTCTGTTTTCTTTCTTACAGCTGGTTCGGTTCCCGCTTCTTTCTTCGCATCGTTTACCATCTTGAATTCTAAATTACTAATTTCTCTTTGAGCATAGTGTACGTCGTTACGCCATATAAAATAATTTCGCCTGAGCGCCGTCGATTACATCCACTATGTACTGGATAGCAACATAACCGGGAAATCTCGCTTTTTCCCCAATTCTCTCATCGCAAGCATATACTGATAGTAGCTTTCGTCCTTACGCTTCATTCTGTTTGCCATCAGCTCATGCATTTCTTTACTGTTGATTACATCAGGAAACTCCTTTTGTATAGCCATCTTGAGCTCGTCGTACGTCTTGAATACCTTTTCTGACTTCAACCATAATGCCGCCGTGCCGCACAAAGACCTGCGCACGATTATAAGTTTCTGTTGCGCGGTCCAACTAAATAATAAATCTCAGTTCCTTGAATTATTATAAATGCTTCATAGAATTTTCTTCTATTCCAAACTGAAAATTATTGTAAAATAATATTAAATATAAATCCACTGAATTCTATTTTTCGAAAGTAATAGTTTTAATGCAGAAGTTTTTTCGTTTCTTTACTTCTAATGAATATAGATTTCAGGAATTCAATTAACTTCGAGGTTATAGTATAAGAGTTATTGAAACAGAAAATGTCGACTACAGGATAAAGGCTTTTCTCATGTGGCATTTCTCAGGTGGCAGGCGCGTACCAATGTGTTTTCAAAACCTATGTACGATTCACATCGTTGGCTTTGACATAAAGACGGCGGCGGGCTCACCACCTGTTACGTTATACCAAATAATGTCTTCGGTGGAAAGTGGGTCGACAGGACTAAACTGTCTAGAATAGACCTCTGTCTACCCCTGTATTGGGAATAGCGTGAAGGTAATTATTTATTTATTTCATATGATTGATTTTCTACAATCACTTCTTTCGACCAGTAGCTCTCGATACATGAGGCTTATAATTATATTATCTTTACGAAGTATTAGGAATGCTGGGTTAGACAGAGTTCGAGTCATTACAATAGTTTCGACGCACCTTTTGCCGGTGCTTATTTGTGGAAAAGTCTTATGTCCAAGCCAACGCTATTACATGCTACCGTATACATGCATAAACAAATATTTACATAAAAATATATTCATCCCACTTTTTAAATATGAATGTCCCTTTCCTTTTATGAATATCATGTCGTTACTGAAGGTACATACTTAACGGCATATAAAAAATTATTTACTCATCGATACAATTTACCAATATTACATCCATCGATTGATTTCTAAACCTATCTCACTTTTATAATTAGGCTTCTCTAATAGAAAAGAAACAGGTGGAAGAAACTACATAGATATTCTATCTTTTGTATTTTTTTAAAATAACGAAAATACATCTTCAAACATTAAATGATTAGAGATAGCATTGGAACGTTCAACTCATTCCTAGAAATTTTGAAAGAAGCATGGAATGGAATGAATTCAATCACGTTATTGTTTTAAATTTATTTCGAGATTATTATTACTCCTAAAGTCACGACAGCCAATTGGTTGGGTGGTCGGAATTTCGAGTCAAAAGACCGAGTTCAATCCCCAGGTGGCAGGTTCGTACCAATGGGTTTTTCTAAAACCTATGTACGATTCACATCGTTGGCTTTGACATAAAGACGGCGGCGGGCTCACCACCTGTTACGTTATACCGAAAATATCTTCGGTGGAAGATGGGTCGAAGGGACTTTATTGTCTCGACCTGACCTCTGTCTACCCTGTATTGGGAATAGCGTGAAGGTAATTATTTATTTATTTCATATGATTGATTTTCTACAATCACTTCTTTCGACCAGTAGCTCTCGATACATGAGGCTTATAATTATATTATCTTTACGAAGTATTAGGAATGCTGGGTTAGACAGAGTTCGAGTCATTACAATAGTTTCGACGCACCTTTGCCGGTGCTTATTTGTGGAAAAGTCTTATGTCCAAGCCAACGCTATTACATGCTACCGTATACATGCATAAACAAATATTTACATAAAAATATATTCATCCCACTTTTTAAATATGAATGTCCCTTTCCTTTTATGAATATCATGTCGTTACTGAAGGTACATACTTAACGGCATATAAAAAATTATTTACTCATCGATACAATTTACCAATATTACATCCATCGATTGATTTCTAAACCTATCTCACTTTTATAATTAGGCTTCTCTAATAGAAAAGAAACAGGTGGAAGAAACTACATAGATATTCTATCTTTTGTATTTTTTTTAAAATAACGAAAATACATCTTCAAACATTAAATGATTAGAGATAGCATTGGAACGTTCAACTCATTCCTAGAAATTTTGAAAGAAGCATGGAATGGAATGAATTCAATCACGTTATTGTTTTAAATTTATTTCGAGATTATTATTACTCCTAAAGTCACGACAGCCAATTGGTTGGGTGGTCGGAATTTCGAGTCAAAAGACCGAGTTCAATCCCCAGGTGGCAGGTTCGTACCAATGGGTTTTCTAAACCTATCTCACTTTTATAATTAGGCTTCTCTAATAGAAAAGAAACAGGTGGAAGAAACTACATAGATATTCTATCTTTTGTATTTTTTTAAAATAACGAAAATACATCTTCAAACATTAAATGATTAGAGATAGCATTGGAACGTTCAACTCATTCCTAGAAATTTTGAAAGAAGCATGGAATGGAATGAATTCAATCACGTTATTGTTTTAAATTTATTTCGAGATTATTATTACTCCTAAAGTCACGACAGCCAATTGGTTGGGTGGTCGGAATTTCGAGTCAAAAGACCGAGTTCAATCCCCAGGTGGCAGGTTCGTACCAATGGGTTTTCTAAACCTATCTCACTTTTATAATTAGGCTTCTCTAATAGAAAAGAAACAGGTGGAAGAAACTACATAGATATTCTATCTTTTGTATTTTTTTAAAATAACGAAAATACATCTTCAAACATTAAATGATTAGAGATAGCATTGGAACGTTCAACTCATTCCTAGAAATTTTGAAAGAAGCATGGAATGGAATGAATTCAATCACGTTATTGTTTTAAATTTATTTCGAGATTATTATTACTCCTAAAGTCACGACAGCCAATTGGTTGGGTGGTCGGAATTTCGAGTCAAAAGACCGAGTTCAATCCCCAGGTGGCAGGTTCGTACCAATGGGTTTTCTAAACCTATCTCACTTTTATAATTAGGCTTCTCTAATAGAAAAGAAACAGGTGGAAGAAACTACATAGATATTCTATCTTTTGTATTTTTTAAAATAACGAAAATACATCTTCAAACATTAAATGATTAGAGATAGCATTGGAACGTTCAACTCATTCCTAGAAATTTTGAAAAATGAGACGGTACGACATTCTAGTGCGTAGTGACCGTGCCTTCGAAGCGTAGAGCAGGGTACGAATGTAATCGTTAGAGCAATCATTTGTGTTAAGAATATGAAAGCTTGTACTGGAGTCATGTAAATACATATATTTGTATAAATATTTATATATGTATTATTGTATAAATATTAATATTGTAATATTAGCTAATTTACAAGATGGAGATGACAGGTTCATCAGTTGTCAAGCTGTTCCAAATGTGCTCCGGTGAAATAACGATCGTAAAGGCTACATAGCCTTCAGGCTATGTAGCCTTTACGATCTTCATCTCTAGCTACCCTGGCATTAGAAAATGACTGTAGATAGAAGGAATTAAAATGCTTTATGAAAAAATGTAATCTAGACAAATTTTCAAATATATACCTTAATGTACAATTAATTAGTAATACTTTTGTAAATAATAAGTACAAATTAAGGGCTCTCCACCTAAGTACAGCCTCACCGTTGTAACTGGTGATTTGAGGAAGCTATGTCCAATCTGCGGCAGCACTAAGTGCTTTACTATGTAACAGATAGGGCTGTTATCATTTATAAACTCGTGTTTTCCATTATTTACCAATAATTAGTAAAATAATTGAACATTAAATGGGTATCGTAAGATGCCGCTAAGGAAAAGCCTATAAAATGGCAATGGCTGCCAACAGACACTGGCAGCATTAATCAAAAATATCTTTAAGCTATTTCCAATACAGGGGTAGACAGAGGCCTCAATAACTAACTTATTTTGACCCACCTTTCAACGAAGATATTTTTTTGGGAAAACGTGACAGGTGGAGAGCCTGTCGCCGTCTTTTTAGGTCTAAGCCAACGATATGAACGTTACGTAAGTAATTGTAAAACCCTTTGGTACGAACCTGCTACCTAGACAATCCTATACCGAACTTGGGTCTCTTGAATTATATTCCAATCACCCAATCCTAATCCTATGTGTCCTATATGACACCGAGAAACCATTTCGAAATATACCAGACTAAATTTCGGAGGAGGTTCATGTTGCACTATACTTTTAAAAGCCGTTATGATGATGACGACGGTGGCGAATGTAAGGGTGAAAAGATCTTTTTTTTATAGAAAAGGGAGGCAAACGAGCAGGTGGCTCACGCGATGGTAAGTGATTACCGCCGCCCATGAACACCCACAATACCAGAGGCTTAGCAGATGCGTTGCCTCCCTTAAATGCCCCTCCCCAGAATTGGGGAGGGAGGTGTGGGCCACCGGTTACCTGCACTCACCAGACGAAACGCAGAAGTTTGTTAGACTTCTACTTCACGCCGGTATTCTGTGAGGTCCTGGTACTTCCCGGTCGAGCCGGCCCATTCATGCAACAACAAAAGCATGGCTGTACCACTGTAAGATCTAACACTCTACCACTAAGAGATCTATTTTAAATGAACTATTCGTAATGAATTAACTGAGCGTGTCGGTCCACAGCTTTGAAATACTATGAGTAGTGCTTTCACAATAATGTGCATGTCTGCAATAACTATATTTTCCTTAGACAGTACGAATAAAATATTACATTATAAAGACGTAGGGACGAATAATTGCTAAAATGAAAAACTGCGCGATATGCAAAGAAAACGACATTATTTACTTACATCGCGTCTGTTTAGTCACCGCTCCAATTGAATTTACGAATTACTTTTATCTGAAATTTCATATCTAAATGTCATAATTCACCGGAGAGCGTGTACACAAAGATATAATAAATCCAATTGAGATCTAATCATTACTCGACGCCTGATTTCCTATGAGTATGAAAACATACAAGAAGCAGTTATTTGACTGTAGAGAAAATTCAATTTACAACCTATAAGAAAACATTAAACATTATGAATTTGTTTTGTTAAGGAAAAGAATGTGTAAAATTATTAATTATTTTATGGAAACTTCCTAGTTGTTAAGAATAAAAATCTTAGGTCAAATTTCTCATTTGGGACCACTCTATTTTAGTATCTGCAAACTTTTATATTTTATTCTTTTCTTTTATATGAAGGTGAATTCAGTGTTCAAGATAGCTGATCAAGGTAACTGATTAATTCAGCTATTACTAGTACTAGTTATACTTTTTTTAGATTATCTACAGACAGATCCTAAAAAACATTTACTGTATGGTCAATTATGTGGCCATTTAAATTTATTATGTGTGAATATTTACAAATACATTTTATCACGTAAAGGTAAAAAGGTGGAGACTTGCAAAGCGAAGAAAGGTATATTGCGCGTTGGTATTATTTCACCTCTGCCGATTGTTTTCTGAATTCATGTAAGTATTTGTTTATTGTATTTATTTAACTTTATTATACCTTTTAAGATATATAAGAACAAAAGCGGACATTATCATTACACCAATTTCTGTCTTTTAGCCATGAGGAGTGGAAATATGTCCAAAGAAAGAAGTAAAACCGGAATGGTAAAGAGAAATTGAGAAAGTAAGAGTCTCAGAAAAACAAATGAAGTCTCCGATATGAAGTGAAACGCGATCGAGTCAAACAAGGTTGACATTCTTTGTAAATAAAGACGTTATTAATTGAGCTACAAAACTATTAATGATGTTTATCGTAGTTTTAATTATTTTCTTGGAGCTTTAACAACAAACTTTATAAAATACATAAAAAGTATCATCACGCAATTCTCTATACAGGGGTAGACAGAGGTCTAGTATAGAAAATTAAGTCCCTTGGACCCACCTTCCCCGAAGATATTTTCGGGACAACGTGACAGGTGGTTAGCCCGTCGCCGTCTTTATGTCCAAGCCAACGATGAAATTTGTACATAAGTTTATGAAAAACTCATTGGTACTGCCACCTGGGATCGAACTCAGGTTTCTCGACTCGAAATTCCGAGCACCCAACAACTCGGCTGTCGTGACTTATTTACCCAACAACAAACTTTAACATGATTAATGATGAAATAAACGATTCGATAAAACTTAAATAATTCTTAGTTAATAAATAACGCGTAAATAACGCATTCAGATGAAAAATTAAATATTCATTTATAGCCTTTTAACCTAGATACCAAGCTTTGCAGAATGTTATGATATACATTCATATTTATTTAATTATTTAGGTTCACCACCAAGGATTACATCGAAGCAATAAACACAAAACTTAAGTATTAAATATTTTAGGTAAATGTATCCTTAATTAAAAATAAACAAAACGTTCATAATTGTACGGACTTCGGAAGAACATCATATTTTCGTATGTATGGTGTAATATGCACTTTACACCAAAAATTTTATCAAATGAAAAGTAATTATGTAAAGTTAAAAAATTGATTTATAAGATAATGCTTATGTGCTATTATACTGGGTGGGCCATGAATTAGTTAACATTTGAAAAAATCATATAAAAAAACATTTAACATATTTTAGAAATCGTTTCTTTACGAGAAAGCTAATTAGTTGTAATTTATTTTTAAAAATTATTTCGTCTAAATGACCACCGTTTCGGTTTTGCACTCATCTAAGCGAGTCCTGAAGTTTTCGAATACTCTTCTGCAAAGAGACCGCGAGATCGCCGACATCTCTTCGATGCTTTTTCTTTAAGTTGACGCAGTGTATTCGGTTTATCAATGTAGACACAACTCTATAAATAACCCCACAAAAAGAAGTCTGCTGGGGATAGATCTGGACTTCTGGGTGGCCATGGGATGTCACCCCGTCTGGATATCACCTTTTCCGGAAACATGTCTTTGACCACCGGCAAGGACTCGTTCGATGTGTGACACGTGGCTCCATCTTGTTGAAACCATGTGTTACGATTATAGCCAGCAAATTCCAGTAGCATCGGTGCTAAGACATCCCGTAACATTTTCACATACTCGACAGAATTAACAGTAACTGAACGGCCTCGAGAATCTTCAAAAAAGTAAGGTCCGATGATTCCTTTTGCTGAAATTGCAGCCCATACAGATACCTTAGGAGAGTGAAGCTTTAGGATTTTCGCTGCTCCAATACCTGCAATTCTGTTTGATTACATGTCCATTTAGGTGGAAATGGGCTTCGTCAGAAAATAAGATGTTGTGAAAATTACTGAAACATTGTTTCGGCATATGACTTACGCAAATTTAAATCATTAGGGTTTAGTTTTTGCACTAGCTGGATCTTATATGGATTTAATTTCAAAATACGGCGTAATGATGTGCGGGATAATCCTAATTCAGCCGAACGTTTGCGTGTCTATAAATCTGGATCACGTCGAACAGAAGTGGAAACTTGCTGCACGTTCTCTTCGCTCCGAGAAGTCCGTGGGCCGCCGGTTTGTTTCACATTTAGTGTAGATCCCGTCTCTTCGAACTTCTTCACCCATTTCTTTATTAAAAGAGCACTTGGACACTGACTTAAGTCGTGTAAACCATATTCAACGCGAAATAAGCGTCTCACAGTAATGAGCGAAAAGTCGTTTAAATAAAACTGTTTCACGCAGTAAGCGCGTTGCAGCCCCGTGATTTTTTTTTTTTGATAACCGTGGAAGAAATGTTTTATGCACGAACGTTCCTTGGTCGGGAGGCCACCGAAACGAAAAGTGTCGGGCTCGAATGTCAGAAGGAGAAGCATACCGACTAAAACCATCCATGGGATGCTGTTGGCCCGGAGGCCTTTACAGCTTCATCTAAGGAGACTTGCGAGGAGAGGCTGGCAAGTTAGAAGTTGAAGACAATAATGGCTGCTGCTGCGAAGCGCTGCGTCCCCTAGAACGAAAGAAGACTTCCGACATGAGGGAGGGGCCATGCGATCCGAGGGCCCCAGTAGGTTTGGAGGAAAATCTCCTCTCGGATCGCCTTGTGTTAACCATTTAGTGACGACTATGACCACGAGAAAGTCTCGTGCTAGCCGTGAAATTACGACGATGGCGAGGTTGTGTAAGCCGCAGAACGCGGCTTGTGTCTATGTGTGCGAAAGTACGTAGGGGGTTGGGGACGTGCGCGAATACTATACTGGCGTATGACATGACGGGTCGTACGCAAGTTGTGTATAGGCGGTTATTAAACAAAAAAAATTAAAAATTATTAAATATTTAATTATTTTTTGTAGGTCTGTTTGCCAATCGGCAAAGGCCTCCTACCTTTTCCATTCCTGCCTATCTTGGGCCACTCTATTCCACGTTACTCCTTCAACTTGCCTAACGTCATAATCCCACCTTTTATGCAGTCTGACTCTCTTCATTTTTCCTTCTCTGGGATTGGTATCCCAGAGAAGGAAAAATGATATAGCGGTCCCAAACACTCACAATGGTTTGTGTCACATGCTCCATTTCTCTAGACCTCTTATCATGTGACCTGCCCATTGCCATTTGAGTCTTTTGATTTTGGATGTTATGTCTATGTCCTTCGTCTTTATTCTGATGGCATGCTTTTTTATTCGGTTAGACCTTTTCACATTCAACATGCTTCTTTCCATTGCATGTTGACAGATTTCATGTTTCCTCGTCTTATTTTGTGTCAAAGCCCATGTTTGGCTGCCATACATTAAAACAGGTAGTACACAGGTGTTTAAAACTTTGAGTAATGTGCAGAGTTGAGTGAAATTAATTAGGATACTTAGTTTTCATTATATTTAAAATGAATAAAATATAATTTTAAATAATGCGATATGCGCGATGCAGCTTCTAAAGGAATTGTATCTGCGTCTGGACCTAGCCCCCTGGTGACAAGAGGGCTGGTTCTTTTCTCACTCAACAGTTAAGTCTAGCCATTCAACGTGGAAATGCAGCCAGCGTTCTTGGTACCATGCCACGAGGAGTAGAGCTCTACGATTATAGTAGTTTTTTAGTTCATAAGTATTTTAAATATTAACATTATTTTGTTTCTGTAAATAAAGGATTAGAAAATTAACATTTCTCCTTGCGTATTCCTTTTACTTCTCTATAATTATAATATAAAATTTCATAAGATATCAATGACTTCAAGTGAAAAGTAAGAAACAAAAACAAACTTGCGGATTGTCGCGACGATTTCGCGACTTCTCTAGTGATACGTGTGGGACACGGTGGCTCATATTCGCCGAGATAAATGTGTGGCCACGATACGGCAGAGGTCACGGGTTTGTATCCCGTCCGTGCGCAATTTAATGCAATTATCACACAAGATATTCACGAATAGCTACTATGGGTGATGAAAAATAATTACAGATTTCTTTGAAGTCTGTCTAATATAGAATAATGTCAAATTAATTAATTTCTATGATACCAAGAAATAAATACATGTGGATCACATCACATACACACATTACTCTGATCCCAAAGTAAGTAGCTAAAGCACGCGTGTTATGGATTCAGAAACAACTAACATACCACAAACATGCGGACCCGAGAAAACGTAGTAAAAGTGTTTTCTACATGGACCAATCGGGAATCGAATCCGGAATCACAAAGTTTGAATCTGTCGCTACTTGTCAAAAGAGGTCAAACCACATACACCCAGAACCGATACAATGTATAGCCGTTGCTACATTGTCCCGTACCGTATTGTAACGTATTTACTAATTTGACCCGTCCGAAGCCGCGCCCACAGCTAACAACTCCAGATAAATCTGTGTGTACGCCATTCGTCCACCGAGCTCGTCATTTTAAAATGTATACGAGCAAACGTTTAAATGAATATGAACCATTCAAGTTTAAATTTTGTAAGCGTTTTATTGTTGCAATAAAATAAAGAAATGGAACAATAATTTAATAAATATTTTTTTAAATAAATAAATGGAATAATAATTTTGACCGTGTAGTAACGGTGTACGAATATTGCTACTCCCTTTCTTCTCGTGGGTGTCATATGAGGCGACTGAGGAAAACTGGCCTGAATAGTGTTATGGCAATTGATAGATGGCAGGATAACCATCTCTAAAAATATCAGACTATAATAATCAGACCTCACCGTACCGTCTCCCACCTCAGACAATAATAATCGGCTGAGGTGCGAGTGGTCTGGCACAGCGATCGCCAATCCGCTTGTCAAGCGTGGCGATTCTGGCAAGTCCTCTCTATGGGAGGCCTATGTCCTGCAGTGGACATTACTATGCCGTTATGTGTGTGTCACTATTGACATAACGCAGAGGCAACTTGTTGGCAAACTATTTATCCTTGATTAGCAGACCTGAATTGTACGATTAAAACCATCGTGCCTTCCCATTAGTTTTAATCTGACACGGGCGTGATTTTAACCTGCGACCTTCGCCGATTAGTGGCGACGCTCTTACCTCCGAGCCACCGTGTTTTACACGCATCAGTTGAAATTTTAAATCTGTATTCTCTTTTAGTAATTTTGCCTTGTTTATGCCAATAAGACAACAATAATAATAATAATATTAATAATATGAATGGACCCATAAAGCTCTACACGGCAGACACCGACAGCATCCATTGTATCAACACACTGTAGATAAAATTTCATCGAATGAATGGCTGAAGCGAGGCGAATTGTCCCCGGAGACAGAAGGATTCATGCTCGCAATACAAGATGAAGTAGTAGAAACTCGAAATTACCAAAAGTATATAATCAAATCCCATAACATCACGACAGATCATTGCAGACGATGCAGTAGCGTTTCTGAAACAATCCAACATATAACTGGAGCATGTAAGACATAGCACAAACTGATTATAAACATCGACATGACCAAGTTACCAATATCATACACCAGCAGTTAGCACGCAAACATAATTTAACATCTTCACCTCCTATCCCCTATTATAAATATATACCCGAAACCGTTCTCGAAAACAAAACTCATAAGTTATACTTTGACAGAGCTATTTTAACAGACCGGACTGTACACTACAACAGACCTGACATTACTCCTTTAAATAAATTAAACAAAATAGCATACTTAATTGATATAGCGGTCCCAAACACTCACAATCTACAAAGCACCATATCTCTCAAACTAAGCAAATACACAGGTCTGAAAGTAGAAATAGCTCGCATGTGGAAGCTGCAAGAGGTTAACATTATACCAATAGTTTTGTCAGCGACTGGTGTGATTCCCACTCAGCTCCATAACGCCTTATCAAGCCTAGAACTACCAAAATTCACCTTTACCAGTTTACAAAAAGCTGTTATTTTAAATACCTGCCGCATGGTACGTAAATTTTTACAGCCTGAAAATGATGATGCACACACGGTACCTAAATATTACGAGATTATCCTTGTCTGACACTTGGCTTTTACCCGTGTAAGATAAATACCCGGTTTTAATAGACCGAGATATATAAGAATATAAACAATAATAATAAATTGTTTTATTTATAGTGAAGAATATGGTTATTACATTTACATTGAACCGCTGCAACCCGTGATAGAAAAACTGTGTTACAGGTTGCAGTTACTTCCCCATCATTGAGTTACAATCAATTGACACAGAAAAAAAGTTAACAATTTCATTATCATATGTGGTGTGTGTGTGTGTGTGTGTGTGTGTGTGTGTGTGTGTGTGTGTGTGTGTGTGTGTGTGTATGTGTGTGTGTGTGTGTGTGTAATAATACAATAGTGTAAGCATCTTCTATTTTCTGCGTTTACAGGATGTCTGTGACCATCAGCCCCCGAAGCAGACCTTACGAGAAGATATCTATTTATTTATTTACGTAACCATTGGCTTCGAAAGTAGAGTTGGTAGTACCCTGCCTTCACTGCTGACATGACTATGTTACACAAAATTACTTTTTATAAAAAATTCCACAGCTTTTTTAAATAAAAAAATATCTTCACGCAATTCCCAATACAGGGGTAGACATAGGTCGCCTAGACAATTAAGTCTCTTCGACCCACCTTCCACCGAAGATATTTTCGGGACAACGTGACAGGTGGTGAGCCTGTCGCCGTCTTTATATCCGTTTTACGAACAGCTTTTTTAAGATCGTCATATAACAAATTATGACTCGTCTTTTATAATTCCGACAAAACAATGAACCAGTTATAAGCTCGTAATGTCGATATTATGACGCCGTAAAAGCAGCTGCATGAATAATCTATACATATAAATAAAATTGGTGTGTCTGTTTGTTATATTGAAATAACTGTCAACATGTATATTAATGTATACAGCACATACACAAAAATTACATTTTACAAGTTTTGTCTGCCTGTCTGACTGTTAATGTTACTCCTGTTAATCTCTGAAATGACTGGATTAATTTTGACGAGACTCACTGGCAGATAGCTAATATTATAAGGAGTAACATAGGCTACTTTTGTTTTAGAAATATAATTATGGTTCCGCGTTAAGTGTCAAACTGCGAGCAAAGCCGCGGTGGGCAGCTAGTCTGTAAATATAAATAGACTACGAGTGAAAGGAAGTTAATACGACTGATTAAGAAGACGCGCTATAACGTTTTAACTTTGTTTTGCAATTCAATTTATTGTTAATTTTTTATTTAATATTTATTGTTAATTATTTATTGTTGTGTAACAAAAGTTTATTGTTATGTAATTCAATTTATAGCGCGTTATGATGGTCTATTGCTGATTTAAAAATAATTATTTCTTGCTAGTACGTGATATTTAAATTATGACTTTTTAAATTAATAGTGACGATTGCCAAGTAGTTGTGTGATCGGAGTGCGAGGCAAGAGACCCAACTTCGATCCCCAAGTGGTAGGCCCATGGGTTTTTAAAAACTTATGTATGATTTTATTACAAAAAATTATTCGGTGAAAGGTGGGCTGAAAGGATTTTCTATTTAGTCCATTCTTAAGACCTCTGAAGAAGATACTTCAGAAGAGATCGACTATCTTCCCCCTTAAAAAAGTTCTTAAAAAAGTCACGATAGCCGAGTTGTTGGGTGGTCGGAATTTCGAGTCGAGAGACCGGAGTTCCATCCCCATGTAGCAGTACCAATGAGTTTTTCAAAAACTTGTGTACGAATTTCATCGTTACAACGTAATGAAAAAACCAGAGGGCAGTTGTGTTTGTAAACCGGCTTCGCTAATGTGTGACGTGTACAAATTAAAAATAATAAAAATATTGCTCTATATGTTTTGGGTTATGACATTAAAATTAATTAAAAAGTAAACATCATAACGTGTCTGCGTCAACACTATGTCTCTCCGTCCGATACTGCAGCCGTTAGTTTAGTGTGAGGGCTTCTCGACGGCATTTCAAAGATGAAACAACGCCCGATGCCAGTAAAAACGTGGCGAAACTTTTAGAATGAAACTAAGAAATGAGCAGTTGTATGTGAGCTTGTAATTTTCAAAGTGAAAAGTGCATGTTAAAAATACACGTAACTCAGCATTTTCAAAATGTTTTTCTCTAAGAATTGGTGACTTTGAAAGGAGTATGAAGCGATACAATTTACGTTACTACGACAGAAAAACATATGTAGCGCGATGCCGGGGCGGCTCGTTGGCCATCTATAAACAGATTTTGAGGGGACTAAATGTATTGCCTTTCTTAAGTAAGACTATAGAAGTCTAGAAAGCCACGTGTAGCATTGAAAACCGCATCCGCAAATAATGTTCCAATTTAAAAAACCGACGCAGGAATCATTGAGATTCGTGCGTCAGTTTCTAAATTGAAAAACAAGACATTAGAGAACGGAAACAGGATCAAAATCCGTTCAGTAGCTTTAGCGTCAACCTTGAACAAACATTTAAGAACTGTAAATGTCATCTTTTTCGGCTCAAACAGTAACCTATACTACTGGGACATCGTTGTAGAAGCGATCGTTGCGATACTCCATGGAGAAAGAACTAAAAAAGTCACTTTGTTCTCTAACACATTTAATACTTTTAGATTTTTTTCAAAATTGCTAAATCTTAATATGATTAATCCAATGAACAATGGTACACTAATCTAAAACTAGCGAAACGATTTGAAACTCTTAAAATTCATGGCAAAGTAATGTTGTTATAACATATTATTATTGATATAATCCTCTAGATGTCGCTTATAAACAATTTGCTTTTCAATACGCAGATTTCTGTTTAATTTATGGTGTTTTTTATTTTGCAGAAAAACAGTACCTTACGTCGTAATGATATTTTATTATATACCTTTTGTTTTTATGTAAAAACTAGACTCAATTAAGTATTAAATTTTTTAACTTCAAAAACCATGGTTTTATAACCCCTTTTCTATAAGTTTGCTATAATATTGTTCTATGTATAATCGTTCAGAGTTCGGAGCATTTTTTAAAACATCTGTCAATCTTAATAATATTTTATGATATTCTAACAAGAGTGCAAGAGCGCTCCTGAGTATTTAGATTTTTTTCAAAAATTGCTAAATCTTAATATGATTAATCCAATGAACAATGGTACACTAATCTAAAAATATTTTATTTAATTTTAAGGGTAGTTATTCGTTTAAAAAATTATTGAACATTATTGACTATAAGGAAATGACCTTTCATGTAAAAATGAAATCTTAATATAATTTACATAGTCACTAATATGAATAATATGAATATAATTAATTAAATATAAAAAAGGGATTTCAGTGTTTAATTATAAACCTTACTTTTCAGGTAATAGGGTGTAAATTAGTATACCTTTGTATAGTTTCGCGGCATGCGTCGCCACGCCAGAAATCGGTTTTAAGTGCGGCTATAGATGTTTCACATCAAAAAAACTTTAGAACGTTAAGATATTTGCACGTTCCTCGCCAGGTGTCCGAGCTGCTGCGCCACTGCACGGACCCCCACGTCCTCGGCGTCACCAGGTCCAATTGGGAGCCCTGGATCTAGTCACGAACGATGCGATGCGATATTGAAATTGAGCTGAAACTCGAATTAAAACTATGTCCTATCGAACTAAAATTTAGTAATAATTTGTTGTATTATGTTATATTTCTATAATAAATGGAAACTGACATGTTTTAACTGTTTTATTTCTTTAACAATCTACGCAAAAACGACGATAAGCTCGCCGCTACCTGTCACGTTGTCCCAAAATCTTCGGTGAAAGGCGGATCGGAAGGATTTAATCGTCTACTTCTGTATTGGAGGAATATATGTGAATATGTTTCTAAAACAAAAAGTAGCCTCTAAGAATTGGTGACTTTGAAAGGAGTATGAAGCGATACAATTTACGTTACTACGACAGAAAAACATATGTAGCGCGATGCCGGGGCGGCTCGTTGGCCATCTATAAACAGATTTTGAGGGGACTAAATCTATTGCCTTTCTTAAATAAGACTATAGAAGTCTAGAAAGCCACGTGTAGCACTGAAAACCGCATCTAAATCCGTTCTAAAGATTTCAATTCACAAACAAATAATTTTCCATTTTTAGAAACCGATGCAGGAATCATTGAGATTCGTGCGTCAGTTTCTAAGTTGAAAAACAAGACATTAGAGAAGGGAAACAGGATCAAAATCCGTTCAGTAGCTTTAGCGTCCACCTTGAACAAACATTTAAGAACTGTAAATATCATCTCTTTCGGCTCAAACAGTAACCTATACCACTGAGATATCGTTGAAGAAGCGATCGTTGCGTTACTCTATGGAGAAAGAATTACTAAAAAAAATCACTTTATTCTCTAACTAACTAATAAATGTATTAGAATCGGAATCATTCGGAATCGCTGTCGTCGATGGCGGGCGCGTCGTCCACGTCGACCCTGAACTTGTACTCCTGGTCCGCGCCCAGGTAGGAGTAAGACATGAAGTAAAGCGTGTAGGTGTGCCGACCGCCCGCGCCGCACACGAAGTCCAGCCGCACCCGCGCGGCGCGCGCCAGCGACACGCGCTCGATGGACAGCAGGCTGTTGCTCTTCGGCTCGCCCACCACCACCCACCAGCCCTCCTCGCGCTTCTGCGGCACACGCGCACGCGACATGGCGGGACATGGAGCCACTCGGGCCAGCGGGACATAAGTGTGTGTGTGTGTGTGTGTGAAATGTTCAGCATGAACGAATTTTTTATTTTATTATGTTGCAAATGTTACTTTCGACTTATACATTTCACTTATATAACGTACACACATAACAGCTTGCAGTAGTCCACTGCTGGACATAGGCCTCTCGCGTGCCGTAATCGCCACGCTTGGCAGGCAGATTGGCGATCGCACTACCAGACACCTCGCAACCTAACCTAACATAACCTAACCTAACATTTGTACTTAGGACGGGTATTATTCCTTGGGGCATATAGACTAAAGGGAAAATGTTAAAGAGTAAATCTACTTTTTCTACATGTCTCGGGACTGGGTATTTGTGGCCCATTCGTTGTTTCTTATTCCATAACACAAGTGAGTTTGCTACTTACGCATGAGACATCGGTGCAATGTATGTGATTTTCAACCTATCAATGTATGTTTCTACGTATGTATTGTTGGGTTAATTAATGTTACGAGAGCCTTGAGATATAATTACAAATTCATACTTAATTATTCAATCCAAATGTAACTAAGGCCATTTATGGCCATGTGTATTAGTATTATTTTATTTATTGTTATTAGTATTTTAACATAAGCCTAAAAAGAGATATTGTTTTGTCTAATTTTTCAGTGTTCATAGCTATTGCGTTAATTAATGTTTACATAGTTTTAATGGATAATTATAAATCCATTGTTTTTAATATTTAATTTTAATATACTGAGGCTATTTATAAAAACAGAATTTGTAATAAGATTTCTTATATAATAATACTATCTTAACATTGGTTTCAAAAGGGACGTTGTTTTGAAAGATGTTCAGTGTTCAAGTTAAACGGTCAATTATAGTTTACTAAGTTTTAATAGATTGTATAAATTAATAGTGAAACATTTAATTTAAATTAATATTCGGCCTATTTATAAAAATGGTACTTTTAATAATATTTCTAATGTAAAAATATTATTTTAACATTGGCTTAAAAGGGATGTTGTATTGACAAACTAGCCGGGGGTTATTCGATGCTGCAACCATGTTTGATGTTAGACGCAACATACAATTAAGAAACTACATTTGTTTTCATATTTTAATTAATGTTGTTAGTATGGATCAATAAACATTTATTGAAGTCTAAGTTTGATTTTGATTTGTCTGACCCTTGACAACAGTATTTGTGTATTTATTCATTGGAATAAGAATTTAAATTCGTCTATCGACACAGAGTCTATCTCTAGCGGAGATAAAACAGGCGAAAAGAAATTTTTATAATGTTGGAAATACAATATTAACTCTTTTCCTAGACATTAGTCGGGCACGATCACCTCAGTTCTAGGTGTCATATTAACGTATTTATTTATTTATTTGCTTGTATATGTACATACATTGGAGAAAAGAATATAAAATTCCCATTTGAAGTTCATAAAATATTTACACACCTTGAAAGAGTATATAGCAATTTGATTTTGTTGATATATATACATATTTCTATAAAGTATATTATATTAAGTATATTATAAATTAACTAATGAATTCTTTAAATTAATTAATGAATTCTTTACTTATTTAATTTTGTATTATTATTAATTAATATATCTTTCTTAGTCAATGATTATACAACTGTCTGTATTAGAATGTCTCCCGCAAGATGCTGCGACGACCTGCAGAACATTGCGGGAAGTCGATGGGTGCAAATGACACAGGACCTTTCTATGTGGCGATCCTTAGGAGGCGTATGTTCAGCAGTAGACTTCTGTTAGACTGTTATGATGACGATGATCATGATAAAGTACATGTCACATGAGATATTGCAATTACACTTTGTTAAATGAAAGGTCATTTATTGAATGACAACATTTATCGATTGGTCTACCATCTTTAGATGTATGTTTCTGTTTAAATATATTGAGATTTTGATGTTTTATACTTTTAGTATTTTATTATTGAATATGACCTGTCATATACGCAAATTACACTCATTTTTACTAACATTATCACATGCACACCAGTGTACATATAGATATCGCAATCTCATACTTATTATGCGTTTTCGTGTATCTTTCAACATTAACATTATTAAAACAGAGATAAGTAGCTACTTGTAAGATGTACAGTGAGGGCAGAGTTTCTAGGATTTAAACTTATAACAAATTCAAGTAGTTTCAAGATTAAAGATTGGCTATCGTGACTTTCTTGGATTGGCTTGTGAAGGCACCTCTAAATACTCTATGTACGTCGGTGCACTTGGACGGCTGTCGCAGTTCCGGGGGCTGGTGCGCGGCGGGAGGCGCCCACTCCGGGACAGGCGCAACTGCAGCGTGGAGGGCAGGTCACAAACTGACCCCGTAGCTTAGTTGCTAGCGACCCGCCCAGCACGAAGCTAAGGGTTGATGATTTACATGTGCATACGAATCCTCTCTGTCCGTGAGTGTCTCGAGAGGCGACGAGGAGAGCCCACCTGCCTATCTCGAAAATACCAGATTAAAATGAGCAAACTGGTGACAAAGCGATCGACAATCCGCCTGAATGATCGCGAAGCCTGTAGAATCAATCCTGAAATGGACTTTCATAGGCTGTTTTTAACATATATACTCAAACTAACCGCGTTCGTAGCACTATAACACAATGAATAGTATCACTGAAATCGGTGGAGCCCGTTCTGTGATATCAGTATCGCAGGATTAGCTCATTTGTTTGGGCTGGCTCCTAACACCAGTTGAGATAATATACTCACAAAGATGTGAATGGATGTGAATAACAGGATATATCAGAGCACTTTGTTACGTAACTGATATCTAGTTCCTAGCGTATAATTTAATATTCTAAACCAAGTATGTAAACATTTAAAACGTTAGAATGGTGCATTCCACGCCGGGTATCCCGAGCTGCTGCGCCGCTGCACGGACCCCCACGTCCTCGGCGTCACCAGGTCAATTGGGGCCCTGGATAGTCACGAACGATGCGATGCTATATTCGAAATTGAGCTGAAACTCTAATTAAAACATATTTCCGAACTAAGAAATTTACTAATAATTTGTTTATTATTTATATTTTTATAATAAATGGAAACTGACATGTTTAACTGTTTTATTCTTTAATCTACGCAAAACAACGATAAGCTCGTCGCTACCTGTCGTTGTCCCAAAATCTTCGGTGAAAATTGGGTCGGAAGAGGTTAATTGTCTACGAATTTCTGTCTACCTCTGTATTGGAGGAATATATGTGAATATGTTCTAAAATAAAAGTAGCCTACGATCCACGTTGCATACAAAAAAATCAGCTTTCTGCCAGTGTAAGTCGTTGAAATCGGTCTAGCCGTCTCAGAGATTAGCCAGAACAAACGGACAGATACCTGGAAACGTCTGGACCACAGTTTGTGGAACTTTCACTAGCGGTAACAAATGTTTGTAAGAGTGTAACTAAGGCTAGCATTATTTTAGAAACAATAATTAGGGTTTCGCGTTAACTACAAAACCGCGTGAAGGCCGCAGGGGCAGCATTTAGTCGAAGGCTGTAACACAACTAAACACTTGCTTAGATGCTGCACCGACAAAACTATGTTACTTTCGACTTATACATTACACTTATATAACGTACACAGCAACGCAGTGGTGCTGCTGGACATGAGCCTCTCGCGTGCCGTAATCGCGCTGGCGTTCAGTTGGCGATCGCACTACCAGACACCTCTTGGCCTAACCTAACGCCGCCTAACTAACATTTGTACTTAGGTTGGTATTATTATTCCTTGGGGCATCTGTGATATTATTCCTTGGGGCATAAGACTAAAGGAAAATGTAAAGTAAATCTACTTTTTCATGTCTCAGGCTGGTGTTGTGGCCCATTCGTTGTTTCTTATTCCATAACACAAGTGAGTTTACTGCTTACGCATGAGACATCAGTGGAAATGTATGTGATTTTCAACCTATCAATGTATGTTTCTACGTATGTATTGTTGGGTTAATTAATGTTAAGAAGAGCCTTGAGATATAATTACGGAATTTCATACTTAATTATTCAATCCAAATATAACTAAGGCCCTGTCCAATGGTATTTTAACATAAGCTAAAAAGAGAGATATTGTTTTTGTCTAATTTTTTCAGTGTTCATAGCTATTGCGTTAATTAATATTTACATAGTTTTAATGGATAATTATAAATCCATTGTTTTAATATTTAATTTTAATATACTAGACTGTTATAAAACAGTATTTGTAAGATTTCTTATATAATAATACTATCTTAACATTGGTTTTAAAGGGACGTGGTTTTGAAGAAGATGTTCCAGTGTTCAAGTTAAACGGTCAATTATAGTTTACTAAGTTTTAATGAAGTAATTGTATATATTAATAGTGAAACATTTAATTTTAAATTAATATTAGGCCTGTTATAAAAATGGCCACTTTTAATAATATTTCTAATGTAAAAATATTATTTTAACATTGGTAAAAGGGATGTTGTATTGACTAGCCGGGGGCATTCGATGCTGCAACCATGTTTGATGTTAGACGCAACATACAATTAAGAAAACTACATTTGTTTTCATATTTTAATTAATGTTGTTAGTATGGATCCAATAAACATTTATTGAGTAAGTTTGATTTTTAAGTTTGTCTGACCCTTGACAACAGTATTTGTGTATTTATTCATTGGAATGAGAATTTAAATTCGTCTATCTGAAACACAGAGTCTATCTCTAGCAGATAAAACAGGCGAAAAAGGAAATTTTATAATGTTGGAAATACAATATTAACTCTTTTTCCTAGACATTAGTCAGGCTTTTGATCACCTCAGTTCTGGGTGTCATATTAACGTATTTATTTATTCTTTGCTTGTATATGTACATACATTGGAGAAGAATATAAAATTCCCATTTGAGTTCTTAAAAATATTTACACCTTGAAGAGTATATAGCAATTTGATTTTATTTGATATATCTATACATATTCCTATAAAGTATATTATTTAAGTATATAAATTAACTAATGAATTCTTTGAAATTAATTAATGAATTCTTTATATTAATTTTGTATTATTATTAATTAATATATATATTGTAGTCAATGATTATACAACTGTCTATTAGAATGTCCCGCAAGATGCTGCGACGACCTGCAGAACATTGCGGGAAGTCGAAGAATAGATTACAAAATGACCTTTTGGGACCTTCTGTATGGCGATCCTTAGGAGAGGCGTATGTTCAACAGTGAACTGTTAGACTGTTATGATGATGATCATGATAAAATGCATGTCACATGAGATATTGCAATTACACTTTGTTTATTTATTTGTTTTGTTGTTTATTTGTATAATGTGGGTATACAGGTTGACACAGTAACATTGCATAAGGAATCTCATCATTGACCATTTCTGGCGTACAAAATTTTATAATTAAATATTGATATATATTCGAAAATGAAATTGTTATTAGTTCAGGCAAACAATAAAAGTAAAACAATTAAAATAAACATTACAATAATCATATTAAGAAATTTATTATGTTCTGAATTTAGATTTATCCATTATACAAATTTAAAGAAGACACCAATAATTTTAGTATTCAGTAATTGTCAAATAGTAGTCTTAATGTTAACGTTCATCAAATAATTCTTTTACCTTCGTTGCCTAGTTGCCATTGCACCCTGTTCGTGAATAACTTTTCAAGACTTTTCCCAGGACTGGCAATAGGCCAATGGGTCTGTAGGACTTTGGATTTGTGTAGTCCTCTTTGTTGGGCTTTGGAATAACTCTGATAGTTGCTTTTTCCAGCTAATTGGAAAGTGACCCAGTTCGAGGCATTTGTTTAACAAGGTTGTGAGGGACTTCTGGTTTGCAATTGTGTGCTTCTCTACAGATGTCTGAAGTAATACCATCTTTTCAGGTGCTTTCTTCGGGTTCATGTCGTGAAATATAAGATCTATTTCTGTTTTCGTGAAGGGTTGAGTAATTTTAGATGTTTCATTTTTTAGTTCTTCCTGTACTCTGTAGCTTTCTTTCTGATATTTAATTGTTCCTCTGTGTCTGTGTTTGGATCATCTGTTGGATAAAATGTTTTAGCAAGAAGCGTTGTTGATTCTTACTGAGAGGATATTCCATTGTGGTGGTTAGGTTAGGTTAGGTTAGGTTAGGTTAGGTTAGTTAGGTTAGGTTAGGTTAGGTTAGGTTAGGTTAGGTTAGGTTTGGTTAGGTTAGGTTTTTTTTTTTTTTACTAGCAGCCCTCTGACGTATATATTCAGAGTCATTTTATATTAAAATATAATTAAAATCTTAAAAGTGTGTATTTCGACGCATTCTCGCGTATACCTGGGTATACATGAGAACTCTCGTCAGCCTACTTGCTTTCACCAATTTTGCTGAATTAAATTAAATTACTTAAATAAAAGCTACAATTAACAATAAATTACATTATTATAAATCACATTTATATATCTATTTTAATAGGGATAATATATTTATTAAATTGGACTGGGAGTAAAATCTAATATCATTCAGGCGCGTATTGTATTATTTGTATTGTATTATTTTATTCATTTTTATCCTAGTTGCCATTGCACCTGTTCGTGAATAACTTTTCAAGACTTTTCCCAGGACTGGCAATGAGCCAATGGGTCTGTAGGACTTTGGATTTGTGTAGTCCTCTTTGTTGGGCTTTGGAATAACTCTGATAGTTGCTTTTTCCAGCTAATTGGAAAGTGACCCAGTTCGAGGCATTTGTTTAACAAGCGTTGTGAGGACTTCTGGTTTGCAATTGTGTGCTTCTCTACAGATGTCTGAAGTAATACCATCTTTTCCAGGTGCTTTCTTCGGGTTCATGTCGTGAAATATAAGATCTATTTCTGTTTTCGTGAAGGGTTGAGTAATTTTAGATGTTTCATTTTTTAGTTCTTCCCTGTACTCTGTAGCTTTCTTTCTGATATTTAATTGTTCCTCTGTGTCTGTGTTTGGATCATCTGTTGGATAAAATGTTTTAGCAAGAAGCGTTGCTGATTCTTTACTGGAGAGGATATCTCCATTGTGGTGGTTAGGTTAGGTTAGGTTAGGTTAGGTTAGGTTAGGTTAGGTTAGGTTAGGTTAGGTTAGGTTAGGTTAGGTTAGGTTAGGTTAGGTTAGGTTTTTTTTTTTTTTACTAGCAGCCCTCTGACGTATATATTCAAGTCATTTTATATTAAAATATAATTAAATCTTAAAAGTGTGTATTTCGACGCATTCTCGCGTATACCTGGGTATACATGAGAACTCTCGTCAGCCTACTTGCTTTCGCAATTTTTGCTGAATTAAATTAAATTACTTAAATAAAAGCTACAATTAACAATAAATTACATTATTATAAATCACATTTATATATCTATTTTAATAGGGGATAATATATTTATTAAATTGGACACAGGAGTAAAATCTAATATCATTCAGGCGCGTATTGTATTATTTGTATTGTATTATTTTATTCATTTTTATTGCACCTGTTCGTGAATAACTTTTCAAGACTTTTCCCAGGACTGGCAATGAGCCAATGGGTCTGTAGGACTTTGGATTTGTGTAGTCCTCTTTGTTGGGCTTTGGAATAACTCTGATAGTTGCTTTTTCCAGCTAATTGGAAAGTGACCCAGTTCGAGGCATTTGTTTAACAAGCGTTGTGAGGACTTCTGGTTTGCAATTGTGTGCTTCTCTACAGATGTCTGAAGTAATACCATCTTTTCCAGGTGCTTTCTTCGGGTTCATGTCGTGAAATATAAGATCTATTTCTGTTTTCGTGAAGGGTTGAGTAATTTTAGATGTTTCATTTTTTAGTTCTTCCCTGTACTCTGTAGCTTTCTTTCTGATATTTAATTGTTCCTCTGTGTCTGTGTTTGGATCATCTGTTGGATAAAATGTTTTAGCAAGAAGCGTTGCTGATTCTTTACTGGAGAGGATATCTCCATTGTGGTGGTTAGGTTAGGTTAGGTTAGGTTAGGTTAGGTTAGGTTAGGTTAGGTTAGGTTAGGTTAGGTTAGGTTAGGTTAGGTTAGGTTAGGTTAGGTTTTTTTTTTTTTTACTAGCAGCCCTCTGACGTATATATTCAAGTCATTT
>JAGSMR010000475.1:0-15000 GCA_029286605.1 Sericinus montela
TGAATAACTTTTCAAGACTTTTCCCAGGACTGGCAATAGGCCAATGGGTCTGTAGGACTTTGGATTTGTGTAGTCCTCTTTGTTGGGCTTTGGAATAACTCTGATAGTTGCTTTTTCCAGCTAATTGGAAAGTGACCCAGTTCGAGGCATTTGTTTAACAAGGTTGTGAGGACTTCTGGTTTGCAATTGTGTGCTTCTCTACAGATGTCTGAAGTAATACCATCTTTTCCAGGTGCTTTCTTCGGGTTCATGTCGTGAAATATAAGATCTATTTCTGTTTTCGTGAAGGGTTGAGTAATTTTAGATGTTTCATTTTTTAGTTCTTCCCTGTACTCTGTAGCTTTCTTTCTGATATTTAATTGTTCCTCTGTGTCTGTGTTTGGATCATCTGTTGGATAAAATGTTTTAGCAAGAAGCGTTGCTGATTCTTTACTGGAGAGGATATCTCCATTGTGGTGGTTAGGTTAGGTTTTTTTTTTTTTACTAGCAGCCCTCTGACGTATATATTCAGAGTCATTTTATATTAAAATATAATTAAAATCTTAAAAATTAATATATTTCGACGCATTCTCTCTGCGTATACCTGGGTATACGCACAAGGAAAACCTCGTCAGCCTACTTGCTTTCGCAATTTTTGCTGAATTAAATTAAATTACTTAAATAAAAGCTACAATTAACAATAAATTACATCATTATAAATTACATTTATATATCTATTTTAATAGGGGATAATATATTTATTAAATTGGACACAGGAGTAAAATCTAATATCATTCAGGCGCGTATTGTATTATTTGTATTGTATTATTTTATTCATTTTTATTTCTATATCCTACACATTTAACAACGTCTTCGCAATATTTTAAAAATTTCCCTCTTGTTTCTTTATTCACTATAAGCGTATTGAAAGTTTCAGCTTCTAAACTGGTGTTGAGCGTCGTCTTTAATTCGAGTCTTTGTCTATCGAACCTAGGGCATTCCAGAAGTATATGTGGCACTGTCTCTTTTATTTCTGGATCGCATACACATGAGGGGTTTTCTTTGCATCGGAAGCGATACAGATAATCGGAGAACCCGCCATGCCCGGTCATCGCTTGAACCGCTTCAGGAGACAGCACTGTCTCTCTGACAACTTTGTACGCACTTATTACGTCCGGAAGAAACATTTTCGTGATTTGGCCTGTTTCACCCTCTGCGTATCTTATATTCCATTTGATCAGGGTTTCCCTTCGGACAAGCCTTTTAACAAAAGAAACCGGACACCTATCGTAATCCGGTTTGCTTTTCATACGTAGAGCAGCATATTTGGCCAGCTCGTCAGCCCGCTCGTTCCCAGCAAGTCCCGCGTGGGCCTTTATCCAAAAAAGTTGGATACTTTTTTGTTGGTCCAAAATGCCCTTGATATTTTTGCGGGTCTTTACTGCGAGTGGGTGTTGGGAATCTTGGTCGACAATGGTCTCAAGGGCTGATCTCGAGTCACTGTACACCCCAAATGTTGTTCTGCTACTTGAGAGAATTCGCTCGGTTGCCCTATATATGGCCAGCAATTCAGCCTGGTAAACGGAACAGTGATCCGATAGTTTGAGCTTATGAGTTTGGATCTCGGCAGCACCATCCCAGATTGAAAGTGCTGCTCCGACCTTTCCCTCTATTTTTCTCCCATCGGTGAAAATTCGGAGGCCCTGGTTGTTGTGAAGCCTCATTTCATCGTCGTTCACCAGGCACACGAACTGCAAGTCCATATATGTTGCGGGGTGGGGCAGTTCTGTAACACTCGCTTTTAGCTCTACCTCGCGGTCTCCCAACACCGACTGGAGTTCCCCCCTTTTTGCTTTATAAATCGACGCTGTTTCTTGGATCCTCAGATCCAAGGGAAGGAGTCCAGCCAGTACTAGAGCCGAGTGTAATGAGACCGTTCGGTATGCCTTTATTATTTTTTGAGCGAATCCTCTTTGTATGGTGTTCAGTAGCTTTTTTATTCCCAACTTATTTGCAGCTGGTGACCATGCACTCGCTGCGTACAGGATTACAGGCTCCACGACTGCCGTATATATCGTCTTCGTTACTTCAGGGTGAAGGCCCCAGCTAATCTTTGCAGCCCGTGATAATTGTGAATACAGGGCAGCGGCCTTCTTACACACATTTCTCACGAGGGTGTTAAAGGTGAGCTTTCTGTCTATCGTGAGACCGAGCACCTTGATCTCTTCTGACATGCAAACGTCTACCCCGCCCATGCACAGACGTGGGGAGTCATATTTTAATTTATTTGTCAGCACCATCGCTTTAGTTTTTTGTGGTGCGAAATTAAGCTTGTTACGAATTCCCCACTGTCGCACATGTTCGAGAGCAGCGTTCGCACGCCTCTCGATCTCAAGAGATGTGTCACCCGTAAACAGCAAGACGATATCATCCGCAAAGGCCTGGCATTGGTCGTCTCTTTCATCGAGCTCCTTGAGCAGGGGATCTAGGAGCAAGTTCCACAGAACTGGTCCTCCGATGGAACCCTGTACGCATCCCTTCGTAGTGGGCTGGATTTGTTCCGCGCCTGCATATCGTACTCTTACCTGTCTATCCTGGAGATAGCTGTGCATAAGCCTTCTGATGTTTATGGGGCATTTTTCCTCAGCCAATCGGCATCTTATAGCCGGCCACCAGGCACTATCGAAGGCTCCCTCTATGTCTAGCGATATCAATGTAATTATCTTTTTATTATTCAATTGTGACTGTATATATTTCATCAAGTCATAGAGGGAGTCCTCGGTACTCCTTTGTGGTGTGAAGCCGTATTGGCGAGTACTACTCCCAGGATGGATGTGATGTCTGATCCTCCTTATGACCATCTTCTCCAGGATTTTTCCCAATACAGGTAGCAGCCCAATTGGTCTGTAAGACTTAGGATGCGTGTAGTCTTCTTTCCCAGGTTTTCGCAGAACCAGTACCACTGCCTCCTTCCACACGATGGGAAAGTGTCCAAGCTCCAGGCATTTATTTACTAAATTCAAGTAAATTTCTGGGTTTTGAGATATAGCCTCTCGGCAGATATCAGCCGTAAGACCATCTCCACCAGGCGCCTTTTTTGGGTTGAAGCTGTTCATTGCGTATCTTAGCTCTACAAGAGTAAATGGAGGATCGCAAAAATTATTTTGCAATCCTGCATTCACCTGCTCGGCTAATGCCCTTATGCGCTGATGTTCGGCGTTATCAGCTTCAACCGCATCCCTCGGATAAAACGTCTCGGCCAACATTCTTGCCGATTCAGCGTTATCGAGTGTTTTCCCATTTTCGATAAGCGGCAAGTCTTCGTGCCTCTTTGTTGTTCTGCCAATTACCCGATATATTCCATCCCACAACCCTTCTCTGTCCTGCCTGCCACAGAATTCTTTCCAGCTCTTCACCTGGGCCTTTTTTGCTTTACTTTCATAATTTTCTTTTGCTTGCAGGTACTCGTCGACTACGGATGCTCTTCGGACAGGGGCTGCACATCTAATGCGGCGCTTTTTGGTTACAACCTCTTTCTTTAGCATGGCAAGATCTTCATTCCACCAAGGTAAGACTATTTTATTTTCTTTTTCTTTTTGGGATTGTATGTCTACATGTTTCTTGAATAATGTTTACATATTTTTGACTTCTTTCTCTAATAGTTCTTTGTTAGCAATTTTTTGTATCTGTGTACTACTTATATAATTTTCCTTTAGTAACTGTTCCAGTTTCTCACGAAACTAGCTCAGTTAACTTTTGACCGTTGTAAATTCTAGTAGCTCGTTCTATTTCTACGCCTAATATTTTTGTTTGTTTAATTTTGAATTTAATTGTGTTGTGGTCGGAACTTGTCATGCTTTCGTCTACCTCCCAGTCATCCACTAATCCTAGAAGATTTTCGGAGCAGGCTGTGATATCTACATGGCTATGATATCTTTTCCCTCCCTCACCGTATCGAAGGTCGGCACATCTCCAACGTTTAGAATGTGGAGGCCCAGTTCATCAAGAACACTTGCTAGCATTTCTCCACGTTCATCCTCTTTTACACTACCCACCATGGGCTCAGGCATTTACATCACCTCCTATTATGAGTTTAGTTTTCCTAATTTATTGACTATATTTTTAATTTTATCTAAATATTTGCCTATGTGCGTGTTCGGTTCCAGATATAATGACATAAATCCTATTTCGCTATCACCTATTCCAATTTTTAGCACCGTTATGTTTTTTGTGGTAAGAGTAGGATATTGAGTGACGCTGATGTTATTGTCGAAGACAGCAATAGCTGCCTTCACCACTCCTTCTTTATGGGAACACTGAAATATACGAGTTCCTTTGTAGTCCTTCATATATCCCTCCCCACATATGGTTCTTGTACGAGTGCTAGGCTCGTTCCCTTATTGCTCGCCTCCAACATAAGTTCATTGGTTGCAAGCTCCTTCCTCTGCAAATTAGCTTGAACCACTAGAATAGGTTTTCCATTTTGTCCGCTCAAATTCCCCGTCTCAATTTTAACAATACGCCACAGTTGCTCTGGCCAATGCATCCCATTTTCGCCGCACAGGGCATTCGTTGTCAAAGGCATTGTGGCTTGACCGATCCAATTTCGCTTTTAAGCAGTTACTGCAAGAGGGCAAGTTCCCAGCTATAAATGCAGCACATGTGGATTTCATGTGTTGACCTCCACAGTGTGAGCATACCTCGACTGTCTCTTTGCAGTGTCTTTTGCCATGCCCATACGCTAAACACTTAGAGCACTGCACTAGCGGTGAGTGATCAGCCACCACCACCCGTTGCAGGTCTATGTGTAGTCGACCGAAATCAACTAGTCGCCGCCACATAGGCGGAGAAACTTGCAGAACCACATGATTTGTGTGTGGGTTTCTAGTCTTCTTTCGAAAACGTACTGCTAATCTCACCTCTTTTTTTTTCAGACCATCCAATAAGTGTTTATTCTGGTTTCTGATTGCTGCGAAAATATCCTCATCGGTGTTAATTAGCAATACGTCCCTCACAATTACTAGCGGATCCGGTTAGGTTAGGTTAGGTTAGGTTAGGTTGGGTTGGGTTGGGTTAGGTTGGGTTGGGTTAGGTTAAGGTTAGGTTGGGTTGGGTTAGGTTAGAGTTGGGTTAGGTTAGGTTGGGTTAGGTTAGGTTAGGTTAGGTTGAGTTAGGTTAGGTTAGGTTAGGTTAGGTTAGGTTAGGTTTTTTTTTTTTTATGTTTTCCACCAAGGGTACACCGTCCCCAATGGCCGTTTATTTATTATTTTCACATGTGTTTTATAATTGTATTACATTTTGATATCTTATTCAGTTACATAAAGAAGACATTTATCAGTGCGATTTGATACATTGATAGTGTCAATCTCTACAGTTTATTACTCTTATTCTACTTATTTCTCTAGTACACATTTCCTCTGATTGAATTGCAATGCGCCTTATTAATTATTATTTTAAAATTGTGTGCTTACTGAGAAAAAAAAAAAAAAAAAAGAAACAGTAATTCTTATATCTATATAACATAAAATTGGAATTATTTTCTATGGTGCTGTTCAGCGTTTAGTGAAAAAGTCAGCAATTTTGTCCTATTACTAATTAACTAAAATTATTTACAATAAAATAATAAAAAAAAAACAAAAGTCTGATAATAACTGTATATAGCTAAATGAAATGATGAGAGATGTTTTAATTAATTTTCTTATATCTATTTTTAATGACAATAACCTTATAATATTATTTACATATTGAATTTTTTGAGATTGTTTATAATTGATTGGGTAAGTCGTACAAAAGATTCAATGGTACTATGTTTTCTAAGTAACTCTTTTAAATTATACGGTGATACTCGCATGTTGTTACATAGGATTTCATGATTCAGTCTGTCGCTGCCGAAGCGTGGGCAGTCCTTTAACAAATGATCTAAAGTTTGTACTTTGGCATTGTCACAGGGGCAAAACGGATTGTTTACTATCTTGAACCTATGCAGGTATTCCTTGTGGTAGCCGTGACCCGTTAGGAATTGCGTTAGTTGAAATGTGCATTTTGTCATTTTCCACAATGCTCGTATATCCGTCAGCCTGGGAAGTATTGCTTTGGTATGAGCTCCTTGCGCGGCGCTTTCATATCAAGATTGCCAGATTTTCCACGTGTTGGCTCTCATAGTTGTTTTGACGAAGCTGATCAGAATTTGGCGTAATCCGGTGTTTTGTGTAATTGGGCTGCCATTTTGGCTGCTTTATCTGCAGTCTCATTGCCAGCTATGCCAACATGACTTTTTACCCATACAAATTCAATATCCAAACCATTCGACGCTGCCTGGTGTATTATCGAGTGGATTCGTGCCACGATAGGATGAGTGCTGGATCTGTTTTTGAGAGCGTTCAGCGAAGACTCAGAATCACTGACTATCTGTATGTTGTGTATATTACTGTTGGGCTTCTTTGTTATCATAGAGTGTCTGTTTAGAGTCGACCCACGTTTAAGGGCCCACTCGCAGGCCTCCTTTATTGCCAGCAATTCTGCTTGGAATATAGAGCAACTGTTGTGCAGTTTGAGTTTCTTTTTGTAGGTCTCCGTTGATCCTTCAAAGCACACAAAAGCCGCTCCCACACAGCCGTTTTCGAGCTTGCTTCCGTCTGTGTATACTCTAATTTGGGCTGTTCTTTCGTGCTCTTCGTATTTGGATGTTCTGTCTATAGTCACTCTATCAGATGGGTGTAAAAGTTCGTGTACTGGCGTAGGTTTTCATATGGGATATCCCTGGGTAAAGGTTTGTGGTACTTCGTAGACGAACAGACTCAATTTCGTGTACCTCCAGTATTCTCATATCCAAAGGCTCGAATTGAGCAAGGGCTAATGCTGCTGCTGTGGAGACCGTTCTGAAGGCTCTAATTGCTTTAATCGCGAATCCTCTTTGTGCCGATTCTAATATTTTCTTTATGTAGCGTTTTCTTACGGTCGTGCCCCAGACACCGGCTGCATAAGTGATTGTGGGTTCTATGACTTGCTTGTATATTGTTCTAACGTTGTCTGGATGGGCACCCCAGGTTGGTCGGCAGTATATGCAGAGTTTGTTAAATATTTGCATTGCCTTTTTGACAACATGTTTGACATGATCGGCAAATAGTAGTTTTCGTCGATAATCACGCCCAGCAACTTGATATGTCTCTCAAATGTCAGCGTATGTCCCTCCATGACAAGTTGGGCTTCTCGAGCCTTGCGTGTGAAGGCTATTGCTTGTGTCTTCGTGGGTCCAAACGTCAGTTTGACACTCTTTCCCCATTCGACTATGATTTGAAGGGCTCGATTCGTTTGGGTTTCTAGAGCCTGCACATCGCTTGCTTTGGAAATCAGGAGAACATCATCTGCAAAGGCTTGCAAATGACATCCCTCCGGAAGAGTAATTTCGAGCAGTTCGTCTAGTATTATATTCCATAGGATGGGTCCACACGCAGAACCCTGAATGCAGCCTTTCGTGTTTACCTTGGTCGCCCGTTCGCCTGCGTATTCCAAGGATACTGTGCGGTTGGTTACGTAACTAGAAATTAATCTAAAGATATTTTTTGGACACCGGGTCGCCCGTAATCTTTCGAAGAGTGCTGGCCACCACGCGTTATCAAAAGCTGATTTGATATCCAAGGAAACAGCCAGTACTTGTTGGCCTACCGCTTTAGCTGTTTTAACTACTTCTAGCGCTGTGTGTATAGCCGCAGTGGTGTTGGTTTGCTCCTTGAATCCAAATTGTCGATCGCTAAATAGGCCAGCTTTGGTCGCATGGTATGTTAGTCGTTTAATAAACAGTCTTTCCAGTAATTTGCCAAACACTGGCAATAGACCTATTGGGCGGAAAGAACTTAACTCAGTATAATTTGCCTTGCCCGGTTTAGGGATGATTTTAACCTCTGCCTTCTTCCACTGTCGAGGGAAGTGGTGTAACGATAGGCATCTGTTCATTATGTTTGTGAGCAATTCAGGGTAGCATATAGCAAATTGTAGACAGATGTCCGATGTCAGACTATCCATTCCGGGTGCTTTCTTGGGGTTCATCATCTTGAGATGTTCCATAACCTCGTGTACAGTGAAAGGGGGTTCGTCCTCCTCCTCCGGCTCATCGTCGATTCTGGTTCTGAGATCTAGTTGCCGCGCATTGGTGTCAGGAGTATCATCAGCATAAAATGATCTAGGAGTGCTTTGGCGGTTTCCGATCCAGTATTGGTATAATTGTCTCCAATTTTAAGGGTCGTTGGTGGTCGCCTGGGGAGATGTCTTTTAAAGTCTATTGGTGAGGACCAGACATTCTCCTTGGTTTGTAGATCGCAGAATTCTTTGAAGCTTTTGGTAGATTCAGCCCGTAGTTCCGCTGCGTATGTTGCCTTTTTGCTTTTTAATTCCTCTGATAGGTGGTCTAGAGGTAGGTTTCGACGCTTGGCTCGGTGCAGTTGGTGGTGCAGCTGAATGATCTCCTTCTTTTTCTGTGTTAAGCTTTCCGTCCACCATAGTGGGTGATGTTTAGACGAATATCCTCCCTTCTTTGGTGGTATTGACGCTTCGCACGCTTCGTGTATGATCGCTACTATGTCGTCGATTAGCTTTTCCAGCTCAGTCGCATCTAGGGATTCAATATCTCTTTCCAGAATATCCGAGTTGGTCATTTTTGTATGCAGGTTGTCTTTGAAAAGTCCCCAGCTGGCTTTGGTGCTATTATATTTGAAAGTGGACGACTGTGATGAGGTGGACTCCGTCGAATCACCTGCGGTTAGTACCGCATATTCAACAACATTGTGTTGAGATGAAGGGCAAGCGCTGAGGTTTACTTTCCATCCCGCCACGCGATGGTGAATGTGTCCATGAGCCAGTGTAAGGTCTATTATGGATGTTCGATCCTTCCATGAGAAACGGTTTCGAATGTTGGAGTGGTGCCGACGTTACAAACATAGAAATCGTTAGCATATGCAAGCTCTACGACTGCTCGGCCTCTAGGGTCAGAGGTCTTGATTCTCCATAAATGATGCCACCCGTTAAAGACTCCTCCTATGATTGTATTAGGACACCCCGATGTTTTCAGAAAAGTATCGATGCACTCCATCGTATTGTTTTCGTCCGTTTCAGGCTCCACGTATGCCGACGCACTGAGTATTCTTGGTCCGCTTCTTGTTAATTGTATTACGCAAAGGTTAGCATTAGATTATTGTGACATGCCTAATACCTGGCCACAATCAGGTTTAGAGAGCACACAGGCCTTTACTCTACCACATTTCCCGAATTGATGTATATTTATACCCTGAATCGGTTTCACTTCGTTGCTCGAGCCAACGTACGGCTCCGCCACCAGAGCGATCTGGTAATCACCTGCCATGAAATAAAGAATAAATTCATGTAAACTCTTTTTGAACGATCTATATTACACTGTAAAATTTTTATCTTTTATTGGGATCCATAATCGATTCTATTACTTATTCTTTCTTTCATGGCTCTCAGTCTTGGGCAGTCAAGTGACATGGCGGTGTGGCGGACGTCTGCTTTGGTTCCGAATTTCAAATTATGTGATATACAGTTAGCACATTTGGATGTACCTTGTTTGCTCCTATCGGGACACTTGTCTATGGTATGCTCGGAGCTTGAGCAGTGGGCACATGGACTTATGGTGGCTGAGCAGAACTTTTAATGTGTCCGAATTGTAGGCACTTGTGGCACTGTACAAAGGTGAAAATTCGCTGATGTGTACACGCTGGTATTCTACACTAACTCTGCCTATTTCCATTAATTTACGGAAGAGCCTGGGTTCCACAAGGAACACTGCGTTGTATAAGTCAGGATTTCTATTATTCCGTTTGAAGCGGAGACGCATATCATTTTCCTCAGTAAAGAGATCCTTTACTTCCGGATTTTGTCCTTGACAATGCCAACGATTTCCTCCGCGGGTACATCTTTAGAGACGCCTTTAAGAATAATCATCGGCCTAAGGCCTTTAGCTGGTTCAGCGCTAACGTGCTCCGAGCATTCTAATTTTTAAGTGTATCGTCGCGTTGTTCGGTGGTGTCGAACTCAACTCTAAGCTTATTATTTGACACAGGCTGAACCCTAGCCGGTGCGTAGTGCGCTGTACGGTACGATATACTTTTTTTAAATAACTCTACTGCTTCTTGACGAGATTTTGGGGTTACCTTAGGGGTAACTACTATGGCCGGTTTGGACGCTGATGGGCGCGTGGTTTGAATCCTCGCAGATCCATCTCTGCCTGAAACCGCTATCTCGTCCGGTCGCAGTAGCTTGGGCGTATGTTGGGCGCGCTTGTTGTTTAAGTTGCGTGGATATTTGGCCCTTGAGTTTAGCCATCTCATTCCTTACGCAGGCGACGATGTCAGCTTTGAAGTCGCTGTCAGATTATTGATAGGTCTGGGATTTGCACTTTCAGTCGCCAATGACATGCTTGCCAGTTTGTGTCCACATCTTCTGATCTCATCTGCGGCCATACTAATTAGCCTTTTGTTGGCAGCCGTAACGGATTTTCCATGAGTCGCTGCCTTTGTGATACACTCTGTAAGCTTGTTTATTGCCGTTATGAATGTTTCCATATCCATAATGTCCTCAACGTGGGCCGGCAGGGTGGGGGGTCCAGGGTCCACAGCAGGGGTAGTTGCAGAGGCCATTTTTTAGATTGTTGGGGTTGTTGTGGTTATTTTTGAAAGTCTATAATTAATGTGATGGGCTGGGAGGTGTTTTTTGAGTACTCTTGATGCGAAAATGCCAAAAGAGGGCGAAAAATAAAAAAATAAAAAGTTCAAAAAAAAGTTTAGAATTACGTAAAAAAAATTTTTGGTCAAGAAAATTTAAAATTTTTATCTGGCAGGTATTTATTATAGATACTTAACTTGGATGTAAAAGAAAATTTAGGAAAATTTGAAAGATGAGGGAGCAGAAAAAATTTTCATATTACGTAAATGTACCAAAAAGTGAGGAAATTTGTGATTTTAATATGTAATATGGGTATGTTATCCCTAAAACCGATTCTCTTAAGAGAACGAAAATTTGCTCAGAATTTGGCTGCGACCTTCGGTTCAGGAGATATAAGGAAAACCAAGTTAACACGTAATGGCGGAAGGGGTAGTGTTCCAGGAAAAAATTCACTATAAAAAAACTATGTGTCCAAAAATTCTGAAACTATGGTCACTTGTTGTCTATAAAATATACTACGTAAAAACACTAAGACAAGGGGGGGTTAGCACTGAAAAAGTTATTTAAAATGTTCACAAACTTACTGCACAAAAACCACTTTCTGTAAATAGGTCCTGCAGACCAGGATATTGGTCCCCGGCTAAAATGGCTTACATATATCGATAGCCCGAGTCAATACGAAGCTAAGGTTGTTTTCAAAATCATCCGGACACTTCCGGTTTCCATTTTGGGCCACCACGTGGTTTTGGTTTTCAATTTTCTCGAAAACTGTCAGCGTGAAAAATCCAAAACTTTGTGGGATGATGTACGTCTATACCACTCACGATTATGACTCAAAAAAAAGTATATGTTATAGCGCTAAATCGGAAGCCGCACGCACTTTATCACTTATATTGTCTGGAAATTGGCGCGAAAATCACTTTTATGCCCTAAAGTGGGTCCAAAAATATCGTCCGGCTAAATTTGATTTCACCACAATATTTGTCTCACTTTTCCGCATCTTTTGGTGTATAACACTCCACTATTTGAAAACTTTATACCACATTTTCGAATTTTATAAGGCGGAGCGATACGATTTCGCTGCTTACGCCTCGGAAGACAGTTAGGTTAGGTTAGAGTTGGGTTGGGATTGGGATTGGGTTAGGTTAAGGTTGGGTTAGGTTGGGTTAGGTTAGGTTAGGTTAGGTTAGGTTAGGTTAGGTTGGGTTAGGTTAGGTTGGGATTGGAGTTGGGTTGGGTTAGGTTAGGTTGGGTTAGGTTAGGTTAGAGTTAGGTTAGGTTGGAAGTTGGGTTAGGTTAGGATTTAGGTTAGGTTAAGGTTGGGTTAGGTTAGGTTGGGTTGGGTTGGGTTAGGTTAGGTTGGGTTGGGTTAGGTTAGGTTGGATTGGGTTAGGTTGGGTTGAGTTGGGTTAGGTTAGGTTGGATTGGGTTAGGTTAGAGTTGGGTTGGGATTGGGTTAGGTTAGGTTAGAGTTAGGTTGGGTTAGGTTAGGTTGGATTGGGTTAGGTTGGGTTAGGTTAGGTTGGGTTGGGTTGGGATTAGGTTAGGTTAGGTTAGGTTGGGTTGGGTTAGGTTAGGTTGGATTGGGTTAGGTTGGGATTGGGTTAGGTTAAGTTAGGTTAGGTTAAGTTAGGTTAGGTTGGGTTGGGATTGGGATTTAGGTTAGGTTGAGTTGGGTTAGGTTAGGTTAAGTTAGGTTAGGTTAAGTTAGGTTAGGTTGGTTAGGTTAGGTTAGGTTGGAGTTAGGTTGGGTTAGGATTGGGTTAGGTTAGGTTAGGTTAGGTTAGGTTAAGTTAGGTTAGGTTAGGTTGGGTTAAGGTTAGGTTAGGTTGGGATTGGGATTTAGGTTAGGTTAAGTTAGGTTAGGTTGGATTGGGTTAGGTTGGGATTGGGTTGGGTTGGAGTTGGGTTGGGTTAGGTTAGGATTGGGTTAGGTTAGGTTAGGTTAGGTTAGGTTAGGTTGGGTTAGGTTAGGTTAGGTTAGGTTAGGATTGGGTTAGGTTGGGTTGGGTTAGGTTAGGTTGAGTTGGGTTAGGTTAGGTTAGGTTGGATTGGGTTAGGTTAGGTTAGGTTAGGTTAGAGTTGGGTTGGGATTAGGTTAGGTTAGGTTAGGTTAGGTTAGGTTAGGTTAGGTTGAGTTAGGTTAGGTTGAGTTGGGTTGGGTTAGGTTAGGTTAGGTTAGGTTGGGTTAAGTTGGGTTGGGTTAGGTTAGGTTGGGTTAGGTTGAGTTAGGTTAGGTTGGGTTAGGTTGGGTTGGGATTTAGGTTAGGTTGGGTTAGAGTTGGGATTGGAGTTGGGTTGGGTTGGGTTGGGATTGGGTTAGGTTGGGATTGGGATTGGGTTAGGTTGGGATTGGGATTTAGGTTAGGTTAGGTTGGGTTAGGTTGGGTTGGGTTGGGTTGGAAGTTGGGTTAGGTTAGGTTGGGTTGGGTTGGGTTAGAGTTGGGTTGGGTTGGGATTAGGTTGGGTTGGGTTAGGTTGGGTTAGGTTGGGTTAGGTTGGGTTGGGTTGGAGTTGGGTTAGGTTAGGTTAGGTTGGGTTAGGTTGGGTTAGGTTGGGTTAGGTTGGGTTAGGTTAGGTTGGGTTAGGTTGGAGTTGGGTTAGGTTAGGTTGGGTTAGGTTGGGTTGGGTTGGGATTGGGATTGGGTTAGGTTGGGATTTAGGTTGGAGTTGGGTTAGGTTAGGTTGGAGGTTGGGTTAGGTTAGGTTGGGATTGGGTTGGAGTTAGGTTAGGTTAGGTTAGGTTAGGTTGGGTTAGGTTGGGTTAGGTTAGGTTAGGTTGGGTTGGAGTTGGGTTAGGTTGGGATTAGGTTAGGTTAGGTTAGGTTAGGTTGGAAGTTGGGTTAGGTTGGGTTAGGTTGGGTTAGGTTAGGTTGGAAGTTGGGTTAGGTTAGGTTAGGTTGGGTTGAGTTGGGTTGGGTTGGGTTGGGTTAGGTTGGGTTAGGTTAGGTTGGGATTTAGGTTGGGATTGGGTTGGGATTTAGGTTAGGTTAGGTTGGGTTAGGTTAGGTTGGAGGTTGGGTTAGGTTGGGTTAGGTTGGGTTGGGTTAGGTTGGGTTAGGTTGGGTTGGGTTGGGTTAGGTTAGGTTGGGATTTAGGTTGGGATTAGGTTGGGTTGATTGGGTTAGGTTGGGTTGGGTTGGGTTGGGTTGGAGTTGGGTTAGGTTGGGTTAGGTTAGGTTAGGTTGGGTTGGGATTAGGTTAGGTTAGAGTTGGAGTTGGAGTTAGGTTAGGTTAGGTTAGAGTTAGGTTAGGTTAGGTTAGGTTAGAGTTGGGTTAGGTTGGGTTAGGTTAGGTTGGGTTGGAGTTGGGTTAGGTTAGGTTAGGTTGGGTTGGGATTGGGATTGGGTTAGGTTGAGTTGAGTTGGGTTGGGTTAGGTTGGGATTGGGATTGGGTTAGGTTAGGTTGGGTTAAGGTTGGGTTAGGTTAAGTTGGGTTGGGTTGGGATTTAGGTTAGGTTAGGTTGGGTTAAGGTTGGGTTGGGTTGGGTTAGGTTAGGTTAGGTTGGGTTAGGTTGGGTTGGGTTGGGATTGGGTTAGGTTGGGTTAGGTTAGAGTTGGGTTAGGTTGGGTTGGGTTGGAGTTAGGTTGGGTTAGGTTAGGTTAGGTTGGAGTTGGGATTTAGGTTAGGTTGAGTTAGGTTAGGTTAGGTTAGGTTGGAGTTGGAGTTAGGTTAGGTTAGGTTGGGTTAGGTTAGGTTAGGTTAGGTTGGGTTGGGTTAGGTTGGGTTAGGTTGGGTTAGGTTGAGTTAGGTTGGGATTTAGGTTAGGTTGGGTTAGGTTAAGGTTAGGTTAGGTTGGGATTGGGTTAGGTTAGGTTGGGTTGAGTTGGGTTGGGTTAGGTTGGGTTAGGTTGGATTTAGGTTAGGTTAGGTTAGGTTAGGTTGGGTTGCAGGTTGGGTTAGGTTGGAGGTTGGGTTAGGTTGGGTTAGGTTAGGTTAGGTTAGGTTGGGTTAGGTTAGGTTAGGTTAGGTTAGGTTGATTTAGGTTGGGATTGGGTTAGGTTAGGTTGGGATTGGGTTAGGTTAGGTTAGGTTTGGTTAGGTTAGGTTAGGTTTGGTTAGGTTAGGTTAGGTTAGGTTAGGTTAGGTTAGGTTAGGTTAGGTTAGGTTAGGTTAGGTTAGGTTAGAGTTAGGTTAGGTTGGGTTGGAGTTGGGTTGGGTTAGGTTGGGTTAGGTTGGGATTAGGTTGGGTTAGGTTAGGTTAGGTTGGGTTGAGTTGGGTTAGGTTAGGTTAGGTTAAGGTTAGGTTGGGTTGGAGTTAGGTTGGAGTTGGGTTGGGTTGGGTTAGGTTGGAGTTGGGTTGGGTTGGGTTAGGTTGGGTTGGGTTGGAGTTGGGTTGGGTTGGA
>JAGSMR010000475.1:20000-28287 GCA_029286605.1 Sericinus montela
GGATTTAGGTTAGGTTGGGTTAGGTTGAGTTGGGTTGGAGGTTGGGTTGGAGTTGGGTTAGGTTGGGTTGGGTTAGGTTGGGATTGGGTTGGGTTAGGTTAGGTTAGGTTAGGTTAGGTTAGGTTAGGTTAGGTTAGGTTGGGTTGGGTTGGGTTGGGTTGGGTTGGGTTAGGTTGGGTTAGGTTGGGTTGGGATTAGGTTGGGTTGGAAGTTGGGTTGGGTTGATTGGGTTAGGTTAGGTTAGGTTGGGTTGGGTTGGGTTAGGTTAGGTTGGAGTTAGGTTGGGTTAGGTTGGGTTGGGTTAGGTTAGGTTAGGTTGGAGGTTGGGTTGGGATTGGGTTGGGTTGATTGGGTTAGGTTGAGTTGGGTTGGGATTTAGGTTAGGTTGGAGTTGGGTTGGGATTGGGTTGGGTTGGATTGGGTTAGGTTGGAGTTGGGTTAGGTTGGGATTGGGTTAGGTTGGGTTGAGTTGGGTTGGAGTTGGGATTGGGATTTAGGTTAGGTTAGGATTGGGTTAGGTTGGGATTGGAGTTGGGTTAGGTTGGGTTAGGTTAGGTTGGAGTTAGGTTAGGTTAGGTTGAGTTAGGTTAGGTTGAGTTGGGTTAGGTTGAGTTGGAGTTGGGTTGAGTTGGGTTGAGTTGGGTTAGGTTAGGTTAGGTTAGAGTTGGGTTGGGATTTAGGTTGGGTTGGGTTAAGGTTGGGATTGGGTTAGGTTGGGTTAGGTTGGGTTAGGTTAGGTTGGATTGGGTTAGGTTAGGTTGGAGTTGGGTTGGGTTGGGTTAGGTTGGGTTAGGTTGGAGTTGGGTTGGGACAGGTTGGGTTGGGTTGGGTTGGGTTAGGTTGGGTTAGGTTGGGACAGGTTGGGTTGGGTTGGAGTTGGGTTAGGTTGGAGTTGGAGTTAGGTTGGGATTGGGTTGGGATTGGAGTTAGGTTGGGATTGGAGTTAGGTTAGGTTAGGTTGGGTTGGAGGTTAGGTTAGGTTAGGTTAGGTTGGGTTAGGTTGGGTTAGGTTAGGTTAGGTTAGGTTAGGTTGGGTTGGGTTAGGTTAGGTTAGGTTGGGTTAGGTTGGGTTGGGTTAGGTTAGGTTAGGATTGGGTTGGGATTGGGTTGGGTTGGGTTAGGTTAGGTTAGGTTGGGTTGGGTTGGGATTGGGTTGGGTTAGGTTAGGTTGGGTTAGGTTAGGTTGGGTTGGAGTTAGGTTAGGTTGGGTTGGAGTTGGAGTTGGGTTAGGTTGGGTTAGGTTGGGTTGGGTTGGGTTGGGTTGGGTTGGGTTGGAGTTGGAGTTGGAGTTGGGTTGAGTTGGGTTAGGTTGGGTTAGGTTGGGTTGGGATTGGGTTAGGTTGGGTTGGGTTAGGTTAGGTTGGGTTAGGTTGGGTTAGGTTGGGTTAGGTTAGGTTAGGTTGGGTTGGGTTAGGTTGAGTTGGGTTAGGTTAGGTTAGGTTAGGTTGGGTTGGGTTGGGATTGGGGTTGGAGTTGGGTTAGGTTGAGTTGGGTTAGGTTAGGTTGGGTTGGGTTGGGTTGGGTTGGGTTGGGTTGGGTTGGAGGTTGGGTTGGGTTAGGTTGGGTTAGGTTGGGTTGGGTTAGGTTAGGTTAGGTTGGAGTTGGGTTGGGTTGGAGTTAGGTTGGGATTGGGTTAGGTTGGGTTGGGTTAGGTTGGGTTGAGTTGGAGTTGGGTTGGGTTAGGTTGGAGTTAGGTTAGGTTGGGTTAGGATTGGGTTAGGTTGGAGTTGGGTTAGGTTAAGGTTGGGTTGGGTTGGGTTGGGTTGGGTTGGGATTGGGTTAGGTTGGGTTGGAGTTGGGTTGGGTTGGGTTGGGATTGCAGGTTGGGTTGGGTTAGGTTAGGTTAGGTTGGGTTGGAGTTGGGTTGGGTTAGGTTAGGTTGGGTTAGGTTGGGTTGGGTTGGGTTAGGTTAGGTTAGGATTTAGGTTGGGTTGGGTTAGGTTGGGTTGGGTTAGGTTGGGTTAGGTTGGGTTAGGTTGGGTTGGGTTAGGTTGGGTTGGGTTGGGTTAGGTTGGGTTAGGTTAGGTTGGGTTGGGTTGGGTTGGATTGGGTTAGGTTGAGTTGGGTTAGGTTGGGTTGGGTTGGGTTGGAGTTGGGTTGGAGTTGGGTTAGGTTGGGTTGGGTTGGGTTAAGGTTGGGTTGGGTTGGGTTGGGTTGGGTTGGGTTGGGTTGGGTTGGGTTAGGTTGGGTTGGGTTGGGTTGAGTTAGGTTGGGTTAGGTTAGGTTGGGTTGGGTTGGAGTTGGGTTGAGTTGGGTTGGGTTGGGTTAGGTTGGTTAGGTTGGAGTTGGGTTGGGTTGGGTTGGGTTGGGTTAGGTTAGGTTGAGTTGGGTTGGAGTTGGGTTGGGTTAGGTTGGGTGGGTTGGGTTGGGTTGGATTGGGTTGGGATTGGAGTTGGGTTGGGTTGGGTTGGGTTGGAGTTGGGTTGGGTTGAGTTAGGTTAGGTTAGGTTAGGATTGGGTTGGGTTAGGTTGAGTTGGGTTGGGTTGGGTTGGGTTGGGTTGGGTTGATTGGGTTGGGTTGGGATTGGAGTTGGGTTGGGTTAGGTTGGTTAGGTTGGGTTAGGTTGGGTTGGGTTGGGTTGGAAGTTGGGTTGGGTTGGGTTAGGTTGGGTTAGGTTGGGTTGGGTTAGGTTGGGTTGGGTTAGGTTGGGTTAGGTTAGGTTAGGTTGGGTTGGGTTGGGTTAGGTTGGGTTGGAGTTGGGTTGGGTTGGGTTAGGTTAGGTTGGGTTGGGTTGGGTTGGGATTGGAGTTGGGTTGGGTTAGGTTGGGTTGGGTTAGGTTGGTTGGGTTGGGTTGGGTTAGGTTAAGGTTAGGTTGGGTTAGGTTAGGTTAGGTTAGGTTAGGTTGGGATTGGGTTAGGTTAGGTTAGGTTAGGTTAGGATTTAGGTTAGGTTAGGTTGGGTTGGGTTGGGATTGGAGTTGGGTTGGGTTGGGTTGGGATTAGGTTGGGTTGGGTTAGGTTGGGTTAGGTTAGGTTGGGTTGGGTTGGGTTAGGTTAGGTTAGGTTGGGTTGAGTTGGGATTGGGTTGGAGTTGGGTTGGAGTTAGGTTAGGTTAGAGTTGGGTTAGGTTAGGTTAGGTTGGGTTGAGTTGGGTTAGGTTGGGATTTAGGTTGGGTTAGGTTGGGTTAGGTTAGGTTAGGTTGGTTGGGTTAGGTTGAGTTAGGTTAGGTTGAGTTGGGTTAGGTTGAGTTGGGTTAGGTTGGTTGGGTTAGGTTAGAGTTGGGTTGGGTTGAGTTGGGTTAGGTTGGGTTAGGTTAGAGTTGGGTTGGGATTTAGGTTGGGATTGGGATTGGGTTAGGTTGGAGTTGGGTTAGGTTGGGTTGGGTTGGGTTAGGTTGGAGTTGGGTTGGAGTTGGGTTGGGTTGGAGTTGGAGTTGGGTTGGGTTGGGTTAGGTTGGGTTGGGTTGGGTTGGGTTGGGTTAGGTTGGGTTGGGTTGGGTTGGGTTGGGTTGGGTTAGGTTGGGTTGGGTTGGGTTGGGTTAGGTTGGGTTGGGTTGGGATTGGGTTGGGATTAGGTTGGGTTAGAGTTGGGTTGGGTTGGATTGGGTTGGAGTTGGGTTGGGTTAGGTTGGGTTGGGTTAGGTTGGGATTGGGTTGGGTTAGGTTGGGTTGGGTTAGGTTGGGTTGGGTTGGGTTGGGTTGGGTTGGGTTGGGTTGAGTTGGGTTAGGTTAGGTTAGGTTGGGTTGGGTTGGGATTGGGTTAGGTTGGGTTGGGTTGGAGTTGGAGTTGGGATTGGGTTAGGTTGGGTTGGGTTGAGTTGGAGTTGGGTTAGGTTGGGTTAGGTTGGGTTGGGTTGGGTTGGGTTAGGTTAGGTTAGGTTGGTTGGGTTAGGTTGGGTTGGGTTGGGTTGGGTTGGGTTGGGTTGGAGTTGGGTTAGGTTGGATTGGGTTGGGATTAGGTTAGGTTGGGATTTAGGTTGGGTTGGGTTGGAGGTTGGAGTTGGGTTAGGTTGGGTTGAGTTGGGTTGGGTTGGAGGTTAGGTTGGGTTGGGTTGGGTTAGGTTAGGTTAGGTTGGGTTAGGTTGGGTTGGGTTGGGTTGGAGTTGGGATTGGGTTGGGTTAGGTTGGGATTGGGATTGGGTTGGGTTGGGTTGGGTTAGGTTGGGTTGGGTTGGGTTGGGTTAGGTTGGGATTGGGTTGGGTTGGGTTGGGTTGGGATTGGGTTGGGTTGAGTTAGGTTGGGTTAGGTTGGGTTAGGTTGGGTTAGGATTGGGTTGGGTTGGAGTTGGGATTGGGTTAGGTTGGAGTTGGAGTTGGGTTAGGTTAGGTTGGGTTGGGTTAGGTTGAGTTGGGTTGGGTTGGGTTGGAGTTGGGTTGGAGTTGGGTTGGAGTTGGAGTTGGAGTTGGGTTGGGTTGGGTTGGGTTAGGTTGGGTTGGGTTGGGTTGGGTTGGGTTGGGTTGGAATTTAGGTTGGGTTGAGTTGGGTTAGGTTAGGTTAGGTTGGGTTAGGTTAAGGTTGGGTTGGGTTGGGTTAGGTTGGGATTTAGGTTAGGTTAGGTTGGGTTAGGTTAGGTTGGGTTGGATTGGGTTGGGTTGGGTTGGGTTGGGTTAGGTTAGGTTGGGATTGGGTTGGGTTAGGTTAGGTTGGGTTGGGTTAAGGTTGGGTTGGGTTGGGATTGGGTTGGGATTGGGATTTAGGTTAGGTTGGTTGGGTTAGGTTGGGTTAGGTTGGAGGTTGGGTTAGGTTGGGTTGGGTTGGGTTGGGTTGGGTTGGGTTAGGTTGGGTTAGGTTGAGTTGGGTTGGGTTGGGTTAGGTTGGGTTGGATTGGGTTGGGATTAGGTTAGGTTGGGATTTAGGTTGGGTTGGGTTGGAGGTTGGGTTGGGTTAGGTTGGGTTGAGTTGGGTTGGGTTGGAGGTTAGGTTGGGTTGGGTTGGGTTAGGTTAGGTTAGGTTGGGTTAGGTTGGGTTGGGTTGGGTTGGAGTTGGGATTGGGTTGGGTTAGGTTGGGATTGGGATTGGGTTGGGTTGGGTTGGGTTAGGTTGGGTTGGGTTGGGTTGGGTTAGGTTGGGATTGGGTTGGGTTGGGTTGGGTTGGGATTGGGTTGGGTTGAGTTAGGTTGGGTTAGGTTGGGTTAGGTTGGGTTAGGATTGGGTTGGGTTGGAGTTGGGATTGGGTTGGGTTGGAGTTGGAGTTGGGTTAGAGTTGGGTTGGAGTTGGGTTAGGTTGGGTTGGGTTGGGTTGGGATGGGTTGGGTTGGGTTAGGTTGGAGTTGGGTTAAGGTTGGGTTGGGTTGGGATTGGGTTAGGTTGGAGTTGGAGTTAGGTTGGGTTAGGATTGGGTTGGAGTTGGAGTTGGGTTGGAGTTAGGTTAGGTTGGAGTTGGAGTTGGGTTGGGATTGGGTTGGGTTAGGATTGGGTTGGAGTTAGGTTGGGATTGGGTTAGGTTGGGTTGGAGTTAGGTTGGGATTAGGTTGGGTTAGGTTGGGTTAGGTTGGTTAGGTTGGGTTGGGTTGGGTTAGGTTGGAGTTGGGATTGGGTTGGGATTGGGTTGGAGTTGGGTTGGGTTGAGTTAGGTTGGAGTTGGGTTGGGTTGGGTTGGGTTGGGTTGGGATTTGGGTTAGGTTAGGTTAGGTTGGGATTGGGATTGGGTTGGGTTGGGTTGGGTTAGGTTGGGTTGGGTTGGGTTGGGTTGGGTTGGGTTGGAGTTGGGTTGGGTTGGGTTGGGTTGGGTTGGGTTGGGTTGGGTTGGAAGTTGGGTTGGGTTGGGTTGGGATTTAGGTTGGGTTGGGATTGGGTTGGGTTGGGTTAGGTTAGGTTGGGTTGGGATTTAGGTTGGGATTGGGTTGGGATTTGGGTTAGGTTGGGATTGGGTTAGGTTGGAGTTGGAGTTAGGTTGGGTTGGGATTGGGATTGGGTTAGGTTGGGTTGGGTTGGGTTGGGTTGAGTTGGGTTGGAGGTTGGGTTAGGTTGGGTTGAGTTGGGTTGGGTTGGGTTGGGATTGGGTTGGGGTTAGAGTTGGGTTGGGTTGGGTTAGGTTAGGTTGGGTTGGGATTGGGTTGGGATTGGGTTGGGTTAGGTTGGGTTGGGTGGGTTGGGTTAGGTTGGGTTGGGTTGGAGGTTGGGTTGGGTTGGGTTGGAGTTAGGTTAGGTTGGGTTGGGTTGGGTTGGGTTGGAGTTAGGTTGGGATTAGGTTGGGTTAGGTTGGGTTGGAGGTTGGGTTGGGTTAGGTTGGGTTAGGTTGGGTTGGGATTGGGTTAGGTTGAGTTAGGTTAGGTTAGAGTTGGGATTGGGTTGGGTTGGGTTAGGTTGGGTTGGGTTAGGTTGGGTTGGGATTGGGTTGGGTTAGGATTGGGTTGGGTTAGGTTAGGTTAGGTTGGGTTAGGTTGGGATTTAGGTTGGGTTGGGTTTTTTTTTTTTCTTCCTTGAGCATCTGCTGTTATTTATTATACAGCACCTTTTAATCTTTTAATATATATATATATATTTTTTTTTTTTCCTTTTTTTATCTTTTCAACTGTTTTTTTTTATATATATATATATATATATATATATATATATATATATATATATATATATATATATATATATATATATATATATATATATATATATATATATATATATATATATATATATATATATATATATATATATATATATATATATATATATATATATATATATATATATATATATATATATATATATATATATATATATATATATATATATATATATATATATATATATATATATATATATATATATATATATATATATATATATATATATATATATATATATATATATATATATATATATATATATATATATATATATATATATATATATATATATATATATATATATATATATATATATATATATATATATATATATATATATATATATATATATATATATATATATATATATATATATATATATATATATATATATATATATATATATATATATATATATATATATATATATATATATATATATACTACCCCTGTTTCTGTTTTCCTCCATTTTTGTCCCACGAGTATGGGCGATAAGTGGAGCCACCAGTTAACATGTCCGATGACCCAGCAGCAATACTGTAGGGTGCGCCAGGTGCCCCACAGGTTGATGACGGGTTCTCTCCCAGGTTGAATGAGTTTTCCTTCTCATGAGCTGGCCGATTAAGGCAAGCCCACCCCAGTCCACAATACTCACGACGTACCACCATTAGCGCCATAACTGGGGTCTTTGAAGTGGGTACTGTGGATAACGGTGTTGGAGAGCAGGCGGTAGCTCTCCCAAGGACAGGGCGTTAGCCCGTCAGGGAGTTTCTTGGCTTCACTGTTTTCCTCCATTTTTGTCCCACGAGTATGGGCGATAAGTGGAGCCACCAGTTAACATGTCCGATGACCCAGCAGCAATACTGTAGGGTGCGCCAGGTGCCCCACAGGTTGATGACGGGTTCTCTCCCAGGTTGAATGAGTTTTCCTTCTCATGAGCTGGCCGATTAAGGCAAGCCCACCCCGGTCCACAATACTCACGACGTACCACCATTAGCGCCATAACTGGGGTCTTTGAAGTGGGTACTGTGGATAACGGTGTTGGAGAGCAGGCGGTAGCTCTCCCAAGGACAGGGCGTTAGCCCGTCAGGGAGTTTCTTGGCTTCACTGGGCAACTGCCTGCGTTACTGAGCCCCACCACCACGACAAGGTAAACTCCCGAGAGGTGGGGAGACCTAACCTAACTTCTTCTAACTAACCTAACCTAGCCTGGCCTGGCCTGGCTGGCCTGGCCTGACCTGGCCTGGCCTGACCTGGCCTGGCCTGGCCTGGCCTGGCCTGGCCTGGCCTGGCCTGGCCTGGCCTGGCCTGGCTGGCTGGCCTGGCCTGGCCTGGCCTGGCCTGGCCTGGCTGGCCTGGCCTGGCTGGCCTGGCTGGCCTGGCCTGGCCTGGCCTGGCTGGCCTGGCTGGCCTGGCCTGACCTGGCCTGGCCTGGCCTGGCCTGGCCTGGCCTGGCCTGGCCTGGCCTGGCCTGGCCTGGCCTGGCCTGGCCTGGCTGGCCTGGCCTGGCCTGGCCTGGCCTGGCCTGGCCTGGCCTGGCCTGGCCTGGCCTGGCCTGGCCTGGCCTGGCCTGGCCTGGCCTGGCCTGGCTGGCCTGGCCTGGCCTGGCCTGGCCTGGCCTGGCCTGGCCTGGCCTGGCCTGGCCTGGCCTGGCCTGGCCTGGCCTGGCCTGGCCTGGCCTGGCCTGGCCTGGCCTGGCTGGCCTGGCTGGCCTGGCCTGGCCTGACCTGGCCTGGCCTGGCTGGCCTGGCCTGGCCTGGCCTGGCCTGGCCTGAGCCT
>JAGSMR010000476.1:0-28230 GCA_029286605.1 Sericinus montela
TTTTTGTCCCACGAGTATGGGCGATAAGTGGAGCCACCGGGTTAACGCCCATCCTGATGACCCAGCAGCAATACTGTAGGGTGCGCCAGGTGCCCCACAGGTTGATGACGGGTTCTCTCCCAGGTTGAATGAGTTTTCCTTCTCATGAGCTGGCCGATTAAGGCAAGCCCACCCCGGTCCACAATACTCACGACGTACCACCATTAGCGCCATAACTGGGGTCTTTGAAGTGGGTACTGTGGATAACGGTGTTGGAGAGCAGGCGGTAGCTCTCCCAAGGACAGGGCGTTAGCCCGTCAGGGAGTTTCTTGGCTTCACTGGGCAACTGCCTGCGTTACTGAGCCCCACCACCACGACAAGGTAAACTCCGAAGGTGGGGAACCCAACCCAACCTAACCTAACTCTAACCTAACCTAACCTAACCTAACCTAACCTAACTAACCTAACCTAACCTAACCTAACCTAACCTAGCCTGGCCTGGCCTGGCCTGGCCTGGCCTGGCCTGGCCTGGCCTGGCCTGGCCTGGCTGGCTGGCCTGGCCTGGCCTGGCCTGGCCTGGCCTGGCTGGCCTGGCCTGGCTGGCCTGGCTGGCCTGGCCTGGCCTGGCCTGGCTGGCCTGGCTGGCCTGGCCTGACCTGGCCTGGCCTGGCCTGGCCTGGCCTGGCCTGGCCTGGCCTGGCCTGGCCTGGCCTGGCCTGGCCTGGCCTGGCTGGCCTGGCCTGGCCTGGCCTGGCCTGGCCTGGCCTGGCCTGGCCTGGCCTGGCCTGGCCTGGCCTGGCCTGGCCTAGCCTGGCCTGGCCTGGCTGGCCTGGCCTGGCCTGGCCTGGCCTGGCCTGGCCTGGCCTGGCCTGGCCTGGCCTGGCCTGGCCTGGCCTGGCCTAGCCTGGCCTAGCCTGGCCTGGCCTGGCCTGGCTGGCCTGGCTGGCCTGGCCTGGCCTGACCTGGCCTGGCCTGGCTGGCCTGGCCTGGCCTAGCCTGGCCTGGCCTAGCCTGGCCTAGCCTGGCCTAGCCTGGCCTGGCCTAGCCTGGCCTGGCCTGACCTGGCCTGGCTGGCCTGGCCTGGCCTAGCCTGGCCTGGCCTGACCTGGCCTGGCCTGACCTGGCCTGGCTGGCCTGGCCTGGCCTGACCTGGCCTGGCCTAGCCTGGCCTAACCTAACCTAACCTAACTAACCTAACCTAACCTAGCCTAACCTAACCTAACCTAACCTAACCTAGCCTAACCTAACCTAGCCTAACCTAACCTAACCCAACCTAACCTAACCTAGCCTAACCTAACCTAGCCTAACCTAACCTAGCCTAACCTAACCTAACCTAACCCAACTCCAACCCAACCTAACCTAACTAACCTAACCTAACCCAACTCCAACCTAACCTAACCTAACCTAGCCTAACCTAACCTAACTAACCTAACCTAGCCTAACCTAACCTAACTAACCTAACCTAGCCTAACCTAACCTAGCCTAACCTAACCTAACTAACCTAACCTAGCCTAACCTAACCTAGCCTAACCTAACCTAACCTAACCTAACTAACCTAACCTAGCCTAACCTAACCTAACTAACCTAACCTAACCTAACCTAGCCTAACCTAACCTAGCCTAACCTAACCTAACCCAACCCAACCCAACTCCAACCTAACCTAACCTAGCCTAACCTAACCTAACTAACCTAACCTAGCCTAACCTAACCTAACCCAACTCCAACCTAACCCAACCCAACCTAACCCAATCCCAACCTAACCTAACTAACCTAACCTAACCTAGCCTAACCTAACCCAACCCAATCCCAACCTAACCCAACCTAACCCAACTCCAACCTAACCTAACTAACCTAACCTAGCCTAACCTAACCTAACTAACCTAACCTAGCCTAACCTAACCTAACCTAACCTAGCCTAACCTAACCTAGCCTAACCTAACCTAACCTAACCCAACTCCAACCTAACCTAACCTAGCCTAACCTAACCTAGCCTAACCTAACCTAACCTAACCTAACCTAGCCTAACCTAACCTAGCCTAACCTAACCTAACCTAACCCAACCTAACCCAATCCCAACCTAACCTAACCTAACCTAACCCAACTCCAACCTAACCTAACCTAACTAACCTAACCTAACCTAACCCAACTCCAACCTAACCTAACCCAACTCCAACCTAACCCAATCCCAACCCAACCTAACCTAACCTAACTTCTTGGGTCAACTCATGGTTCCTTGTCCGTAAGCATCGTTTTGCGTCGCTCCGCGTTTAAAAATCACGGAAAGTGGTAAAAGTGGTCCGATTTTGGTGAAATAAGCGTTAGCGAGTGCCTTTTGTGTCTTCTAAGTGCCAGTGATTGTGTCTTTACCGTCAGGAAGGCCATTCTTCCGGAAATTCTGGATTCGTCTGCAGCCAAAAGCAAAAAGGTAAAATTACCCTCAAAATTTTACACATTTTTGCAAACGCTGCTTTATCTAGATCGATAACCCCATATTCTTATTAGGGGAATTGATAGCCCTGGCGGGGCTTCACATTTCACTGCTTGAACCAAATTTTTCCAACTCATAGTTTAGAAGTTATTAGGAAATTCCTTAAAACCACGTGGCGCTGAAAACCGAAACCGAAAGCGTGCGGCTAAATTGCAAACCACAGGGTCTTTTCTTATGGCTCACTGAATACTCTGGTGCCTGTTGCATTGGAATCGGAATATTATCCACAAAGATATTCAGGAAAAACCACTTTTAAAAATAGCATGTATCTTTGGCAACTTATATCTCAAAAGGCGATCGATAATATACATGTTTTAACTCATAGTTTGATGCTTAACTTATTCATCTACATCCGTACCAAAATACAGATTTTTCAAAAGAGAAACTACGAAGATATTCAGTTTTTCATGAAAAATCAGAAACACGTGCTCACACTTGCAGAGGCGTGCGGACGAATCTTGCAGTCTAATAAATTAACTTACATTTTGCTGAGAATTTAACAGCTTTCAGTTTGTCTCTAGCTGTATCCGTTCAGGAGTTATACCATTTTCAGTGATTTTTCAGGATATCTCTCACGTGCTTCAGCTGACATCCTCTTAACCTAGATTAAAGTCTGCAGGCACTTGAGCTCTACCCATAGAGCCCAAACACGAGCCTTTTATCTCTCTCCGTTGTCGAGATATTCAAATTTAAGTATTTTCGCCATATTGGCCGCCATATTGAAAAATTTAAAAGTCCAATATCTCGCAAACGACTAGTCCTACAAGTTTGCGGTTTTCTTTGTACAAATTGGTATAAGCCAAATAGTGCTCCTACAATAGGCGACACATGACCCTCACACCCCTACAATCTAAGTATACCAGGACCTAGGTCACGTCAGTACGAGTCTAACAAGCCCAAACACGCCTATTTTTGGTGGTCGGAACCCGGGTAACATCAGTTTTCATACCTGGCAGCCATCTTGGACCGCCATATTGGAATTTTAAAACTGCAATAACTCCGGAACGGAGCGTCCTATCGCGACGCGGTTTTCACCTTTGGGCTGAGCTTATCAAGCTCTTTCTGTGACACCAATTTTGGCTCTACATAGAGTCGTTCAGAGCGTCTCTACATAGAGTCGTTCATAGCGTCTCTGCATAGAGCATCATGTCAGAAAAACACAAAAGTCCAGTAACACAGAAAGACAATCGATTCCCAAAAGAAAATACTAGCCGCTATGCCCGAGGTTTGAAAGAACCACCACGCGGTTCTCCTCATGTGGAAGCTGACGGTGACGGAACCTCGATCAGGCAAATGGAGGGACATCAGCACCACCCCAACCATGCAGACACGAGGAACACCACCGCAAGGCCTCCCAAGTAGCGAAATGGAAAGAATTAGACACGAGACACAAATAACAGAAACCCCAAACCCCATGATAGCACTAGATGAATGTACTACATCCTCACCTATACCTACTAGACCAGGATCGAGTCTACTCCGCATCAGAACCCAAATTAAACAAGCCAAGGCAGCTGAGACCCATGAGGCGCTTAGAATCATGTCTGAGGCCGAGGACACTGCTGAGTCCGATGGCGACAGCGGAGATAACAACTCTTCCCTCGATGCCTCTTCGAGGTCAATATGTGGTAGTAGGATGTTCCTAAATGAGATGCCTAGACGTGCCAATGAAGTTCTGCAGAAAGCTAAGGCGGAACTAGAGAAATCTGGTAATCTAAAGAGGGAAATCCGCGAGAGCGTTGTATCGGGATTATATACTCTCTATGAAATGGTGCTAAAACTGTCAGACTCCAGAATGCTCCATATGCTGGAATCAAACAAACAAAAATTAAATGTGTCACGGGAGTCAGAAAGACTAACACAAAGACACGCAAGATTCATGCACGAAACTCTGGGGCAATATGCGCTCCTTAAGGAACACATAGAAAAACTCCAAAAGGAAGCAGAATCCACAAGGCAAATACTTTCTTTTGACCTTTGTGAAGCCCTAACTGAGACGAAGAGAGAGGTCACGGTGGTTCGCCATGAGGTGTCCTCGGCTATTTCGGTATCAGACCGGATAAAACATCTTGAGGAAGAAATAAGTAAAGTCAGAGAAAGCCTAGATAAACTCATGCATTCAATTACACAACAGGATCCTAACATATCCCCCTTAGTCGGAGAACTGCAAGAACTGCGAAGAACAATAGATGTAACTACTCTTAGGAACGAATGCACCCAAAATTCAAACATCATGGCTGCTAATTTGGACCACGAAGCTCATTGTGAAATGCAAAGAGATGTGGTGTTCAGGAGCTGCAGAAGCATATCAACGATGTTAAATCACAGATATCCGTTGAGGTAACCGACATTAAAAGGAAATTATAAATCTACAGAAGGAAATGCAAGCCTCTAAAACAAACTTGGAGAGCTCTGCGCCTACCACATTACAAGTAAGCCTAGAAGAGCTCAAAGAGACTAAAGAGCTGCAAGACATCATGGTTGAAGCTGTAGCCCCTATCAGAACTGCAGTCGAAGGCCTAAGAAGTGAAATAAAACATAAGAAAAACATACTGGACAATTCAATAGATTTAATTAGCCCAAATACCTCACACACAAATCAGAAAGCTGATAACAACACACCAAATCACATTCACCCAAATTTCAAAAGTAAAACCGTCCCACGCTCATATGCTGAAGCTGTGGCTAAACCAAATTACCCAATCATTCTAGAATCAATAGACCCTCACCAATACTAGCGAGGACATTATAAAACAGGTGAAGAGGGACATAGATATCATAGACATGGGAATCGGTATTAATACTATAAAAAGGCTAAAACCAAAAGTTGTGATAAGCTGTGAATCAGAAAATGACAGAAACATCCTTCAAACCAAAATTAAAAGCACGTCCGCAAAGCTCACAGTTCAGCAACTCTCAACTAAGAACCCGCTTCTTCGTCTGACTGGCGTAGCACATGATTTAAGCAATGGTAGGATTGAAGAAGCGATACTCAAACAAAACAGTAGACTACTTGATGGTATTCCCGTACCCAACATACATATTAAGGTCATTAGAAGAATAAAGGGCCGAACAAGCTCCACGAATAATGTAATTTTGGAAGTAAGTCCATCAATTTGGTCAAAACTAAAAGAACAGAGAATAAGACTAGGATTTCAAATTGTACCGGCAACAGATCAATCTCCAGTCATCCAATGTTATAAATGTTTAGGCTACTCACATGTAGCACGAGATTGCCATACACAAGAAATTAACTGTGGCTACTGTAGTGGCAACCACGACACAAGAGAATGCATTCATAGAAACGAAGCTCCCAGGTGTGTCAATTGTGTAAACAAAACGACAAAGATACAAGACTACAGCCACCCAGCTTACAGCACAGAATGTCCTGAATGGAAGAAATGGGACAAAATAGCAAGAAATACAATCTCGTATTGCTAAGGTTGACAATTCTGATCCCACAAAGACCTTTCAAATCATATCTCAAAATAGGTGCAATGCACATCAAAATATAAAAAGCCCTTCCGGCTCTAACCAAATGATAAAAATAGTCCAATATAACCTGGATCGTGGGCGCGCGGCAACACAAGAGTGTTTACGGGCAGCCACGATACAGGGATATTCAATTTTAATACTACAAGAACCCTACGTAGGCAATAAGGCACATGTATCGCTAGGATCCCAATACCGAGTGATACAAAAGCCAACGACCGAGAGAACTAAACCAGTGAGGTCGGCAATCGTCATAATAGATCCATATATCTATTTTACTGTTAATCCAAATCTATTGACCGAAGATATAGTCGGAGTAACTCTAACAATAGGTAACGTTAAGATTGGTGTAATTAGTATATATCTCCACGAAAAAGGAAACTTAGAAGAAGACATATCAACAATAAAGAAGTTTATGAACACAATGAACACAGAAGATATTATTATTGGAGGTGATGCAAATGCCAACAGCGTCTGGTGGGGCTGCGATGCTGACGATAAAAGGGGCACGCTTTTGATGGAAACAATAGCTGAACTAAACCTGGAAATACTGAATACCGGAAACACACCAACGTTTAGCGCGTACAGAAAGAACCGGTTGTGCACAAGCATAATAGATATCACTGCATGTACCCCTTCGCTTCTGCACAAAGTAAAAACTGGAAAGTGGATGAATCTTTTTGCACAATATCTAATCACAAACCTATTCTTTACGATCTCATTATGGAAAAGGGCGAACCAGATCTGAAAATCACAAGTACAAGAAAATTCAATACAAAAAAAGCAAACTGGAAAAAATTTATATCAGAACTACACACTCAATTGGATACACAAAGAATAACATCAGATAAAATAGAAAAAATAGAACAAACACAAGAATTAGAAAACGCTATCACAAAATACACACAACTCATCCAAACGGCTTGCAACAAATCTATTCCGCTGATACTAACAAAGAGAAAAAAGGCTTTAAACTGGTGGAACGAAAAAATCAAAGAAAAGAAAGCGGAAATGATAAGACGAAGAAGAAGAATAAAGAATGCACACCCCAGAAGAAAGAAATATGTTATAGAAGAATACCTGAAGGCTAGAGAAGACTACATATATAGTATAGAACAAGCAGCAACCAAAAGCTGGAAAGATTTCTGCACCAAGCAAGAAAAAGAGAATATATGGCAGCGCACATATCGCATTATGAAGATATGTTCAAACAAAGAAGAAGACAAACTACTTCGCAGCAAAGAAGGCAACATACTCTCGAGGTTGGACTCAGCGCATCTACTAGCTGAAACTTTCTATCCAAAGACGAATTTCAATCTGATACTGGAAAACAAATCGACGTAAGAATCAAAGCACAGAGTATAATAAAGACAATACAAAACACTAGCTACACAGTAGAAAACCCATTCACCTCAACAGAAACAGAACACATACATAACATGAGTCCGAAGAAAGCCCCAGGAAAAGATCACCTGACATCCGATATATGCAAAGCTGCATATACGTGCAACCCTGAAATTATGCTGGCGATATTTAACAAATGTCTCAAGATGGGATACTTTCCAATACAGTGGAAAATGGCTTCAATAAAAATAATCCCTAAACCAAATAAAGAAGATTATTCACACCCCAAATCGTATAGACCTATTGGCTTGCTACCAGTACTAGGCAAAATACTCGAAAAATTATTTGTCAATAGAGTCCAATGGCAACTCGGTAAAGAGGAAAATTGCACCCTAGACAATACGGATTCACCCCACAGCGGAGCACAGAGGATGCCTTATATAATACCATAAGCCTAATCAAAAAGGCCTGGAAGATAAAAGATAGTCCTTCTCATTTCACTAGACATCGAAGGAGCGTTCGATAATGCTTGGTGGCCAGCTATAATCACCCAGTTACAAGCTAAAGGAGTAGATATGCCAATGTTAAAACTAATTGTTGATTACTTATCCAAAAGAGAGATTCTCTTGAAATATGCAGGAGAAGAAGTTCGAAGACCAACCAATAAAGGCTGCATCCAGGGTTCTACATGTGGTCCTATACTATGGAATATTCAACTCGATCCATTGCTACGAAAAACAGAAAATCTAACCACACACGTTCAAGCTTTTGCCGACGACATTTTAATTGTAGCAACAAACAAGGACGGAAAAAGCTAGAAAAAGAGGCAAACGAAACACTAAAAATTGTAGAAGAATGGGGACAACAAAACAAGATGCGATTCGCGCCACATAAAACGCAAATGACAATAATAACAAAGAAACTTAAATATCACCGCCCGCAAATTTATATGGAAGGCATAGAGCTTAAATACACCGACCACCTGAAAGTACATGGTCTAACTATCGATAAGAACTTTAACTTTAAACCACATGTAGATGACATCTATCGGAAAGCAACAAACATTTATAAAGTTGTATCAAGAGCAGCTAGAGCCCAATGGGGTTTAAACTCAGAGATAGTTCGTACCATATATATAGCAGTAGTAGAACCTACAGTCCTCTACGCTGCTAACTGCTGGGTAGACGCCACTAACAAAAATACATCGAACGTATCCTTGACAGACTCACCCGTATATTCGCAATAAGGATCTCAAAAGGCCATAAAACTAACTCGCTGGTTTCAAGCACGCTACTAGCACAAATAATTCCACTAACACTACGAGTTAGCGAAAACGCAGAAATATACAAAATCAAACGAGGAAAAACCATAGATAGCCTACCAGGAGACCGTTGGAAATCAGGATCAGTCCATTTGAACTACCTCACCCCTCAGAAAGAACTATGAAACAATTTAACCTTATAAATAACCAAGCAGACATTGACCAAATAGACAGCGATTGGATAAAATTTACACAGATGGCAGCAAGATAGATAACAAGGTAGGGGTGCTGTTACTATATGGCACAAAAGCTCTGAAATTAAAAAATTATGTTCAGACTCGAAAACTACTGCAGCGTCTTCCAGGCAGAAATGGTTGCAATCCTCAAAGCGCTGGAATTCACTGCATTACGAAATTATAAAATGTTCACATATTTAGTGACTCTAGGTCAGCCGTCATGACAATATGTGACTCAGAATCCCTCAATCCAATTGCAGCAAAAATCCGCGAACAAATTCAAACAATAGAAGCAAGAGAAGGAACAACTTTGAAAATCTACTGGATTAAAGCGCACAGCGGCATAAACGGTAACGAAAGGGCAGATGAACTCGCTAAACAGGCCGCAATCAAAGGCAAACAACAAGCAGCATACGATTGCGTCCCCTTATCGTACGCAAAACACCTCATCAGGCAAAAAACGCTCCTAATCTGGCAGAGAAAATACGAAGACTCCACTACAAGCGAAACTACGAAGAAATTCTTCCCAAATGTTGTATCGGCATATAAAATTTTAAGGAAAATACCCATGACAAACATTGTTACCCAATTGCTCACTGGTCATGGCGGAAACAGAGCTTACTTACATAGGTTTAAGTTGTTGCCATCCCCAGGTTGCATTTGCGATGAAGAAATCCCACAAACCGTGATCCACATAATTTGTGAATGTCCTCGTTTCGGTAAAGAAAGATACGAATGCGAATGCAGCATGGGAATGACAATCAGCGAAAAAACATTGTCATATCTAATGGAGCATGACGATTGCCGTCCCATCTTTCTCAACTTTGCCCTCGCCTTATTAAGAATAACGAATAAAGAAAATGGCAGCAAAACAACAGATTAAGCTTAACATCAATAAACTGCATCAAGTTTGTATTAATTAATAATTCTAATTAAAATAAGTCTTATACGTCAATTGTACTATAAGGAAATGATCAATAATAGAAAACTAAGTAATGTAAAAAAAAATAAATAAATAAATAAATAAATAAATAAAATAAAAAAAAAGAAATAAAAAAAAAATAAAATAAAAAAGAAAATAAAAAAGAAAATAAGTAAACAAAAAAAAAGAGGAAAATTAATACAAAAAAAAAAAAAAATCCATATTTACAAATAGATCATATTGCATTTCTTATGTGTAGTAGTTACTAATGTAGAAGTAAATGAAACTGTAGTAAGAATAAACAACGTTAAAGTAATAGATAATGTAACTTAATGTAAACTTGAACTAATTGTAAGGCAACATATACGAATGATGCAAATTCTTTGTCGCATCATAAATAAAAGCTGAAAGATATTAACGACGACACGTGCGACTGCAGCGACGAAAATAAAAAAAAAAAATAAAAAAAAAAAAAAAAAAAAAAAAAAAAACCAAGATTTAAGACAGAAAAGTATAAAAAAAACAGAATTAAAAGGTACTGCATATACAGCAGTAGATGTACTAGTTTATAAAAAAAAAAAAAAACCTAACCTAACCTAACCAACTTTTTCCACGTTCTATAACTATAATATATTTAAAATTTTTATCTCTAATAATAGGAATTTTTTTTTTTTTTTTTATTTGTTTATTTGTATAATGTGGGTATACAGGTTGACACAGTAACATTGCATAAGATCTCATCACATTAACCATTTCTGGCGTACAAATTTTATAATTAAATATTGATATATATTCGAAAATGAAATTGTTATTGGATTCAGGCATACAATAAAAAAAAAAGTAAAACAATTAAAATAAACATTGTACAATAATCATATTAAGAAATTTGTTATGTTCTGAATTTAGACTGAATTAATCCATTATACAAATTTAAAGAAGACTTTTAGTAATTTTAGTATTCAGTAATTGTCAAATAGTAGTCTTAATGTTAACGTTCATCAAATAATTCTTTTATTGAGTAAAACATCTTATCAATTAACCATTTTTTAGAACATTTTTAAATCTTTTCTTATTATGCGACTTAATTTCATTAGGCAATGCATTATATATCTTTACGCATACTGCGTAGCAATTGTTGAGAAACAATTTTGTTTTGGGTATTTTGTTAAGAATAAGTTTATTTTGGTTTCTAAAATATTTTGAATGGTTAACATCTGCTAAAGTTAGAAAAATATCAGGATTATATCTTACAAATTTGGCTACTTCAAAATATATATACAGGGAAGTGTCATGACTTTAAGTTTTTAAAATGCAGTTTGCATGATTCATAAAATGGTATATTACATTGCACGAACACACTTTTTGTGCAAGGAAAGCCCTATTTATGTGTGAAGAGTTTCCCCAAATTAAAATTCCGTAGTTAAGTATTGAATAAATATATCCATAGTATGCTTTGAGCGCAGTATCCATAGAAGATACTTTAGCTAGCCTGCGCAGGACGTATACAAATCGATTAATTTTTTTACAAATTTTATCTACATGTGATTTCCAGGTGCAATTTCTATCGATTTGAATTCCGAGAAAAGATGTTTCTTCAACCATGTGTATTGTTTGTGCATTGTACTGGATATTCATTATTTTTTCGTGTCCATGTTTATTTCTATTAATAAAATGAATGAATTTAGTTTTGCTAATGTTAATGTCAAGATTATTAAGTTCTAGCCAATTTATTATCAATTTTATAGTATTGTTCATGTCATTTTGTAATAAATTAGTGTCACAATTATTATTAGAATTTACCAAAACTGAAATATCATCAGCATATAATGTCATATTTTTTTTTGTTACGTCAGGAAGATCATTAATATAAAATAGAAATAGAAGTGGCCCAAGTATGCTACCTTGTGGTACACCAAATCTATTATACATGCATTTTGATTCATAATTTACGATTTCATTGTATGCATTAAGATTTTCAACTATTACGCTTTGCTTTCGGTCACTTAAATATGATTGAATCCAGCGCAATGCTTGGCCTCTAATTCCTAAATCCTCTAGTTTTTGCAGTAGTATCTGATGTGATACATAGTCAAAAGCTTTAGTCATATCAAAGAATGTCACAGTAGTTAATTTTTTTGAATCTAAACTATCAATTATCATACAAATAAGATTAAATAAAGCATGTGTCGTAGATTTATTGCAACGAAAACCATATTGCTCCTTCTTCAATATACTAAACCTTGAAGAAAACTCATTTATTCTTTTATGCATAGCTTTTTCGAACAGCTTAGAGAAAATCGACACTAATGTTATTGGTCGATAATTACTTACTAGTTGTTTATTGTCTTTTTTATATAGAGGCTTAACGATTGCAAATTTAAGGCGATCAGGGAAGTGTCCATTGTCAAAAGAAAGGTTGATTAAATATGTCAAAGTCGATATAATGTCTCTACTACAATGTTTTAACACTTTAGTTGAAATTCCATCGTATCCGACAGAATTTGTGTCATTAAGTGACTTTATCATTTCCATAATTTCATTTTGTCCGTATGGTTTCAGGAAAATGCTATTCACTATCGTATTTTTGTTAGTATTGCAGCATTTGTTCGTCTTTTTTTTATTACTAACGTTTATAAAATATTCATTAAAAGCGTTTGCTATTTTTGTTGGACTATTCGTTTCAGTTCCATTAACTTTCAACTTTGTAATGAATTCTTTTGTTTTTAGATCATTTGATTCACTTTTAATAAGATTCCACGCTGCTTTAGACTTATTTTTAGAGCGAATTATATAACGGCTATTAACATTTTTTTCTGAAGTATGTATACATTTTCTTAGCAGTTTGTTATATTTTTTGTATTTCAATTTATTTGCTTCTGATTTATTCTTATAATATTTAATTTGTAAATAACGTTTTGTTTTGCAACTAGTCTTTATACCTTTCGTAAGCCATTTAGGTTGTCGAGTAAAGTTTGTAACTTTTATACGCTCAGCCGGAAAGCATAAGTTATAGAATAGTAAAAACAAGTCATAGAAATGATTAAAGGCTTTATTAATATTGCTTTCTTTATAGACGTCCAAGAATTTTAGGCTTTGTAAGCAATGGCGAAATTTTAAGATATTCTCTTTGCAGTAATCTCTTCTGAATACAAAATAATGTTTTAAAGGAGTGCGTGTTGTTTCTATGGGTAGTTTTAGAAACTGAGCCGTGTTATGATCGGAGAGTGCCAAATTTAGTAGTTCACCATATGCATTAGGAATGTTACTTATTATATGATCTATGCATGAGTTAAAACGAGTGGATTTATTAATATGCATTATAAAGTTATAACTAATTACTAAGTCAAGCAATTTAGTTGTGTTAGGACAATTGTTATTCGTGTTAATATTGAGGTCTCCCGCTAAGATTATTTTGTATTTCTTATTTTTTGTTACTATATACAGTAAATTTTCTAATTTATGGAAAAAACTATTAATATTAGATTTTGGGGTCCTATATATACAGATTATAATTAAATTATGGTACGATAATTCAATACCACAACACTCAAAAACCTCATCAGAACTTAATTTTAGAATAGTATCAAGAGTTATATAATGTAATTCTTTTTTTGTTAGGATACAAACGCCACCTCTATTTTGGATTTTTTTTCTACAGTATATCGCCGCTAAATTATAATTGTGTATCTTTACATTTTTTTCACAGCCTGTGCGAATAAAAGTTTCAGATATACATATAACATCAGGTTTGTATTGTTCCAGTACTTCTTCTAAAATACATTTTTTATGAAGTAAGCTTGCAATATTTTGGTGCATAAGTGTAAAAAATGGACTATCAATTTTATTTAACACGAAAAAAATTAGTTTTAGGTATTTTTGGAAAGAAAGTAGTTAGCTTGGTTTGAATTTTTTTCTTTCTGGTGAAAAAGAAGGTTTTTTTTTGAACTGTTGAAAAATAGTGAGTTATTTTATTTTGTATAATCTTAGAATTTTTATTACCTGTTTTATTATTTATAACGTCAGTTTCAGTATTATATTTTTTCCTGTATATATCTCCTTGAATTGCTCCACGTTTCATAAATCGTAAGAACTTTGAATCATAGTAAAGTTGATCTAAAATTAAATTAATTTTTGACATAGTCCAGACATTGGTTCAAATGAGTTATAATTATCTATAAAGTAACAATTGCTAGAGTATTGCTTACATATATATTTCAACATATTATTTAATTTACTTTCTCTTAAGAAGTTATTTTTTTTTTTTAATTCCTAGTACTAGTACAATGCACTGCTGAGTTAAATTTTAAGTGCTTGGTTTAATTCAGTCATAATTTTATATGGATTTTTATCATGTTCTCCGGCACTTAGTATCAAACAGTCTCTCGAGGTAAAATTGTTTCCATTACACGTCTTTAGGATTTCTTCCGTGTCAGCTTCCGGCTTAATAAAAGACATGATTTGGTATTTTTCGTACGTAGTGTTCGTTCTAGACTTTATTAATTTATGTGATAACCCAATACATTGACGCCCACCGGTTATATAAATAGTTTTTTTGTCTTGAAGTGGTAATTTTAGCAGTATTTCTTTTGTGTTTGGAGTTGATACAGATTTGGTTCTTTTTTTATCTGAACAGCATATTAGGTTGCTGAATGGCGATGAAATCTGTCTATTTATCAAATGCTTGGGAGTGTTATTTGGGTATATGGAGTCCTTCGACTTTATACACTCATCTGTTTTGTTGAAAGTGTTTGGTTGTTTATGCATTTTTTTTTTGTGTTGGTGAATTATGCCAGTCCGTTTTCAGACTTTTTCGTCGTGTTTTACTGCTTGATGTAACTGATTTTTTTCTTAGAGACAATGGGCTTTTACATATAATTTTTAATGAATTATTCTGTTCGTTTAAATGATTTATTTCTTTTTTAAGTTGTATATTTTCTAAAATTAAGTTCTCAAGTTCCTTTTGTGTACTTTCCAATTGAATAGTAAGATTATTTATTTTTTCTTTTAATTCAGTACTTTGATCCTCATTATTACTATAAAGAGTAGATAAGTCAAAACTCTTTTGTAATTTTTCTGATTCTACGCTGCTGGAGGTTATATTGAAACACTCTTTTTCTAGTGATTCGCAAGAATGTGATCTAAATAATTGTCTTGGGCGAATTGTAACGTTTATGTGCGCTTCATCCATTTCTATTAATTAAGATTATTTGCCTTAATATACCGCTACTGCCCTCTGTTATTAACGTAGGTAATTATACTTGCGTATTTGTAATAACTATTAAAGCTTGTTGTCAACAGAAACTATTAATCAGCGCCCTCTTTTGATTAACGCGTGTAGTAGGGAAATCTTTATTGATTTAATGTGTAATGTTCTAATTACTTATATAATACCTCCATCTATTGGTGAATTATGCACACTAGGATATATTTTGTTTTATATTAATGGAGTTAAGGTTTATCGAATAATTCACTATAGTCTTAATATTTCAGTAGGTAGTTTCACTTTTGGTCCTTAATTGTCACTATTGAAATTGTTGTTTTATTTTATAACGCCCGATAGATTCTTGAGAATAACATTCACACTAGTAAACTGTGGTACTATACACAAAACAAACATAAGTTTATAGAGAAATATACACTATTACTATTTTTTTTTAAAGATAAATACGGAGACAATGTTTACATGTAAAACAGCGCCCTCTCCCTCACGCCTTCTGAGTTAGTCATAAGTTAGTTAAGTCAATTTCAATTACTTTTAGGCTATTAAACACTGTTATTATTTTAAAATAATTATTTTTCGTATTTCATACTTACGTAATTCGCATAAATTTTAAAATTTTTTCAATTTTCACGTTTTCTCTTTCAAATTGTATTCATCTTGTCCGTCTTGCACCAAAACTTAATTACCAGGCTCGATCTGCAATAGAAAAATTAAAGATTAGTGAAAAATCGCCCTCCCGCCCACCCGTTTTCCTCTACTTAGGTAAAAATTGACCACTTCGTAATAGACTTCAATACGGAATTGTTTTATTTTATTTTTATACTGTTAGTTATAAATTACATAAGCTTACATATTTAAGAAATACGATTTTAGACAAAGCAACTCACAGTTGCTTTCATATTTGGACAAATAGTATTGCATAACTATTATTAATTCCCCTAAACATGTTTGGTTTCCGTACCCCCGTTAAAAAGACCAAGGAAAGCGACCTGGACATGGGCCCTCTGAGCTCACCAATTGGGACGGAAAAGGCTGGGCCTTCTCCAAAAAATAACAAAATAACGCATTCCTCTAATGTTAGAAAAGTATTGGAGAGTGGGAGACCGGAAAACCTGGAGTGGAAACAACTATTGAGACATCTCCAAAAAGGCTACTCTGGCGACCCGCCAAAAGCAGAAGATCTTAACATCACAAGATGGAAAGACCTCGATACGGAAAAGAGCCAGCAGGAGCCAATGAAACATCGCCAAAAATGGAGCATACAAAATATCCTGATAGAGTAATGGAAGCTAGAGCATGTCTCCAAAAGCAAAACTACATCTAAATAACTCATGAAATCTCAAAACTGAAATTAAAACAGAAGTTACGCAGGCGATAGAGACTCTATCAGTTAGTTAAAGAAGCGGAGGAAACAAGTCTGTGGACAAAGGAAAGGAGGTAAGATCAAAGGAGCAAGTGATAAGGAAAGAGGAGAATATGAGAGAAGGGATGATAGAGAAACTAAACTGATAGAAAATAGAGGAACACGGAAGCTGTTGGAGAAAACAAAAAGAAATGGAGAAATTAAGAGAGGAAATTAAAAAGCAGGAAAAATATGAAAGTAAAGAAACCTATGCTAGGATAGCAGCCAGGTCTTCAAGAGATCGCCCCCGGAATTCACTACCATGCACTCTGTGGCGATCACTTCAATAGATGAAAAGGAGACAGGAGATCAGGTTATGGATAAGATACGGAAAGTAATAAACGCCAAAGAAGAAGGACTAAAAATTGACAAGATCAGGAAAGCTAGGGACAGGAAAGTAATTGTGGGATGCTGTACGCAAGAACAAATAAACAAAGTAAAGGAAAAGATAAAGACAGCAGGGAACCAATTAAACATTGACGATATCAAAAATAAAGATCCTCTCATAGTATTGAAAGACGTATTACAATATAACACGGATGAAGAAGTTGTAAAAGCAATACGAACTCAAAACAAACACCTGCTCAATGGCGTAGAAGCGGAGGAGGACAGAATGGAGGTTAAATATAGAAAAAAGACCAGAAATGCGCTTACGGCACATATAGTGCTAAAAGTTTCACCGCAGCTTTGGAATCGCTTCACAGAAGTCGGAGTAATCCATGTAGATCTCCAAAGAGTTAGGGTAGAGGACCAATCCCCGCTCATCCAGTGTTCGCGGTGTTTGGGTTACGGGCACACTAAACGACTATGCAGCGAGCAAACGGACGTGTGCAGCCACTGCGGAGGTCCCATCTAAAATCTGAGTGTGCTGACTGGTTGGCTGGAGATACCAACATGCAGAAATTGCGTAAAGGCGAAAATAGAAAGAAGGGACCACAACGCGTTTAGTGCAGATTGTCAAGTAAGAAAGAAATGGGAGGCCTTGGCAAGGTCCACAGTGGCTTATTGCTAAGGTGGCCACAACAGCGGACGGAACTCTTAACCTAGTATCCACAAATATCGCGTGATACAGGCGAACCTCCAGAGGAGTGAACTGGCGACAGCTGAGCTCATAAATGAGGCCGTGAACAGAAAAATATCCTTCGCTATGGTCCAAGAACCTTATATAGGCCGTATCAGGAGATGAAACGCTACACAGGAACAAGGATAGTTCAATATGGCAGGGGCCAGAGCACAGAAAAGGTGATAAAGGCCGCAATTGTGTTATTTGACGAGACCATCAACGTCACTCCGTACTGCAACTTGTCAACAGAGAACATAGCGGTTGCCAAATTGAAGACTAGCTCATGGGAGACTGGAGTAGTGTCCATCTACCTCGAGGGAGATAGGCCGATTGAGCCATATCTCGATAGGATATCAGCAGCGGTGGAAGGCCTAGAAACCACCAATATTATCCTCGGTGGGGACGTAAATGCCTGGAACACCTGGTGGGGGAGCCGAGAAACAAACAAGAGGGGAATAGATCTGGCTGCCGGACTTGACGAACTGGAGCTTCATATACTCAATTCAGGGATAGAGCCCACTTTTGACACAATTAGAGGTGGGAAGAGATTCTCCAGCTGTGTGGATATAACAGCATGCTCCACCAGCTTACTCGGAAGAGTCGAAAACTGGAGGTTGTCTGATGGAATAACCGGATCAGACCACAAGGCGGTCTTGTTTCAAATAATACTGGGAAATACAACAAATACACAAATAAGTAGAACTACAAGGAAATACAATACAAAAAAGGCAAATTAGGGCGAATTTCGTGAAATTAGCCCAAATTCAGGCAACTCATTAACTTATGTGAAATAGAAAAAATAGAAACTTCCAAAATTAGAAAAAATTGTAGAAAGTTACACTAAGTCAGTAATAGAAACAAGCGAAAAAACAATACCGAAATTAAAACAAAGAAACGAACAGGACTGCCGTGGTGGACCGAGGAGCTCACACAGTTGAAAAGAGGGTCACTAGGATGAAACGTAAATTTCCTACGCAGCTCCAGTTCGTCGAGACTGGGTAGTTCAGCAATATTTAAAGGAAAAGAATGAATATGAAGAAAGCTAAGAAGGCCCAGACTGCAAGCTGGAAAGACTTCTGTAGCAAACAAGAACAGGAATCAATGTGGGACAGGATATATAGGGTGATAAGACGCACTGCTGAAAGACAGGAAGACGTTCCTCTAACGCGCGAAGGAAGAGTTTTAGGAAGCAGAGAGTCTGCAAAATTATTAGCAGAGACATTCTACCCGGACGACGTAATTGGGGATGACGACGTGGAGCACACGCGCATACGACAGTTAGCAAAAGGTAAATAAAGGGACACATGATGACGCATGTGATCCACCCTTTACGAATGAAGAACTGATGTGGTCCACGTCTAGTTTCAACCCCAAAAAGCCCCAGGCAGCGATGGTCTTACAGCAGATATCTGCAGACAGGCTATAACCCTGAATCCAACATTGTTCCTGGCGATAGCAAACAAATGCCTGAGTCTAGCACACTTTCCGGTAAGGTGGAAGGAAGCGGCAGTGGTGGTGCTACGAAAGCAAAGGCAAAGACGACTATACCCATCCAAAGTCGTACAGGCCAATTGGACTACTGCCAGTACTGGGAAAATTGTAGAAAATGGTCATTCAACGTATAAAGTGGTACATATTACCTACAATAAGTCGGAAACAATATGGCTTTATGCCGCAACGCGGCACCGAAGACTCCCTCTATGACATGACGCAACATATAAAATATGGTTAAGAGTAAAAAGTTGGTTGTGCTCATATCATTGGACATAGAGGAGCATTTGATAATGCATGGTGGCCAGCCATAAAATGCCGTCTTGCCGAAACACCGACCCCCACAAATCTAAGAAGGCTTGTCGACAGTTATTTAAAAGACAGAACTGTGCGCATTCGATACGCCGGAGAGGAATGCGTCAAGAATACAAACAAGGGTTGTGTGCAAGGTTCAATTGGGGACCTACCTTCTGGAACCTCTTGCTGGATCCGCTGTTGAAGGAGCTGGAAGCGAAAATGAGTATTGCCAGGCTTTCGCGGACGATGTGGTCCTGATTTTTTCGGGGAATACTGCATTGGACGTACAGACTCGGGCAAATTCGGCGCTTGCCCATGTACAGGAGTGGGGAATCAAAAATAAGCTTAAATTTGCGCCGCAAAAAACGAAAGCCATGTTAATAACAAATAAACTGAAATATGATTCGCCACTCCTGAGGATGGGCGGGGTGCCCATAGAAATGTCCAGAGAAATAAAATTCTTGGCCTCACTATTGACGATAGATTGACTTTCAACACACATATTGAGAATGTGTGCCGGAAAGCAAATGCTCTACCGTCAATTGTCAAAAGCAATAAAATACATTGGGGACTGAACCCCGAAATAATCAGGACCATTTATACTGCGGTAGTGGAACCGGTAATCACATATGCGGCGAGTACGTGGGCACCAGCGACCGGCAAACTGCAGGTAAAAAAGCGGTTGGACATGGTACAACGAGGGTTTGTACAAAAATAGTAAAGGCTTATAGAACTGTGTCCCTCCACTCAGCCCTATTGCTTGCCGGGTTGCTACCCTTGGACCTTAGGGTCCGGGTAGCCTCTCTTTATGAGGTAAAGAGAGGCTTCTCTCAACGAGTCATAGGAGATCAGGAGATTGAGGGAAAAGTCAGCTACTTGGAGAACCCACACCCCGCGGAACAAATAGCACTGCAATTCATGTGCCTGGAGGACGGTGCACAAATAGACGAAAACACCGACACAAGCCTAATCATTTATACTGACGGCAGTAAAATTGAGGGAAAAGTCGGCGCTGCATTATCCATTTGGAGAAATGCGACGGAGACAAGTACCAGAAATTAAAGTTGGGAAATTCTTGCACCGTGTTCCAGGCGGAGTTGCTTGCAATATTGGAGGCCACAAAATACGTGCTCGCAAACAAAATAGACTCCTGTTGTTTGTTTAGTGATTCCAGATCCGCTCTCCATACGATTGTACAAGGAAACCCCCTCCAACCCCTGGCGGCAGAAATTAGGAAAAACATTAACATCTTGGGCAAACAAGGAAATACTATTAAACTGTTCTGGATCAAAGCTCACGCAGGATTGGAGGGAAATGAGAGAGCGGATCAGCTGGCAAAGGAAGCCGCTCTAAAAATCAAAAGAAAGCCTGACTATGAGAAGTGTCCGGTTTCATTTATCAAGCGACAGATACGACTGGAGTCGCTTGATGAATGGAACCGGCGCTATAAAGAAGGAGAGACGGCCTCCAATACAAAAATATTTTTCCCGGATGCGATAAAAGCATATCCCACAATTATAAAAATGGAAATGGAACCAAAATTAGTCAGATTATAACAGGACACGGTGGGTTCTCTCAATACCTGTACAGGTTCAGATGTAAGGAGAGCCCAGCGTGTCCCTGTGACAAGCAGAAGAAACGGCAATACACGTAATTGCAGAATGCCTATCTATAATAAATATAGGTACGATTTAGAAATAGATATAGGAATAGAAATAAAAACAGAAAATATATGTCAGATAATTAGTAATAGGAAAGTAGAAATAAGTTTTTAAAATACTGTAAGGAAATAGTATCTAAGGTAGCAATTAAAAATAAATAAAAAGAAATAAGAATAGAGCAGTAACATATATAAAACACCTAAGTATATAATGTTAACAGACAAATAAAATTGTAAGAAAGAAAAGAAGCACTGAAATAACATAAGTAACATTAACTTAGATAATAAAAGACCTAGGAGTAAAATTGTAATAGCATAAGCATAAACCCAATTAATAAAATAAAACCATAAAAGTAAACAACAAAATAAAAAGAAAGAAAAATGAAAAGAAAAAGAAGGAAAAAGTCCCTGATCTCCCATGTCAGAACTAGAATTAAAAAAAAAAAAAAAAAAAAAAAACCTAACCTAACCTAACCTAACCTAATCCCAACCTAACCTAACCTAACCCAACCTAACCTAACCTAACCCAACCTAACCCAACCTAACTCCAACCTAACCTAACCCAACCTAACCCAACCCAACCCAACCCAACCTAACCTAACCCAACCTAACCTAACCCAACCTAACCCAACTCCAACCTAACCCAACCTAACCTAACCTAACCCAACCCAACCTAACCCAACCTAACTCCAACCTAACCCAATCCCAACCCAACCTAACCTAACCTAACCTAACCTAACCTAACCTAACCTAACCTAATCCCAACCTAACCTAACCTAACCCAACTCTAACCTAACCCAACTCTAACCTAACCTAACCCAACCTAACCTAACCCAACCTAACTCCAACCTAACCTAATCCCAACCTAACCTAACCTAACCTAACCCAACTCCAACCTAACCTAACCTAATCCCAACCTAACCTAACCTAACCTAACTCTAACCTAACCCAACCTAACCTAACCTAACCTAACCTAACCTAACTCTAACCTAACCTAACTCAACCTAACCTAACCTTTTTTTTTTTTTTTTTTGTCGAAGGAAATCTTCCACAAGATACCCGACTCCTTAGGGGTGAAGCCGGGTTATGTTGGATTCTTACCAACTAAAACCCCTCAGTGGCCCTCCTCAGCGCTCGTCGGAAAGCCCTGGGATCTCCAAAGGAACACAACCAGAACTTTCCTAGCGCCTCGCATTTCTGCCCGTCTCTGGTCCTTACAGGACCGGGCCATCTCACACACTTCAGCGGTGCACGACCACCATTCACCACTGACTTCCCGGGTCCGCCGTAAGATGTTTTAGGCCAGTTGAAGCCCCTACTTCTCCTGACCAGCGGCTCCCGGGGCCTCCTCATATTTCAGGAAGAAATAGAGGGGGCCTCCTACGCAGCGACCACACGACGGCTACGTCGTCGTCCTCGCCCTCGAGCGGGGTTCGCGCGTTCTCGTTCCCCGCTCCGCGGCCTCCTTTGCGTCATCACTGTCTCGCAAAAGGTGACCATGGCTTCCCATGCGGGTTTCCTTTCCAGCATCGCCGCGATAACGGCTTTTAAGGAGGTCTGCCCCAATCACGGATGCCAGGATACGCCGCTCGTCCGCCCAAGCTGGACAGTGTTCGAGTGTGTGCTGCGCGTCGTCCCGGTTATACCCACAGTGATGGCACTGCGCCGTTTGCTCCGTCAATTCTGTTCAGGTACTCACCGAAGCAGCCATGTCCGGTGAGTACCTGCGTCAGTCTATACGTGACCCGGCTTTTCCTGTCCAGCCAAGCTCGAAAACTAGGCAGGATCGCCCCACTACGCGCTGAGACGCGTTATGTGGCAGTAGTAACTGCTCGTACCACTTATTTTCGGCGTCTCGGTGGGCCTTTTTCGTAGTCTCGTAAACAACTCGGAAATATTTCCCTCCCTCTGGCGTAGGTCGCGCATCTGTTGATAAACAGTTGCTTCCATATCTGCCAGGATGTCCAGGGGAGGGAATCTCGCCAAGACAGTTGCCGCTTCGTACGATATTGTCCGGTAACCTCGTGCGATCCTAATTGCTATTAGGCGCTGCGTCGCATTTAGCATCGCAGCACGTCTACGCGCCCCTGACAGTCTATGAGACCACACAGGAGCACCGTAGAGAGCTATGGACCTTACGACACCTGCGTAGAGGCGGCGTACCTCTTCCCGGGGTCCCCCTAGATTGGGCAGCAGTCTTTGCATTGCCCCCGTTACCTTGTGGATCCGGGGGACTAGGCGTTTGAAGTGCTCTTCAAAGTGCCATCTTCCATCCAGAATGAGGCCCAGATATTTCATGTGTCTTCCCACTTGTACTTGTGTATCGCCAACTCGCACGAATGTATTTTGCGGCTCCTGCCCATCATAGAACCAGAGCGCCTCAGTCTTTTGTGCCAGGACTAACGACGTTCCTCTTTCGGCGTGTTGCATCAGACGCCGCTGATGCCACGGATGTCACGGATGACAACGAACAGTCAGACTCGTTGGCTCCGCGATCTCTGAGACTTCTCTGCGGCATAGTATCACTCCTCACTTCCCCAGGGTTGAGTATGTGCTGTGGCACGACATCTCCCTTACTACTTCTAAACTCTCCTGCTCTTCTTCTTTGCGTACATACGTATTTTTATTTTTATTTCCCCCCGCCCCTGTTTCTGTTTTCCTCCATTTTTGTCCCACAGTATGGGCGATAAGTGGAGCCACCGGGTGCCCATCCCGATGACCCAGCAGCAATACTGTAGGGTGCGCCAGGTGCCCCACAGGTTGATGACGGGTTCTCTCCAGGTTGAATGAGTTTTCCTTCTCGCGAGCTGGCCGATTAAGGCAAGCCCACCCCGGTCCACAATACTCACGACGTACCACCATTAGCGCCATAACTGGGGTCTTTGAAGTGGGTACTGTGGATAACGGTGTTGGAGAGCAGGCGGTAGCTCTCCCAAGGACAGGGCGTTAGCCCGTCAGGGAGTTCTTGGCTTCACTGGGCGGCTGCTTGCGTTACTGAGCCCCACCACCACGACAAGGTAAACTCCCGAGGTGGGGAACCTAACCTAACCTAACCTAACCTAACCTAACCCAACCTAACCTAACCCAACCTAACCTAACTCAACCTAACCTAACCTAACCTAACCTAACCTAACCTAACCTAACCTAACTCCAACCCAACCTAACCTAACCTAACCTAACCTAACCTAACCTAACCCAACCCAACCCAACCTAACCTAACCTAACCTAACTCCAACCTAACCTAACCTAACCTAACCGCCACTAAAGTGGCATTAAAGACTCCGCGCGTAGCTGTAACATATACAGCGATTCTAGAGCTGCCCTGGAGACAATTAGTAGTGGTGATTCTCTCCACCCACTAGCGGTAAAGGTAAGTGAGAATTTAAAAACCTAAAAATTCAAGGAAAATCCCTTATCTTTCATTGGGTAAAAGCACATGTGGGGTGGAGGGAAATGAAAAGGGCAGACGCACTGGCTAAAGAGGCTGCATTAAAATGAAAACAAAACCTCATTACGACAAATGTCCGATTTCATTTGTCAAGCGTGAAATCCGAATGGACTCGCTTGAGGAATGGAATCGGAGATATAAAGAGGAAAGCACGGCCACAACAACAAAAATATTTTTCCGGATGCCTTAGATGCTTACCCAATAATTAGGAAGATAGAGCTAGACCCACTGTTGACACAAGTGTTGACCGGCCATGGGGGTTCTCGAATATCTTCATCGTTTTAAATGTAAGGAGAACCCGCATGTGTATGCAATAATGAACAGCCTGAGTCAATTGTACATCTCATTGCAGGTGCCTAGATACTATAAAATAAGAACAGAATTGGAGTTGGAATTAAAATAAAATAACAAAAGAGGAAATACATAGTTTGATAAGAGACAAAGAAATTAGAAATAAATTTCTAGAATATTGTAAACATATAGCTAAACAAACAACTGATAGAAATAAATAGATATATAAGAATAATTGTAACTATAAGAAATAAGTACATGATATTAATTATTGCGTAGAAATAGTAATAGGTAATTGAATATATAATATGAGAAATTATATAACTACAATTACTTAAGTAATAAAGTATAAGAAAGGTTCTAAGTATATAGAAGCAGAAAAGTGTAATGATAAATAGCATAAGATTATCAATATACTAATATATTCTAAGATGGTAGTAATGTAAGTAAGCTAATGTAATAATAGGAACAACGCAATGAAGATGAATAATGTCATAGGAGATAAGTAAGAAAGTTGTCACATGGAAATAAAGATAATGAAAGAAAAAAAAAAAAAAAAAAAAAAAAAATATTGAACGTCAAAAGAACAATGACAAAATTGAAAAAAGAGCGATAAGGTCCCCTGATCTCCATGTCAGGGGAAATAATATAAAAAAAAACCTAACCTAACTCCAACCTAACCTAACCCAACTCCAACCTAACCCCAACCCAACCTAACCTAACCCAACCTAACCCAACCTAACCCCAACCCAACCCAACCTAACCCAACTCCAACCTAACCTAACCTAACCCCAACCCAACCCAACCTAACCTAACCCAACCTAACCCAACCTAACCCCAACCCAACCCAACCTAACCTAACCTAACCTAACCTAACCCAATCCCAACCTAACCCAACCTAACCCAACCTAACCTAACCCAACCTAACCCAATCCCAACCTAACCTAACCTAACCCAACTCCAACCTAACCTAACCCAACCCAACCTAACCCAATCCCAACCTAACCCAACTCCAACCTAACCTAACCCAATCCCAACCTAACCCAACCTAACCCAACTCCAACCTAACCCAACCTAACCCAACCCAACTCCAACCTAACCTAACCTAACCTAACCCAACCTAACCTAACCTAACTCCAACCTAACCTAACCCAACCTAACCTAACCTAACCTAACCTAACCTAACTCCAACCTAACCTAACCTAACCCAACCCAACCTAACCCAACCCAACCCAACCCAACCCAACTCCAACCTAACCCAACCTAACCCAACCCAACCCAACCCAACCCAACCCAACCCAACCCAACCCAACCTAACCCAACCCAACTCCAACCTAACCCAACCCAACCCAACCCAACCTAACCCAACCTAACCTAACCTAACCCAACCCAACCTAACCTAACCCAACCTAACCTAACCTAACTCCAACCTAACCCAACCTAACCCAACCTAACCCAACCCAACCCAACCCAACCCAACCTAACCTAACCTAGCCTGGCCTGGCCTGGCTGGCTGGCCTGGCTGGCCTGGCTGGCCTGGCCTGGCCTGGCTGGCCTGGCCTGGCTGGCCTGGCTGGCCTGGCTGGCTGGCCTGGCCTGTGGCCTGGCCTGGCCTGTGGCCTGGCCTGGCCTGGCCTGGCCTGACTGGCCTGGCCTGGCTGGCCTGGCTGGCCTGGCCTGGCCACAACCTGGCCTGGCCTGGCCACAACCTGGCCTGGCCTGGCCTGGCTGGCCTGGCTGGCTGGCCTGGCTGGCTGGCCTGGCCTGGCCTGGCTGGCCTGGCTGGCCTGGCCTGGCCTGGCCACAACCTAACCTAACCCAACCCAACCTAACCTAACCCAACCCAACCCAACCTAACCCAACCTAACCCAACTCAACCTAACCTAACCTAGCCTGGCCTGGCCACAACCTGGCCTGGCCTGGCTGGCCTGGCTGGCCTGGCCTGACTGGCCTGGCCTGGCCTGGCTGGCCTGGCCTGGCCACAACCTAACCTAACCCAACCTAACCTAACCCAACCTAACCTAACCTAACCTAACCTAACTCCAACCTAACCTAACCTAACCTAACCTAACCTAACTCCAACCTAACCTAACCCAACCCAACCTAACCTAACTCTAACCTAACCTAGCCTGGCCTGGCCTGACTGGCCTGGCCTGGCTGGCCTGGCTGGCTGGCCTGGCCTGACTGGCCTGGCCTGGCTGGCTGGCCTGGCTGGCTGGCCTGGCTGGCTGGCCTGGCTGGCCTGGCTGGCTGGCCTGGCTGGCTGGCCTGGCCTGGCCTGACTGGCCTGGCCTGGCTGGCCTGGCTGGCTGGCCTGGCCTGACTGGCCTGGCCTGGCTGGCTGGCCTGGCCTGACTGGCCTGGCCTGGCCTGGCCTGGCCTGGCTGGCCTGGCCTGGCCACAACCTGGCCTGGCCTGGCTGGCCTGGCTGGCTGGCCTGGCTGGCCTGGCCTGGCCTGGCCTGGCTGGCCTGGCTGGCTGGCCTGGCTGGCCTGGCCTGGCCTGGCCTGGCTGGCCTGGCTGGCTGGCCTGGCCTGGCTGGCTGGCCTGGCTGGCTGGCCTGGCCTGGCCTGACTGGCCTGGCCTGGCTGGCCTGGCTGGCTGGCCTGGCCTGGCTGGCCTGGCCTGGCCTGGCTGGCTGGCCTGGCTGGCCTGGCTGGCCTGGCCTGGCCTGACTGGCCTGGCCTGGCCTGGCTGGCCTGGCTGGCTGGCCTGGCCTGGCCTGGCCACAACCTGGCCTGGCCTGGCTGGCTGGCCTGGCCTGGCCTGGCCTGGCCTGGCCTGGCCTGGCCACAACCTGGCCTGGCCACAACCTGGCCTGGCCTGGCCTGGCCTGGCCACAACCTGGCCTGGCCTGGCCTGGCTGGCCTGGCTGGCTGGCCTGGCCTGGCCACAACCTGGCCTGGCCTGGCCTGACTGGCCTGGCCTGGCTGGCTGGCCTGGCTGGCTGGCCTGGCCTGGCCTGGCCTGACTGGCCTGGCCTGGCCTGGCTGGCCTGGCTGGCTGGCCTGGCCTGGCCTGGCCACAACCTGGCCTGGCCTGGCTGGCCTGGCCTGGCCTGGCCTGGCTGGCTGGCCTGGCCTGGCCACAACCTAACCTAACCCAACTCAACCTAACCTAACCTAACTCTAACCTAACCTAACCTAACCCAACTCAACCTAACCTAACCTAACTCTAACCTAACCTAACCTAACCTAACCCAACTCAACCTAACCTAACCCAACCCAACCTAACCCAACTCAACCTAACCTAACTCTAACCTAACCTAACCCAACTCAACCTAACCTAACCTAACCCAACCTAACCCAACCTAACCTAACCTAACTCTAACCTAACCTAGCCTGGCCTGGCCTGGCCTGACTGGCCTGGCCTGGCTGGCTGGCCTGGCTGGCTGGCCTGGCCTGGCCTGGCCTGACTGGCCTGGCCTGGCCTGGCTGGCCTGGCTGGCTGGCCTGGCCTGGCCTGGCCACAACCTGGCCTGGCCTGGCTGGCCTGGCCTGGCCTGGCCTGGCTGGCTGGCCTGGCCTGGCCACAACCTGGCCTGGCCACAACCTGGCCTGGCCTGGCCTGGCCTGGCCACAACCTGGCCTGGCCTGGCTGGCCTGGCTGGCTGGCCTGGCTGGCCTGGCCTGACA
>JAGSMR010000477.1:0-25000 GCA_029286605.1 Sericinus montela
GGCGGCGTCGGCGTCAAAGCGACTGCGGCCGCGTCGAAGGCGAAGAAGAGCGCGGCCGTCGTCAAGGGCAAGAAGGCCGCATCTGCGGCCTCCTCCTCCTCTTCGCCGTCCAAGGCGAAACCGTCGGCAACCACGAAGGACAAGAAGGTGGCCGCGGCCAAAAGAAGCCAGCCGCCGGTGCAGCCGCTAGAAAATCGACCGGCTCCGGACAGACCGCCGCTTCGAAGAAACCGACTGCGGGCAAGAGCGGCAGCGGCGGCGGCGGCGTCGGCGTCAAAGCGACTGCGGCCGCGTCGAAGGCGAAGAAGAGCGCGGCCGTCGTCAAGGGCAAGAAGGCCGCATCTGCGGCCTCCTCCTCCTCTTCGCCGTCCAAGGCGAAACCGACCCATCAAAAACCTCCGAAATGGTAACCAGCGCTATAAAGGAACTGAAGGAACGCAGTGGATCCTCTCTACAGGCGATAAAGAAATATATCGCGGCTCAGTACAAGGTCGACGCGGAGAAGCTGGCTCCGTTCATCAGAAAGTATCTGAAGAGCGCGGTCGAATCAGGAGCTCTAATACAGACGAAGGGCAAGGGTGCCTCCGGTTCCTTCAAGCTCGAATCTAAATCGGCCGCTTCGAAGAAACCGACTGCGGGCAAGAGCGGCAGCGGCGGCGGCGGCGTCGGCGTCAAAGCGACTGCGGCCGCGTCGAAGGCGAAGAAGAGCGCGGCCGTCGTCAAGGGCAAGAAGGCCGCATCTGCGGCCTCCTCCTCCTCTTCGCCGTCCAAGGCGAAACCGTCGGCAACCACGAAGGACAAGAAGGTGGCCGCGGCCAAAAGCCAGCCGCCGGTGCAGCCGCTAGAAAATCGACCGGCTCCGGACAGACCGCCGCTTCGAAGAAACCGACTGCGGGCAAGAGCGGCAGCGGCGGCGGCGGCGTCGGCGTCAAAGCGACTGCGGCCGCGTCGAAGGCGAAGAAGAGCGCGGCCGTCGTCAAGGGCAAGAAGGCCGCATCTGCGGCCTCCTCCTCCTCTTCGCCGTCCAAGGCGAAACCGTCGGCAACCACGAAGGACAAGAAGGTGGCCGCGGCCAAAAGAAGCCAGCCGCCGGTGCAGCCGCTAGAAAATCGACCGGCTCCGGACAGACCGCCGCTTCGAAGAAACCGACTGCGGGCAAGAGCGGCAGCGGCGGCGGCGGCGTCGGCGTCAAAGCGACTGCGGCCGCGTCGAAGGCGAAGAAGAGCGCGGCCGTCGTCAAGGGCAAGAAGGCCGCATCTGCGGCCTCCTCCTCCTCTTCGCCGTCCAAGGCGAAACCGACGGCGGCCACGAAGGACAAGAAGGTGGCCGCGGCCAAAAGAAGCCAGCCGCCGGTGCAGCCGCTAGAAAATCGACCGGCTCCGGACAGACCGCCGCTTCGAAGGCCAAGAGCGCCGCGCCGAAGGCGAAGAAGAGCGCGGCCGTCGTCAAGGGCAAGAAGGCCGCATCTGCGGCCTCCTCCTCCTCTTCGCCGTCCAAGGCGAAACCGTCGGCGGCCACGAAGGACAAGAAGGTGGCCGCGGCCAAAAGAAGCCAGCCGCCGGTGCAGCCGCTAGAAAATCGACCGGCTCCGGACAGACCGCCGCTTCGAAGAAACCGACTGCGGGCAAGAGCGGCAGCGGCGGCGGCGGCGGCGTCGGCGTCAAAGCGACTGCGGCCGCGTCGAAGGCGAAGAAGAGCGCGGCCGTCGTCAAGGGCAAGAAGGCCGCATCTGCGGCCTCCTCCTCCTCTTCGCCGTCCAAGGCGAAACCGTCGGCGGCCACGAAGGACAAGAAGGTGGCCGCGGCCAAAAGAAGCCAGCCGCCGGTGCAGCCGCTAGAAAATCGACCGGCTCCGGACAGACCGCCGCTTCGAAGGCCAAGAGCGCCGCGCCGAAGGCGAAGAAGAGCGCGGCCGTCGTCAAGGGCAAGAAGGCCGCATCTGCGGCCTCCTCCTCCTCTTCGCCGTCCAAGGCGAAACCGTCGGCGGCCACGAAGGACAAGAAGGTGGCCGCGGCCAAAAGAAGCCAGCCGCCGGTGCAGCCGCTAGAAAATCGACCGGCTCCGGACAGACCGCCGCTTCGAAGGCCAAGAGCGCCGCGCCGAAGGCGAAGAAGAGCGCGGCCGTCGTCAAGGGCAAGAAGGCCGCATCTGCGGCCTCCTCCTCCTCTTCGCCGTCCAAGGCGAAACCGTCGGCGGCCACGAAGGACAAGAAGGTGGCCGCGGCCAAAAGAAGCCAGCCGCCGGTGCAGCCGCTAGAAAATCGACCGGCTCCGGACAGACCGCCGCTTCGAAGGCCAAGAGCGCCGCGCCGAAGGCGAAGAAGAGCGCGGCCGTCGTCAAGGGCAAGAAGGCCGCATCTGCGGCCTCCTCCTCCTCTTCGCCGTCCAAGGCGAAACCGTCGGCGGCCACGAAGGACAAGAAGGTGGCCGCGGCCAAAAGAAGCCAGCCGCCGGTGCAGCCGCTAGAAAATCGACCGGCTCCGGACAGACCGCCGCTTCGAAGGCCAAGAGCGCCGCGCCGAAGGCGAAGAAGAGCGCGGCCGTCGTCAAGGGCAAGAAGGCCGCATCTGCGGCCTCCTCCTCCTCTTCGCCGTCCAAGGCGAAACCGTCGGCGGCCACGAAGGACAAGAAGGTGGCCGCGGCCAAAAGAAGCCAGCCGCCGGTGCAGCCGCTAGAAAATCGACCGGCTCCGGACAGACCGCCGCTTCGAAGGCCAAGAGCGCCGCGCCGAAGGCGAAGAAGAGCGCGGCCGTCGTCAAGGGCAAGAAGGCCGCATCTGCGGCCTCCTCCTCCTCTTCGCCGTCCAAGGCGAAACCGTCGGCGGCCACGAAGGACAAGAAGGTGGCCGCGGCCAAAAGAAGCCAGCCGCCGGTGCAGCCGCTAGAAAATCGACCGGCTCCGGACAGACCGCCGCTTCGAAGGCCAAGAGCGCCGCGCCGAAGGCGAAGAAGAGCGCGGCCGTCGTCAAGGGCAAGAAGGCCGCATCTGCGGCCTCCTCCTCCTCTTCGCCGTCAAAAAAAAAAAAATTGTTGTTGTCGACAGTTGCTGTCGCGTCGTTCGCGTTTGTAAAGTTATTCTCATCGATTATTAACTATGTCTGGACGCGGTAAAGGCGGTAAAGTTAAGGGAAAGGGTGCCTCCGGTTCCTTCAAGCTCGAATCTAAATCGGCCGCTTCGAAGAAACCGACTGCGGGCAAGAGCGGCAGCGGCGGCGGCGGCGGCGGCGGCGGCGGCGGCGGCGGCGGCGGCGGCGGCGGCGGCGGCGGCGGCGGCGGCGGCGGCGGCGGCGGCGGCGGCGGCGGCGGCGGCGGCGGCGGCGGCGGCGGCGGCGGCGGCGGCGGCGGCGGCGGCGGCGGCGGCGGCGGCGGCGGCGGCGGCGGCGGCGGCGGCGGCGGCGGCGGCGGCGGCGGCGGCGGCGGCGGCGGCGGCGGCGGCGGCGGCGGCGGCGGCGGCGGCGGCGGCGGCGGCGGCGGCGGCGGCGGCGGCGGCGGCGGCGGCGGCGGCGGCGGCGGCGGCGGCGGCGGCGGCGGCGGCGGCGGCGGCGGCGGCGGCGGCGGCGGCGGCGGCGGCGGCGGCGGCGGCGGCGGCGGCGGCGGCGGCGGCGGCGGCGGCGGCGGCGGCGGCGGCGGCGGCGGCGGCGGCGGCGGCGGCGGCGGCGGCGGCGGCGGCGGCGGCGGCGGCGGCGGCGGCGGCGGCGGCGGCGGCGGCGGCGGCGGCGGCGGCGGCGGCGGCGGCGGCGGCGGCGGCGGCGGCGGCGGCGGCGGCGGCGGCGGCGGCGGCGGCGGCGGCGGCGGCGGCGGCGGCGGCGGCGGCGGCGGCGGCGGCGGCGGCGGCGGCGGCGGCGGCGGCGGCGGCGGCGGCGGCGGCGGCGGCGGCGGCGGCGGCGGCGGCGGCGGCGGCGGCGGCGGCGGCGGCGGCGGCGGCGGCGGCGGCGGCGGCGGCGGCGGCGGCGGCGGCGGCGGCGGCGGCGGCGGCGGCGGCGGCGGCGGCGGCGGCGGCGGCGGCGGCGGCGGCGGCGGCGGCGGCGGCGGCGGCGGCGGCGGCGGCGGCGGCGGCGGCGGCGGCGGCGGCGGCGGCGGCGGCGGCGGCGGCGGCGGCGGCGGCGGCGGCGGCGGCGGCGGCGGCGGCGGCGGCGGCGGCGGCGGCGGCGGCGGCGGCGGCGGCGGCGGCGGCGGCGGCGGCGGCGGCGGCGGCGGCGGCGGCGGCGGCGGCGGCGGCGGCGGCGGCGGCGGCGGCGGCGGCGGCGGCGGCGGCGGCGGCGGCGGCGGCGGCGGCGGCGGCGGCGGCGGCGGCGGCGGCGGCGGCGGCGGCGGCGGCGGCGGCGGCGGCGGCGGCGGCGGCGGCGGCGGCGGCGGCGGCGGCGGCGGCGGCGGCGGCGGCGGCGGCGGCGGCGGCGGCGGCGGCGGCGGCGGCGGCGGCGGCGGCGGCGGCGGCGGCGGCGGCGGCGGCGGCGGCGGCGGCGGCGGCGGCGGCGGCGGCGGCGGCGGCGGCGGCGGCGGCGGCGGCGGCGGCGGCGGCGGCGGCGGCGGCGGCGGCGGCGGCGGCGGCGGCGGCGGCGGCGGCGGCGGCGGCGGCGGCGGCGGCGGCGGCGGCGGCGGCGGCGGCGGCGGCGGCGGCGGCGGCGGCGGCGGCGGCGGCGGCGGCGGCGGCGGCGGCGGCGGCGGCGGCGGCGGCGGCGGCGGCGGCGGCGGCGGCGGCGGCGGCGGCGGCGGCGGCGGCGGCGGCGGCGGCGGCGGCGGCGGCGGCGGCGGCGGCGGCGGCGGCGGCGGCGGCGGCGGCGGCGGCGGCGGCGGCGGCGGCGGCGGCGGCGGCGGCGGCGGCGGCGGCGGCGGCGGCGGCGGCGGCGGCGGCGGCGGCGGCGGCGGCGGCGGCGGCGGCGGCGGCGGCGGCGGCGGCGGCGGCGGCGGCGGCGGCGGCGGCGGCGGCGGCGGCGGCGGCGGCGGCGGCGGCGGCGGCGGCGGCGGCGGCGGCGGCGGCGGCGGCGGCGGCGGCGGCGGCGGCGGCGGCGGCGGCGGCGGCGGCGGCGGCGGCGGCGGCGGTCGTATCCACAGGCTGCTGCGAAAGGGTAACTACGCGGAGAGAGTCGGTGCCGGCGCTCCGGTCTATCTCGCCGCCGTCATGGAGTATCTGGCCGCTGAAGTTCTAGAGTTGGCCGGTAACGCGGCTCGTGATAACAAGAAGACCAGGATCATACCTAGACATCTCCAGCTCGCGATCAGAAACGACGAGGAGTTGAACAAACTACTGTCCGGAGTGACTATAGCACAGGGCGGTGTCCTCCCCAACATCCAGGCCGTACTCCTACCGAAGAAGACCGAGAAGAAGGCCTAATGTGGAACAACAACGCCGCGTTACTGGTTTTGGGGGAGTGGAAGATATTGTGATTATTATGGAGATACATGGGGATGTATACGACTGGTGGGGAGAGAGTGATGTTTGCAATGTAATGTAATATAATATGTAGTATTATGATGTTCTCTATGACTATGGTCGATGATTGATTGATTGATTGCGTGAAAAATCACATGAACCACCGGCATCATCGCCACCCACCCGCCAGTCTTAGTCGTATTCCATGTGTATATATAATATATCGCAATGATGATAAATACTTTATACGAAACAAAAGGCCCTTTTGAGGGCCGCAAATACGTTCAGTGAAATATGTTGTTGTTATTGACATGTTACGTTTCTTTCGATCGAGAATCGTTGTTCGTTCAACTTGATGATATGGTTTATTAATTATTATTAAGTAGTAGATGTAAATGTAAATAGACAGGTATGATGTATTTAAAATATGATGATTATTACCAGGCACTCTTGGAGCATCGACGCCGAAAGAACAACCCTCCCCGCCCTCTCAATTTCCCCACCCTTTCGAGCTGTGCGTCTATTGGTGGATCCGTCGAAGTTACCATTGTTACGGCCCTCGCTAGTTCCAACACCGTTGACTCGAATAGTAACGGATCCGAAAAAACCGGCTCATCATTGAACGTCTTTAGGATGTTCAACCTGAGGACCAAGGTGAACCACGACATGGTCATGGTTCACCTTGAGGCTACTCCCGAGGGTAGCAAAATTTTTAAAATTAAGACGGTCCTTGACCTCGAGGGCATCACCGTCGAGGCTCCGCACAAGCGGAAAACAATCGGCCAGTGCCATAGATGTCAGATCTATGGGCACTCAGCTCGGCATTGCTTCGCGCACCCACGGTGCGTGAAATGCTTAGGTGATCACATCACCTCTGAGTGCGCCATCACCAGGAGTCTGGTGTAAAACCTAGTTGCGTCTATGCGTGACTGAGGGGCACCCGCGAACTATCGCGGATGCCCTAAGGCCCCGAATGGGAAACGCAACCGGGCGTCAAGAAGGCTCCACCAACAGAGAAGCTGGTACCAGCTCCCATTCCCGCAAATGCGTGGGTGAAACCCCACAAATGGCGAGAAAGACAACAGCGTCGAAAGACGCGGTCCCCGCTGTCCCTAAACCGCAGAGCACAAAGCCTGCGCTTAGCACCGCTCAGTCCGATCCAACAACCGTATCGGACATGGCTGACCTTCAACAGGTCCTCCAAATTTTAGGTGCCATTAATATGGCGAAATCCGGGCCCTCGCCCGTAAAACGCGCGAGGCTAACGACCCAATGGACCTGCTAAAGGCCATAACGGAGCACTCTTCCATCTACGAAGAGCTCCAAAACTTAGTAAGTAAAAGTGACTCGTTCACTTCCGAGGTCCCCTCCGCCACTAATTCTTCATTTATTTTGTCTCGCCCATAATGAACGACACAAACATAAGCGAAAGAACGAAACCTAAATCACTAGCTGTCGGCTTCTTCAACGCATACGGCTTAAAAAAACAGATGGACGAAGTTAGGGAATTTGTCTCAGTCCATCAACTAGACATAATGCTAGTACAGGAGACCCTACTCAAGTCTAGCATACGCGACCCGAAGATAGCTAACTATCGCTTAGTTAGAAACGACCGCCCCGCTCGCGGGGCGGCACGTTGATCTATTTCAAGTCTTCGCTACACTGTGTGCCAATTGACCTTCCGTCTCTTGTCAACATGGAAGCTTCCGGTTGTAAGATCGCAATGACAGGCCATCAGCCCATCACTGTGATATCGGCTTATCTCCCGCCTTTGAAAACAATTCTAAGGGGCGACATCGAGGCACTGCTAAATTTAAGCGACTCGGTGTTAATAGCGGAGACTTAAACAGCAAGCACTCTGCTTGGAACGCCGCAAATGAAAATAATAATGGACTCGCCCTCCTAACTCTAAGTATGAACCTAAACTTTGACATTATAGGTCCCCTCGAGCCAACTAGAATACCCGCGCAGAGGAACCAGAATCCGGACATTCTCGATATAGCTCTCTTAAAGAATATATTGCTACCTCTTGCGAAAATAGAAGTTCATCACGAACTTAATTCAGACCACCGACCGGTCATAATGCAGCTAGGGCAGCCGCACGCAGAGGTCACTTTGACCAAAACCGTGACAGACTGGCGTAAACTCGAGGAATACCTCGAGTCTACGGATTCCCAGGTTAGCAAACATACCGGAGGTCATTGATAATAAAGACACGGCACTTGCCGCCGTCGTTCATCTCACCTCTCACCTAAAACCGCCGTCAGTGTATCCTCCAGGCGGGTCAAAGCGGCAAACGACCGCCGCTTTGAGTTGCCTGCTGAGCTCAGACAGCTGTTGAGAGAGAAAAATGCTGCCAATAGGGCATACGACAGGTATAGGACTGACGCAAACCGCGTTAGGATGCGCCAACTCAAAGGGAGGTTAAACAGCGCATGGCTGAGTTGAGGGGCAAAGATGGGACAAGCTAATGTCGGACATCACGCCTTCGCACACTGCCTACTGGCGGTTGGCGAGGTCGATGAAGTCCGACTCTGTCGTATCTATGCCTCCCCTGGTCAGTCCCGACGGTTCTATAGCTTTTGACGATAAGGAAAAAGCCGAATGTTTAGCCGACAGCTTCGAAAGTCAGTGCTCTCCAAGCACGCAACCCACAGATCCCGTACACATTCAGAATGTGGACGACTTCGTATCGCGGAAAATGACGCAGCCACTAACGGGTGAACCTCTCCCGCCTACCTCACTCGAAGAGGTTAAGGGTATAATTAAAAACCTTAGGGTACGTAAGGCTCCAGGAGCCGACGGCATCTCAAATAGGTTAGTTAAAACTCTCCCAAATTCATTGCTATTACTATTAGTAGCAATCTTCAATGCCCTTCTCACAAGTTGCACCTTTCCAGACTCCTGGAAAGAAGCCCACGTAATAGGGATCCATAAACCCGGGAAACCGAATAAACAGGCCACTAGCTATAGGCCCATTAGTCTCCTCAGCGCACTGGGGAAAATCTACGAGCGCATAATTCTGATCCGCCTCAAGGACAGCGCTCAGTCACTAAATGTCATTCCTGATGAGCAGTTTGGCTTTAGAGCTAAGCACTCATGCGTTCAGCAAGTGCACCGCCTCACGGAGCACATACTCGAGCGCCTAAATGATAGCCCCAAATATAAGGTAGGAGCACTCTTCTTCGATGTCGCGAAAGCGTTCGACAAAGTCTGGCACAATGGCTTGATATACAAGCTATACAACTACGGTATGTCAGACAGGCTTGTGCACATCATACAAGCCTACTTGTCGAATCGCACCTTCCGCTACAAAGTCGAGGGCACTCTGTCCTCCAGCAGAGACTTAAAAGCCGGCGTTCCGCAAGGCTCGGTCCTCTCGCCCACACTGTACACGCTTTATACGAGCGATATCCCAAAAGACCCAAATAAAAAGGTAGAATTGGCCTTATTCGCCGACGATACCACTCTATACTCTGCGGATCATAACGCATCGAGAATCTACATTCGCCTCCAAGCCGCGGCCACCGCCTTAAGCGAGTGGTTTAGGAAATGGAGGATCGACATAAATCCTGAAAAGAGCAACGCGGTCTTGTTCAGCAGGAATCACAAAAACTCGAATCGCCCTAACAGATTCAGCAAAATAACCCTCTTCGACAAACCCATTCCCTGGGTGTCCGAAGTAAAATATCTTGGAGTCACCTTAGACCGTAGACTGAACTTCAAGAAACATATTAAAATTGTCAGGGATAGAGCGGCCTTCATATCCGGCCGCCTCTTTAACCTTACAAATAGCCGCAGCAAAATGCTGCTAAAACACAAAATACGCCTATACACAACTTGCGTACGACCCGTCATGTCATACGCCAGTGTAGTATTCGCGCACGTCCCCAAAGTACGTTTGAACTCACTCCAAGTGATTCAAAATCGATTTATGCGCCGCGCAACCGGCGCTCCCGCATATATGCGGAATGTAGATCTGCATCGCGATCTCAAACTGCCTACAATGGCAGCGCTATTTAAAAAGTTCTCCATCGACTACTTCGATAGGACGAACCTACATACAAATCCGCTAGTGGCAGCGTTAGGGAATTACACACCCGCGCGCGATACTCCACCTCAATTGAGGCGCCCGAAATGCGTCATCATAGACGATGATGACGCAATCACCCGTGTCAACAATGCGTATGAGGCCCCGCCCCCCTACGTACTTTCGCACACATACAGACACAAGCCGCGTTCTGCGGCTTACACAACCTCGCCATCGTTGTAATTTCACGACTGGCACGAGACTTTCTCGTGGTCGTAGTCGTCATTAAAAGGTTATCACAAGGCGATCCGAGAGGAGATTTTCCTCCAAACCAACTGGGGCCCTCGGATCGCATGGCCCCTCCCCCATGTCGGAAGTCATCTCTTTCGTTCCAGGGGACGCAGCGCTTCGCAGCAGCAGCCATTATTGTCTTCAACTCTAACTTGCGAGCCTCTCCTCGCAAGTCTCCTTAGACGAAGCTGTAAAGGCCTCCGGGCCAACAGCATCCGTGGATGGTTTTAGTCGGTATGCTTCTCCTTCTGAGATTCGAGCCCGACACTGTTCGTTTCAGTGGCCTCCCGGCCAAGGAACGTTCGTGCATAAAACATTTCCTCCATGGTTATCAAAAAAAAAAAAAAAAAAAAAAAAAAAATTGTTGTTGTCGACAGTTGCTGTCGCGTCGTTCGCGTTTGTAAAGTTATTCTCATCGATTATTAACTATGTCTGGACGCGGTAAAGGCGGTAAAGTTAAGGGAAAGGCGAAATCCCGTTCCAATCGTGCCGGTCTACAGTTTCCTGTCGGTCGTATCCACAGGCTGCTGCGAAAGGGTAACTACGCGGAGAGAGTCGGTGCCGGCGCTCCGGTCTATCTCGCCGCCGTCATGGAGTATCTGGCCGCTGAAGTTCTAGAGTTGGCCGGTAACGCGGCTCGTGATAACAAGAAGACCAGGATCATACCTAGACATCTCCAGCTCGCGATCAGAAACGACGAGGAGTTGAACAAACTACTGTCCGGGTGACTATAGCACAGGGCGGTGTCCTCCCCAACATCCAGGCCGTACTCCTACCGAAGAAGACCGAGAAGAAGGCCTAATGTGGAACAACAACGCCGCGTTACTGGTTTTGGGGAGTGGAAGATATTGTGATTATTATGGAGATACATGGGGATGTATACGACTGGTGGGGAGAGAGTGATGTTTGCAATGTAATGTAATATAATATGTAGTATTATGATGTTCTCTATGACTATGGTCGATGATTGATTGATTGATTGCGTGAAAAATCACATGAACCACCGGCATCATCGCCACCCACCCGCCAGTCTTAGTCGTATTCCATGTGTATATATAATATATCGCAATGATGATAAATACTTTATACGAAACAAAAGGCCCTTTTGAGGGCCGCAAATACGTTCAGTGAAATATGTTGTTGTTATTGACATGTTACGTTTCTTTCGATCGAGAATCGTTGTTCGTTCAACTTGATGATATGGTTTATTAATTATTATTAAGTAGTAGATGTAAATGTAAATAGACAGGTATGATGTATTTAAAATATGATGATTATTATTACCAGGCACTCTTGGAGCATCGACGCCGAAAGAACAACCCTCCCCGCCCCTCTCAATTTCCCCACCCTTTCGAGCTGTGCGTCTATTGGTGGATCCGTCGAAGTTACCATTGTAGTAGTAGTAGAGTATTTTTATTAATTGAAAATGCCGCCCAAGACCAGTGGTAAGGCCGCAAAGAAATCGGGCAAGGCCCAGAAGAATATCTCCAAATCGGACAAGAAGAAAAAGAAGCACAAGAGGAAGGAGAGTTACGCCATCTACATTTACAAAGTGCTCAAGCAGGTGCATCCCGATACCGGTATATCCAGCAAGGCGATGTCAATAATGAACTCGTTCGTCAACGATATCTTCGAGAGGATCGCTGCGGAGGCATCTCGTCTCGCACACTACAACAAGCGTTCGACGATCACATCGAGGGAGGTGCAGACATCCGTCAGACTGCTCCTGCCGGGTGAACTCGCCAAGCACGCAGTGAGCGAGGGCACCAAGGCCGTCACGAAATACACGAGCTCCAAGTGAGAGATGTGTGGTGGTGTCGTACGAGGATAATATTAATTATTATCTTATCTCATAATTTTCTCTATCGCTAAACTCTGTTTCGTATTTTTTTTTTTGTAACCTACGCACTGTGTGTCTGTGTACGGATAGAGAGGCTTACGATATTGAAATATTATATAATTCAATCATATTCAAAGGCCCTTTTCAGGGCCACAAAATTTATCCTATATATATATAAAAAAAAAAAAAAAAATGTTTCATGATATGATGTCGTCGTGGTCTCTTTTAAACGCAACTTTTCAAACATAAACATCTCATAAAAGAAAACATATACAACATACATTCGAGCAGATGATAGCATAGATACACATACACGTACACATATTGGGTGATTGCCTTTTATTATAATCTATCTATCTCTTTATACTTTTTTCAATCAAATTACAAGAATATACTGTATTCAATAGTAGTGTAGTGTGCGCGGTCGTCGGCGACGCTTTCCGAATGGTTTGAGAGACGAGGGGCGGGGAGGGGGGCGGGTGTCGGTGAAAGAGATGCACGATTTCCGATTCGTCTACCTCTCGCTGGCGGGCGACGATTTTCGTATAAATATAAGTGACGGACGTCGCTTTAAAAAAATTTAGTACTATATCGTTCGTTGAGCGCGCGTGGTCGTGTCACGTTTCGCTTCGCTTCGCTTTATATCTCCTGAACTAAAAGTTTTTTTTTTTTTTTTTCGGTGTGGTGGTGTTGTTGTACAATGGCGCGTACTAAGCAAACCGCTCGCAAGTCCACCGGTGGTAAGGCGCCGAGGAAACAGCTTGCCACAAAAGCGGCACGCAAGAGCGCACCCGCCACGGGCGGCGTTAAGAAACCGCATCGCTACAGGCCCGGTACCGTAGCACTCCGTGAGATTCGTCGCTACCAGAAGAGCACCGAGCTGCTTATTCGCAAGTTACCGTTCCAACGTTTGGTCCGTGAAATCGCGCAAGACTTCAAGACCGACCTTAGGTTCCAGAGTTCCGCCGTTATGGCTCTGCAGGAGGCCAGCGAGGCGTATCTCGTAGGCCTCTTCGAAGATACGAATCTTTGCGCGATTCACGCTAAGCGCGTCACTATTATGCCGAAAGATATACAATTGGCGCGCAGAATTCGCGGAGAGAGAGCTTAATGAGCTCGTCATCTCTTCGGGTGTGTGTTTTAGGGTGAAGAAATACAGCTTACGACATCCACGAAACGAATGATGATCAGTCCCTCCACCATCCATCCATCCATCCATCATCGTTCGGTCTCTCTCACCATCGCGCGCGAGTGTCGTGTAGTTATTTTATTTTTGTGTGATGATCGATGTCTTCGGATTCTTCGTATGTCGTAGTTGTTTTCTCTCTCTCTCTCTCTCTCTATATCTATCTCATTGATTGGTTTTTAAAAAAAAGGCCCTTTTCAGGGCCGCATATATTCACATTGATACTCTCGTAACAACTAGTCTCTTTAGTTGAAAACGTCTAATGTATTAATGTACAATCCATACGCAGTATGTACGGTATGTATGAACGTAATTTTATGTACGTTAAATGACGGGGACTTAAGTACATTACGATAATAATAAATAGAACATCGTAATAATTATTATTACCGGAACGATTTAATAGGAGTTATAAATAAAACGAGTAGTTAGTCATTAATCATATCAATAAAAGCGCATACGTATAGACCGATACCACTAACACCGATCGATATACCGTATATATATATATATATATATATATATATATATATATATATATATATATATATATATATATATATATATATATATATATATATATATATATATATATATATATATATATATATATTATTTAATATGACATTATAAATATACCAATTTTTTATTTTTTTTTTTTTTTTTTTTTTTTTTTTTTTTTTTTTTTTTTTTTTCGGTGTGGTGGTGTTGTTGTACAATGGCGCGTACTAAGCAAACCGCTCGCAAGTCCACCGGTGGTAAGGCGCCGAGGAAACAGCTTGCCACAAAAGCGGCACGCAAGAGCGCACCCGCCACGGGCGGCGTTAAGAAACCGCATCGCTACAGGCCCGGTACCGTAGCACTCCGTGAGATTCGTCGCTACCAGAAGAGCACCGAGCTGCTTATTCGCAAGTTACCGTTCAACGTTTGGTCCGTGAAATCGCGCAAGACTTCAAGACCGACCTTAGGTTCCAGAGTTCCGCCGTTATGGCTCTGCAGGAGGCCAGCGAGGCGTATCTCGTAGGCCTCTTCGAAGATACGAATCTTTGCGCGATTCACGCTAAGCGCGTCACTATTATGCCGAAAGATATACAATTGGCGCGCAGAATTCGCGGAGAGAGAGCTTAATGAGCTCGTCATCTCTTCGGGTGTGTGTGTTTTAGGGTGAAGAAATACAGCTTACGACATCCACGAAACGAATGATGATCAGTCCCTCCCACCATCCATCCATCCATCCATCATCGTTCGGTCTCTCTCACCATCGCGCGCGAGTGTCGTGTAGTTATTTTATTTTTGTGTGATGATCGATGTCTTCGGATTCTTCGTATGTCGTAGTTGTTTTCTCTCTCTCTCTCTCTCTCTCTCTCTCTCTCTCTCTCTCTCTCTCTCTCTATCTCATTGATTGGTTTTTAAAAAAAAGGCCCTTTTCAGGGCCGCATATATTTCACATTGATACTCTCGTAACAACTAGTCTCTTTAGTTGAAAACGTCTAATGTATTAATGTACAATCCATACGCAGTATGTACGGTATGTATGAACGTAATTTTTATGTACGTTAAATGACGGGGACTTAAGTACATTACGATAATAATAAATAGAACATCGTAATAATTATTATTACCGGAACGATTTAATAGGAGTTATAAATAAAACGAGTAGTTAGTCATTAATCATATCACGTAAGCGGCATAATGTATAGACCGACACTACTAATACCTCATCTATTATACTGTATATGTATATATATATATATATATATATATATATATATATATATATATATATATATATATATATATATATTATTTAATATGTCATTATAAATATACCAATTTTATTTTTTTTTTTTTCTTACGTACCATGCTACCTGTTTATATAGTCCTCCCCACCATTCCCACAAATCCGACGCACATTACCCGCGTCCTCGCCTCGTTCGTCCCTCGCTCTGACGTATCTAATAAATAGATGTGTTTCTTCCCTCAAGGAAGCTTATTCGTATTCGTTACGCGAAAGCTGACGGTCGTTTTTCTACTTTTCTTTACGTAGTTGGAATATATCTATTCGCGAGTGAACGAAGATGACCGGTCGCGGTAAGGGTGGTAAAGGTCTGGGAAAGGGAGGAGCGAAGCGTCACAGGAAGGTGCTTCGTGATAACATTCAGGGTATCACCAAGCCGGCCATCAGACGTCTCGCCCGCAGAGGTGGCGTGAAGCGTATAAGCGGTTTGATCTACGAAGAGACACGCGGCGTTCTCAAAGTGTTCCTCGAGAACGTGATCCGTGACGCGGTTACGTACACCGAGCACGCGAAGAGGAAGACTGTCACCGCTATGGACGTCGTCTACGCTTTGAAACGTCAAGGACGCACCCTATACGGTTTCGGCGGTTAATGTAATTCTTCTTCTTCTTCTTCCAATAGTTTGCATCGATAAGTGTGTGAGAAGAAAGTATGTAACGGTTTAAATGAGAAATAAAAAGGCCCTTTTCAGGGCCGCATATAACTCTAGAATTTAAAAAAAAAAAAAAAAAAAAATGTTTCATAGAACGTCGTCGTCGTTTAATCAATTTATACGTATTCTTCTACTCGGGATTATATAAATATTAAATTTTTAATAAAACAAAATCATAAATAAATAAAAATAACACACATATGGATAATGTTCACTTTAGTTTCACGTTCTGTTCTGTGTATTGTCGTGTATTTGTATTTTTTTTATTATTATTTTTAACAACATGCATATTACTGTATTTTTTTTTATATTATTATTATTATTTATTTATTACTGAATAATATTCAATGTTGAGTAAATCCATGTAAACATAATGCCACTAGTAGCCAGCTCGCGTCTCGTCAGAGAGATGAGAGGGAGACGATGATGACGCTGAAGTTTCTTTATTTCTAACGACCACATTTTAGAGTTTAAGCAATGTTTTAATGTTTAGGATGATTTATATTTACAACTGAGGATTTAAATTTAAATATGTTTAAACGTTTATTATAATTTTCAACGATCTTATGGTACATACGGAGACTTCATTCGATGAGTCCAGAATTCTGTTCGTGTTTTACGACCTTCGACGTATAATCTGTCGCCGCTTTCGAATAATGCATTACCGATGCGTCCTTCGCTTTCTGTCAATCTTCGGAATACTCACTTTTAATATATCGACCTAAATTTAACACTAGAATAGGGTAAATAGAGAAAAATCAATTTTAAACGTGACACGAGCTACGGTGATTATACAGTGAACAAAATAAACAACCGTTGCTCTGTTCTCGTCGGATCCTAGTAATAATTGTTCGTTCGAGAGAACGAACGATCTCAGATATGCCGTGTTTACTTTACGAATGCGTTAATATTAATATTTAACACGAAAAATTTAATTCAAAACCGAGACGTTCTAGTGAAAAGTTATAAGTGTTCATACGAGAAAACATCTAGCGGCGGTGCGGTTCTCCTTATGGTTAAGTTCTGGCGAGCCGGTTTTTTTTCAACGTAGCCGCCGATATCAGCGACATCTGGTATCCGCATACAACGAGGTGCCGTTTGTTGTTTTGGTTTTTTTTCTTCTAATAAACTTACCAAGTTATCGCGTTAGAAGTGTGCGAGTGCGAATTTATTAAATTAAAATGGCCGATACTGCAGTTGCTTCCGAGACTCCCGCTCCGGCGACTCCTGCGAAGAAGCCTAAGGCGTCAGCGACGGCCGCCGCCGGCGGGGGTGCTAAAAAGCCAAAGGCGAAACCGACCCATCCAAAACCTCCGAAATGGTAACCAGCGCTATAAAGGAACTGAAGGAACGCAGTGGATCCTCTCTACAGGCGATAAAGAAATATATCGCGGCTCAGTACAAGGTCGACGCGGAGAAGCTGGCTCCGTTCATCAGAAAGTATCTGAAGAGCGCGGTCGAATCAGGAGCTCTAATACAGACGAAGGGCAAGGGTGCCTCCGGTTCCTTCAAGCTCGAATCTAAATCGGCCGCTTCGAAGAAACCGACTGCGGGCAAGAGCGGCAGCGGCGGCGGCGGCGGCGGCGGCGGCGGCGGCGGCGGCGGCGGCGGCGGCGTCGGCGTCAAAGCGACTGCGGCCGCGTCGAAGGCGAAGAAGAGCGCGGCCGTCGTCAAGGGCAAGAAGGCCGCATCTGCGGCCTCCTCCTCCTCTTCGCCGTCAAGGCGAAACCGTCGGCAACCACGAAGGACAAGAAGGTGGCCGCGGCCAAAAGAAGCCAGCCGCCGGTGCAGCCGCTAGAAAATCGACCGGCTCCGGACAGACCGCCGCTTCGAAGAAACCGACTGCGGGCAAGAGCGGCAGCGGCGGCGGCGGCGGCGGCGGCGGCGGCGGCGGCGGCGGCGGCGGCGGCGGCGGCGGCGGCGGCGGCGGCGGCGGCGGCGGCGGCGGCGGCGTCGGCGTCAAAGCGACTGCGGCCGCGTCGAAGGCGAAGAAGAGCGCGGCCGTCGTCAAGGGCAAGAAGGCCGCATCTGCGGCCTCCTCCTCCTCTTCGCCGTCAAGGCGAAACCGTCGGCAACCACGAAGGACAAGAAGGTGGCCGCGGCCAAAAGAAGCCAGCCGCCGGTGCAGCCGCTAGAAAATCGACCGGCTCCGGACAGACCGCCGCTTCGAGGCCAAGAGCGCCGCGCCGAAGGCGAAGAAGAGCGCGGCCGTCGTCAAGGGCAAGAAGGCCGCATCTGCGGCCTCCTCCTCCTCTTCGCCGTCAAGGCGAAACCGTCGGCAACCACGAAGGACAAGAAGGTGGCCGCGGCCAAAAGAAGCCAGCCGCCGGTGCAGCCGCTAGAAAATCGACCGGCTCCGGACAGACCGCCGCTTCGAGGCCAAGAGCGCCGCGCCGAAGGCGAAGAAGAGCGCGGCCGTCGTCAAGGGCAAGAAGGCCGCATCTGCGGCCTCCTCCTCCTCTTCGCCGTCAAGGCGAAACCGTCGGCAACCACGAAGGACAAGAAGGTGGCCGCGGCCAAAAGAAGCCAGCCGCCGGTGCAGCCGCTAGAAAATCGACCGGCTCCGGACAGACCGCCGCTTCGAGGCCAAGAGCGCCGCGCCGAAGGCGAAGAAGAGCGCGGCCGTCGTCAAGGGCAAGAAGGCCGCATCTGCGGCCTCCTCCTCCTCTTCGCCGTCAAGGCGAAACCGTCGGCAACCACGAAGGACAAGAAGGTGGCCGCGGCCAAAAGAAGCCAGCCGCCGGTGCAGCCGCTAGAAAATCGACCGGCTCCGGACAGACCGCCGCTTCGAGGCCAAGAGCGCCGCGCCGAAGGCGAAGAAGAGCGCGGCCGTCGTCAAGGGCAAGAAGGCCGCATCTGCGGCCTCCTCCTCCTCTTCGCCGTCAAGGCGAAACCGTCGGCAACCACGAAGGACAAGAGCGGCAGCGGCGGCGGCGGCGGCGGCGGCGGCGGCGGCGGCGGCGGCGGCGGCGGCGGCGGCGGCGGCGGCGGCGGCGGCGGCGGCGGCGGCGGCGGCGGCGGCGGCGGCGGCGGCGGCGGCGGCGGCGGCGGCGGCGGCGGCGGCGGCGGCGGCGGCGGCGGCGGCGGCGGCGGCGGCGGCGGCGGCGGCGGCGGCGGCGGCGGCGGCGGCGGCGGCGGCGGCGGCGGCGGCGGCGGCGGCGGCGGCGGCGGCGGCGGCGGCGGCGGCGGCGGCGGCGGCGGCGGCGGCGGCGGCGGCGGCGGCGGCGGCGGCGGCGGCGGCGGCGGCGGCGGCGGCGGCGGCGGCGGCGGCGGCGGCGGCGGCGGCGGCGGCGGCGGCGGCGGCGGCGGCGGCGGCGGCGGCGGCGGCGGCGGCGGCGGCGGCGGCGGCGGCGGCGGCGGCGGCGGCGGCGGCGGCGGCGGCGGCGGCGGCGGCGGCGGCGGCGGCGGCGGCGGCGGCGGCGGCGGCGGCGGCGGCGGCGGCGGCGGCGGCGGCGGCGGCGGCGGCGGCGGCGGCGGCGGCGGCGGCGGCGGCGGCGGCGGCGGCGGCGGCGGCGGCGGCGGCGGCGGCGGCGGCGGCGGCGGCGGCGGCGGCGGCGGCGGCGGCGGCGGCGGCGGCGGCGGCGGCGGCGGCGGCGGCGGCGGCGGCGGCGGCGGCGGCGGCGGCGGCGGCGGCGGCGGCGGCGGCGGCGGCGGCGGCGGCGGCGGCGGCGGCGGCGGCGGCGGCGGCGGCGGCGGCGGCGGCGGCGGCGGCGGCGGCGGCGGCGGCGGCGGCGGCGGCGGCGGCGGCGGCGGCGGCGGCGGCGGCGGCGGCGGCGGCGGCGGCGGCGGCGGCGGCGGCGGCGGCGGCGGCGGCGGCGGCGGCGGCGGCGGCGGCGGCGGCGGCGGCGGCGGCGGCGGCGGCGGCGGCGGCGGCGGCGGCGGCGGCGGCGGCGGCGGCGGCGGCGGCGGCGGCGGCGGCGGCGGCGGCGGCGGCGGCGGCGGCGGCGGCGGCGGCGGCGGCGGCGGCGGCGGCGGCGGCGGCGGCGGCGGCGGCGGCGGCGGCGGCGGCGGCGGCGGCGGCGGCGGCGGCGGCGGCGGCGGCGGCGGCGGCGGCGGCGGCGGCGGCGGCGGCGGCGGCGGCGGCGGCGGCGGCGGCGGCGGCGGCGGCGGCGGCGGCGGCGGCGGCGGCGGCGGCGGCGGCGGCGGCGGCGGCGGCGGCGGCGGCGGCGGCGGCGGCGGCGGCGGCGGCGGCGGCGGCGGCGGCGGCGGCGGCGGCGGCGGCGGCGGCGGCGGCGGCGGCGGCGGCGGCGGCGGCGGCGGCGGCGGCGGCGGCGGCGGCGGCGGCGGCGGCGGCGGCGGCGGCGGCGGCGGCGGCGGCGGCGGCGGCGGCGGCGGCGGCGGCGGCGGCGGCGGCGGCGGCGGCGGCGGCGGCGGCGGCGGCGGCGGCGGCGGCGGCGGCGGCGGCGGCGGCGGCGGCGGCGGCGGCGGCGGCGGCGGCGGCGGCGGCGGCGGCGGCGGCGGCGGCGGCGGCGGCGGCGGCGGCGGCGGCGGCGGCGGCGGCGGCGGCGGCGGCGGCGGCGGCGGCGGCGGCGGCGGCGGCGGCGGCGGCGGCGGCGGCGGCGGCGGCGGCGGCGGCGGCGGCGGCGGCGGCGGCGGCGGCGGCGGCGGCGGCGGCGGCGGCGGCGGCGGCGGCGGCGGCGGCGGCGGCGGCGGCGGCGGCGGCGGCGGCGGCGGCGGCGGCGGCGGCGGCGGCGGCGGCGGCGGCGGCGGCGGCGGCGGCGGCGGCGGCGGCGGCGGCGGCGGCGGCGGCGGCGGCGGCGGCGGCGGCGGCGGCGGCGGCGGCGGCGGCGGCGGCGGCGGCGGCGGCGGCGGCGGCGGCGGCGGCGGCGGCGGCGGCGGCGGCGGCGGCGGCGGCGGCGGCGGCGGCGGCGGCGGCGGCGGCGGCGGCGGCGGCGGCGGCGGCGGCGGCGGCGGCGGCGGCGGCGGCGGCGGCGGCGGCGGCGGCGGCGGCGTCTCTCTCTCTCTCTCTCTCTCTCTCTCTCTCTCTCTCTCTCTCTCTCTCTCTCTCTCTCTCTCTCTCTCTCTCTCTCTCTCTCTCTCTCTCTCTCTCTCTCTCTCTCTCTCTCTCTCTCTCTCTCTCTCTCTCTCTCTCTCTCTCTCTCTCTCTCTCTCTCTCTCTCTCTCTCTCTCTCTCTCTCTCTCTCTCTCTCTCTCTCTCTCTCTCTCTCTCTCTCTCTCTCTCTCTCTCTCTCTCTCTCTCTCTCTCTCTCTCTCTCTCTCTCTCTCTCTCTCTCTCTCTCTCTCTCTCTCTCTCTCTCTCTCTCTCTCTCTCTCTCTCTCTCTCTCTCTCTCTCTCTCTCTCTCTCTCTCTCTCTCTCTCTCTCTCTCTCTCTCTCTCTCTCTCTCTCTCTCTCTCTCTCTCTCTCTCTCTCTCTCTCTCTCTCTCTCTCTCTCTCTCTCTCTCTCTCTCTCTCTCTCTCTCTCTCTCTCTCTCTCTCTCTCTCTCTCTCTCTCTCTCTCTCTCTCTCTCTCTCTCTCTCTCTCTCTCTCTCTCTCTCTCTCTCTCTCTCTCTCTCTCTCTCTCTCTCTCTCTCTCTCTCTCTCTCTCTCTCTCTCTCTCTCTCTCTCTCTCTCTCTCTCTCTCTCTCTCTCTCTCTCTCTCTCTCTCTCTCTCTCTCTCTCTCTCTCTCTCTCTCTCTCTCTCTCTCTCTCTCTCTCTCTCTCTCTCTCTCTCTCTCTCTCTCTCTCTCTCTCTCTCTCTCTCTCTCTCTCTCTCTCTCTCTCTCTCTCTCTCTCTCTCTCTCTCTCTCTCTCTCTCTCTCTCTCTCTCTCTCTCTCTCTCTCTCTCTCTCTCTCTCTCTCTCTCTCTCTCTCTCTCTCTCTCTCTCTCTCTCTCTCTCTCTCTCTCTCTCTCTCTCTCTCTCTCTCTCTCTCTCTCTCTCTCTCTCTCTCTCTCTCTCTCTCTCTCTCGATATGCGGTGATGGGCTGATGGCCTGTCATTGCGATCTTACAACCGGAAGCTTCCATGTTGACAAGAGACGGAAGGTCAATTGGCACACAGTGTAGCGAACTTGAAATAGATCAACGTGCCGCCCCGCGAGCAGGGGCGGTCGTTTTCTACTTTTTCTTTACGTAGTTGAATATATCTATTCGCGAGTGAACGAAGATGACCGGTCGCGGTAAGGGTGGTAAAGGTCTGGGAAAGGGAGGAGCGAAGCGTCACAGGAAGAAAAAGCCCTTTTCAGGGCTAACATAAATTTCATACAAAGTGACCTAATGTTTCCGTCAGATGATCAATCTACGATTCACAGATTATATATATATATATATATTATTTACCTTCCTACCAACCTAATACACACATCTAATAACCCTACGCATTTCGACACGCGCGACAAACACTAATAATTACCGTTCACTCGATACAAGAAACGAGCGCGAAAAAAAAAAAAACGATATTAAACTAATTAAACAACCATCCCTACAACAGCAACGAACGAAGCGCACGAAAAATTTCGATTAAACACGACGCCCGCCCGACTGCCCGACTCGGTGATCCATTCGATCTTCGCGTGCGCGTTCGCGTTCTAACCCCACCTAGCGGCGAAACGACTCTCAAAATATATATAAAGAACGGTGGTGTTTAAAAAAAAAAAAACGATATTAAACTAATTAAACAACCATCCCTACAACAGCAACGAACGAAGCGCACGAAAAATTTCGATTAAACACGACGCCCGCCCGACTGCCCGACTCGGTGATCCATTCGATCTTCGCGTGCGCGTTCGCGTTCTAACCCCACCTAGCGGCGAAACGACTCTCAAAATATATATAAAGAACGGTGGTGTTTAAAAAAAAAAAAAAAAAAAAAAAAAAACGATATTAAACTAATTAAACAACCATCCCTACAACAGCAACGAACGAAGCGCACGAAAAATTTCGATTAAACACGACGCCCGCCCGACTGCCCGACTCGGTGATCCATTCGATCTTCGCGTGCGCGTTCGCGTTCTAACCCCACCTAGCGGCGAAACGACTCTCAAAATATATATAAAGAACGGTGGTGTTTAAAAAAAAAAAAACGATATTAAACTAATTAAACAACCATCCCTACAACAGCAACGAACGAAGCGCACGAAAAATTTCGATTAAACACGACGCCCGCCCGACTGCCCGACTCGGTGATCCATTCGATCTTCGCGTGCGCGTTCGCGTTCTAACCCCACCTAGCGGCGAAACGACTCTCAAAATATATATAAAGAACGGTGGTGTTTAAAAAAAAAAAAACGATATTAAACTAATTAAACAACCATCCCTACAACAGCAACGAACGAAGCGCACGAAAAATTTCGATTAAACACGACGCCCGCCCGACTGCCCGACTCGGTGATCCATTCGATCTTCGCGTGCGCGTTCGCGTTCTAACCCCCACCTAGCGGCGAAACGACTCTCAAAATATATATAAAGAACGGTGGTGTTTAAAAAAAAAAAAAAATTGTTGTTGTCGACAGTTGCTGTCGCGTCGTTCGCGTTTGTAAAGTTATTCTCATCGATTATTAACTATGTCTGGACGCGGTAAAGGCGGTAAAGTTAAGGAAAGGCGAAATCCCGTTCCAATCGTGCCGGTCTACAGTTTCCTGTCGGTCGTATCCACAGGCTGCTGCGAAAGGGTAACTACGCGGAGAGAGTCGGTGCCGGCGCTCCGGTCTATCTCGCCGCCGTCATGGAGTATCTGGCCGCTGAAGTTCTAGAGTTGGCCGGTAACGCGGCTCGTGATAACAAGAAGACCAGGATCATACCTAGACATCTCCAGCTCGCGATCAGAAACGACGAGGAGTTGAACAAACTACTGTCCGGGTGACTATAGCACAGGGCGGTGTCCTCCCAACATCAGGCCGTACTCCTACCGAAGAAGACCGAGAAGAAGGCCTAATGTGGAACAACAACGCCGCGTTACTGGTTTTGGGGAGTGGAAGATATTGTGATTATTATGGAGATACATGGGGATGTATACGACTGGTGGGGAGAGAGTGATGTTTGCAATGTAATGTAATATAATATGTAGTATTATGATGTTCTCTATGACTATGGTCGATGATTGATTGATTGATTGATTGATTGATTGATTGATTGATTGCGTGAAAAATCACATGAACCACCGGCATCATCGCCACCCACCCGCCAGTCTTAGTCGTATTCCATGTGTATATATAATATATCGCAATGATGATAAATACTTTATACGAAACAAAAGGCCCTTTTCAGGGCCACAAATACGTTCAGTGAAATATGTTGTTGTTATTGACATGTTACGTTTCTTTCGATCGAGAATCGTTGTTCGTTCAACTTGATGATATGGTTTATTAATTATTATTAAGTAGTAGATGTAAATGTAAATAGACAGGTATGATGTATTTAAAATATGATGATTATTATTACCAGGCACTCTTGGAGCATCGACGCCGAAAGAACAACCCTCCCCCGCCCCTCTCAATTTCCCCACCCTTTCGAGCTGTGCGTCTATTGGTGGATCCGTCGAAGTTACCATTGTTACGGCCCTCGCTGGTTCCAACACCGTTGACTCGAATAGTAACGGATCCGAAAAACCGGCTCATCATTCACTTCTACACATTGTAGTAGTAGTAGAGTATTTTATTAATTGAAAATGCCGCCCAAGACCAGTGGTAAGGCCGCAAAGAAATCGGGCAAGGCCCAGAAGAATATCTCCAAATCGGACAAGAAGAAAAAGAAGCACAAGTTATAATCTATCTATCTCTTTATACTTTTCAATCAAATTACAAGAATATACTGTATTCAATAGTAGTGTAGTGTGCGCGGTCGTCGGCGACGCTTTCCGAATGGTTTGAGAGACGAGGGGCGGGGAGGGGCGGGTGTCGGTGAAAGAGATGCACGATTTCCGATTCGTCTACCTCTCGCTGGCGGGCGACGATTTTCGTATAAATATAAGTGACGGACGTCGCTTTAAAAAATTTAGTACTATATCGTTCGTTGAGCGCGCGTGGTCGTGTCACGTTTCGCTTCGCTTCGCTTTATATCTCCTGAACTAAAAGTTTTTTTTTTTTTGTAACCTACGCACTGTGTGTCTGTGTACGGATAGAGGCTTACGATATTGAAATATTATATAATTCAATCATATTCAAAGGCCCTTTTCAGGGCCACAAATTATCCTATATATATATAAAAAAAAAAAAATAATGTTTCATGATATGATGTCGTCGTGGTCTCTTTTAAACGCAACTTTTCAAACATAAACATCTCATAAAAGAAAACATATACAACATACATTCGAGCAGATGATAGCATAGATACACATACACGTACACATATTGGGTGATTGCCTTTTATTATAATCTATCTATCTCTTTATACTTTTCAATCAAATTACAAGAATATACTGTATTCAATAGTAGTGTAGTGTGCGCGGTCGTCGGCGACGCTTTCCGAATGGTTTGAGAGACGAGGGGCGGGGAGGGGGGCGGGTGTCGGTGAAAGAGATGCACGATTTCCGATTCGTCTACCTCTCGCTGGCGGGCGACGATTTTCGTATAAATATAAGTGACGGACGTCGCTTTAAAAAAATTTAGTACTATATCGTTCGTTGAGCGCGCGTGGTCGTGTCACGTTTCGCTTCGCTTCGCTTTATATCTCCTGAACTAAAAGTTTTTTTTTTTTTTTGTAACCTACGCACTGTGTGTCTGTGTACGGATAGAGGCTTACGATATTGAAATATTATATAATTCAATCATATTCAAAGGCCCTTTTCAGGGCCACAAATTATCCTATATATATATAAAAAAAAAAAAAAAAAAAAAAAAAAAAAAAAAAAAAAAAAAAAAATAATGTTTCATGATATGATGTCGTCGTGGTCTCTTT
>JAGSMR010000477.1:30000-47500 GCA_029286605.1 Sericinus montela
CCATCCATCCATCCATCATCGGGGAAAGTCTATGAACGCGTCATCATCGCTAGACTGAATGACTGCGTCAAATCCCTTAACCTAATTCCCGACGAGCAGTTTGGTTTTCGAGCCAAACACTCTAGTACTCAGCAAGTGCACCGCCTCACGGAGCACATACTCGAAAACCTCAACCGACCCAAAGCCATCTCAATGGTGGGGCCCTATTCTTCGATGTCGCAAAGGCATTTGACAAAGTCTGGCACAACAGCTTAATTTATAAGCTGTATGCTCAAAAGTGCCAGACAGACTTGTACACATCATACAAGACTACTTGTCAAATCGCACCTTCCGCTTCAAAGTGGAGGGTCCTGTCCGACAACAGACCCATAAGGGCTGGTGTTCCGCAGGGTTCAGTTCTCTCCCCGACCCTATACTCGCTATACACCAGCGATATCCCGAAGACGGCCGGAGTGGAGTTGGCATTATTCGCCGACGACACCACGCTCTTCACCACCGATACCAATGAATGCAGGATCTACATCCGTCTCCGGAACGCGATCAGTGTGCTAAGCCACTGGTTTAGGACCTGGAGAATTGATGTGAACCCTGAAAAAAGCCAGGCCGTGCTCTTCTCTAGGAAGAGGACTCCCAGAAACCTTCGCGCGTAAAGCGCATACTCCCATCAAATTCCAAAACTTAATATCAATGTTCGATAAACCCATCCCGTGGGTTAAGAAGGTGAAATACCTAGGGGTCGTCCTAGACCGTAGGTTATCCTTCGGACAACACATTAAACATGTCAGAGACAAAGCGGCCTTCGTTTCCGGTCGACTTTACAGTCTCACAAGCCATCGTAGCAAAATGTCGCTAAGACAAAATTGTTACTATATAGGACCTGTGTTCGGCCGATAATGTCCTATGCGTGTGTCGCGTTCGCGCACGCACCTAGGTCATATCTGAGAGCACTCAATTCATCAAAACAAGTTCATGAGGCGTGCTACAAACGCACCCCAATACATGAGGCGCAGATCTCCATAGAGATCTCGAGATCCCCTCGGTGGCAGCCTTTTTAAAGAAATATCGTCAAGATATTTCGAAGAATTAAGGATCACCCAAATCCGTTAGTGGCGGGTCTAGGAAACTACACCCCTTCCCCAATTATCACCCGATTTGATAGACGACCAAAGCACGTCTTGATTGATGATGACGACGTCATCACCAAATCAAACAAAGATTCGGGGCCGCGTCCCCGTAATCTCAACAACACACGAACGCAGTAGGTACACTACACACAGTTCGCAGTCAGATTCGCGGTCCCATGTTTCACGGTTCACACGAGAATGTCTCGGGTAACCGTTCAATACGACCCACTCCCAACACGAGTGGCCCCAGGGCCTCTCACCCTCCCCTCCCCGTATGTCGAAGGTCTTCGCTTCGTTACAGGGTTCGAGTGCGTCACGACGTTGTCTCTTTTCTTCTTTTTACCTGCGGGCCTTCGTTCTCGCAGGTCTCCTCGAATGACGCTGTAAAGGCCTCCGGGCCAACAGCATCCGTGGATGGTTTTAGTCGGTATGTTTCTCCTTCTGAGATCCGGGTCCGACACTGTTCGTTTCGGTGGCCTCCCGGTCAGGAAACGTTCGTGCTTAAAGCATTTTCCTCCACGGTTATCAAAAAAAAAAAAAAAAACTCAAGAGCTTATTCGTATTCGTTACGCGAAAGCTGACGGTCGTTTTTCTACTTTTTCTTTACGTAGTTGAATATATCTATTCGCGAGTGAACGAAGATGACCGGTCGCGGTAAGGGTGGTAAAGGTCTGGGAAAGGGAGGAGCGAAGCGTCTGGGAAGGTGCTTCGTGATAACATTCGGGGTATCACCAAGCCGGCCATCAGACGTCTCGCCCGCAGAGGTGGCGTGAAGCGTATAAGCGGTTTGATCTACGAAGAGACACGCGGCGTTCTCAAAGTGTTCCTCGAGAACGTGATCCGTGACGCGGTTACGTACACCGAGCACGCGAAGAGGAAGACTGTCACCGCTATGGACGTCGTCTACGCTTTGAAACGTCAAGGACGCACCCTATACGGTTTCGGCGGTTAATGTAATTCTTCTTCTTCTTCCAATAGTTTGCATCGATAAGTGTGTGAGAAGAAAGTATGTAACGGTTTAAATGAGAAATAAAAAGGCCCTTTTCAGGGCCGCATATAACTCTAAATTTAAAAAAAAAAAAAAAAAAAATGTTTCATAGAACGTCGTCGTCGTTTAATCAATTTATACGTATTCTTCTACTCGGGATTATATAAATATTAAATTTTTAATAAAACAAAATCATAAATAAATAAAAATAACACACATATGGATAATGTTCACTTTAGTTTCACGTTCTGTTCTGTGTATTGTCGTGTATTTGTATTTTTTTTTATTATTATTTTAACAACATGCATATTACTGTATTTTTTTATATTATTATTATTATTATTTATTACTGAATAATATTCAATGTTGAGTAAATCCATGTAAACATAATGCCACTAGTAGCCAGCTCGCGTCTCGTCAGAGAGATGAGAGGAGACGATGATGACGCTGAAGTTTCTTTATTTCTAACGACCACATTTTAGAGTTTAAGCAATGTTTTAATGTTTAGGATGATTTATATTTACAACTGAGGATTTAAATTTAAATATGTTTAAACGTTTATTATAATTTTCAACGATCTTATGGTACATACGGAGACTTCATTCGATGAGTCCAGAATTCTGTTCGTGTTTTACGACCTTCGACGTATAATCTGTCGCCGCTTTTCGAATAATGCATTACCGATGCGTCCTTCGCTTTCTGTCAATCTTCGGAATACTCACTTTTAATATATCGACCTAAATTTAACACTAGAATAGGGTAAATAGAGAAAAATCAATTTTAAACGTGACACGAGCTACGGTGATTATACAGTGAACAAAATAAACAACCGTTGCTCTGTTCTCGTCGGATCCTAGTAATAATTGTTCGTTCGAGAGAACGAACGATCTCAGATATGCCGTGTTTACTTTACGAATGCGTTAATATTAATATTTAACACGAAAAATTTAATTCAAACCGAGACGTTCTAGTGAAAAGTTATAAGTGTTCATACGAGAAAACATCTAGCGGCGGTGCGGTTCTCCTTATGGTTAAGTTCTGGCGAGCCGGTTTTTTTTCAACGTAGCCGCCGATATCGATATCGCCGGACGCCATTTCAAGATCCCCAATTTCTTCGTGTATCGTCGCGACGAGGTCTCTCCCGAAGGAAGGCCTACAGAGGCACGGCCATTTTGGTTAGGAGAGACCTGGTGCATGAGGAATTGGAGCTGCTGCCATTTATTTCAACCAGGAGCATTGGGATACTCCTGAAGACGGCCGGTGTGGAACTAAGGATCTACGCAGCGTACCGCCCACCCGGCCCTCCTCTCTGCCCTCGGACATCCGAGCCGTCATGGACAACAGCTCTCCTGTCATTATGGCAGGAGATTTCAACACTCAAGCACCTGGCATGGGGTTCGCGCATCATGAACCCCGCCGGCAGGAGACTGTTTGAAGACGCCGAAGAAGGGGATATGAAGTGCTGGGACCAGGAGCTCCCACACATATCCCGACAACAACACATCGGCCGGATGTCCTGGATATAGTTCTCTGCCAAGGAATCACATGTCCGGTCCAAGTGGAGGTGCTGTATGACCTGGACACGCAGCACCTACCAATTCTCATTACCATGTCGACCAGCGCCGACTCCGTAGTGCCCCAGGGCCTCCGAACGAAGACCAACTGGGAGCAATACAGAAGAGCGCTGGCGAACCTTACCTACGGTGCGAGTATAACATCTGGAGAAGAGGTAGAAGTGGCCGCTAAATATATCTGTGAAAAGATACATCAAGAGTATCTAGCGGCCACCAGGACAATACCTGACACGCACCGTGGGAGGTACTCCACGGAGGCTCAAAACTCTCCTAGAGGAGAAACGATCCACTAGGAAGCTTTGGGCTAGAACCAGATGTCCCAAAGTTAAGGCAAAACTCAACTCCATTACCGAAAAGCTGTCGGAAGGGATAAAGGCCTTCCGAGGCGAGTCATGGAACGCTCGCATCGAGGAGGCCTCGGAACATCCAGCCTCGCTATATCAGCTCACCCGACAGCTTTCGCGCACACCACAGCCCATTTGCCCACTAGTGGACAGCACAGGAAAACGGCACTACGGAGCACGAGACCGGGCCGAGATCCTGGCAGAACATTTAGAGGGCAGTTCAAACCCAATACTGCTGCTGCTGTCGTCGCAGACTTCCACAGGAGGTTGAGCATTGTGTACAGGAGTTCCTGACGAGCCCGGCGCCACCATTGGGAGGGGACGATTTCATGTCCCCTTCTGAAGTAAGAAGAGTGGCACAGCGCCTACCACTACGGAAAGCGCCGGGCAACGATTGCATAACCACCACTGCAATAAGACAGCTGCCTGGGAAAGGGATCGTAGCACTGACCCGTTTGTTCAACGGGGTGCTACGCACCCAACACTACCCTTCAAGTGGAAGGAAGGGAAAATCATAGTGCTGCCGAAGCCGGGGAAAACAGAAGACACCCGGCAAGCTACCGTCCCATCACGCTACTGTCGTATGTAGCAAAGCTTTTGAAGGCTGCTGCTGCGGAGACTGCGACCACATGCAGAGCTCCGAAAGGAGCAATTCGGATTCCGCAGCAGCCACTCCACCACGGCGCAGCTGACCCGAGTGCTACACTACCTGGCGGCGAAACCCATCTCGGCCGCTCCTGTCTGGGGGTCTTTCTCGACATAGAAGGCCTTCGACCGGGTGTGGCACACGGGTCTAATCTAAACTAATAAGCAACACCACAACGCCGCCAGCGCTCATACGACTAGTGGCGTCATTTCTGGAGGACGGAGCTTCTGTGTTAGCGTCGAGAGGATCGACTCGGCAGCACGAAGAATAGAGGCAGGAGTGCCACAAGGCAGCTGTCTTTCTCCGCACCTGTACGCAATTTACACCAACGACATCCCCACACTTGAAGGTCGCGTCAAGAATGGGAACAAGATGTCATGCTCGCCCTCTACGCAGACGACAGCGCGTATTTTACGTCGTCCCGTCGGGCAGACATTGCAGCCAGGAGGATGCAATGTCTGCTGAACCTGCTGCCTGAATGGCTTGACAAATGGCGCATGGCCGTGAACGTTGGCAAGACATGCGCCATAATTGTCAACAGACAGGGACGTGTACCACCACCACTCAAGCTCCGAGGCCAGGATGTAGAGTGGAAGAAGACAGTGACCTACCTTGGATGCCAGATTGACCGCTCTCTACGTATGACCCTCAGGTCGAATACGTCATGCAGCGCGCAAGAGCTGCGAGGGCGGTCCTCCGTCCGGTTCTGGCATCCAACCTGCCAACGAAGACCAAGGTAGGGATCTACAAGACCTACATCCGCTCGCGAATCACATATGCTGCACCAGCGTGGTACGCGTTCACATCTCCGCACAGCGGAAAGATTGCAGGTTCAGCAGAACATTTCCCTAAGAACGATTGTGGGAGCTGGTCGTTACGTCCGGAATGACGTCATCGCCAGAGATCTTAAAATCGAATCTATCCACGACTTTGTGGTCCACTTGGCGCGGAAAATGTATGACCGCGCTGATAATGAGCCACATGAACACCTGCGCGACCTGGCGTCCTTATCGGACCTCCTGCCGCAGCACGCTCGACCACCAGGCGGCGACCTCTCCCTAGGGAATTGTTGCAGCCACCACCCGACCTCGTTGAGGGGAGGACGGGGAAGAGTGAAAGACCCGACGCATGGCGTAAAATACGCAACACACCGACATGTATACCGCGAAAGCGGTACCCAGGACCGGGGGAGCAGCAGCCCCTGAGAAGACGCCCGGGCAATGAGGCTTGCCTCGAGGCCCGATACCTGCAGCAGAAGAAATCCGCTCACGCTCACGCCGCCGATATCAGCGACATCTGGTATCCGCATACAACGAGGTGCCGTTTGTTGTTTTGGTTTTTTTTTTCTTCTAATAAACTTACCAAGTTATCGCGTTAGAAGTGTGCGAGTGCGAATTTATTAAATTAAAATGGCCGATACTGCAGTTGCTTCCGAGACTCCGCTCCGGCGACTCCTGCGAAGAAGCCTAAGGCGTCAGCGACGGCCGCCGCCGGCGAGGGTGCTAAAAAGCCAAAGGCGAAACCGACCCATCCAAAAACCTCCGAAATGGTAACCAGCGCTATAAAGGAACTGAAGGAACGCAGTGGATCCTCTCTACAGGCGATAAAGAAATATATCGCGGCTCAGTACAAGGTCGACGCGGAGAAGCTGGCTCCGTTCATCAGAAAGTATCTGAAGAGCGCGGTCGAATCAGGAGCTCTAATACAGACGAAGGGCAAGGGTGCCTCCGGTTCCTTCAAGCTCGAATCTAAATCAGCCGCTTCGAAGAAACCGACTGCGGGCAAGAGCGGCAGCGGCGGCGGCGGCGGCGGCGGCGGCGGCGGCGGCGGCGGCGTCGGCGTCAAAGCGACTGCGGCCGCGTCGAAGGCGAAGAAGAGCGCGGCCGTCGTCAAGGGCAAGAAGGCCGCATCTGCGGCCTCCTCCTCCTCTTCGCCGTCAAGGCGAAACCGTCGGCAACCACGAAGGACAAGAAGGTGGCCGCGGCCAAAAGCCAGCCGCCGGTGCAGCCGCTAGAAAATCGACCGGCTCCGGACAGACCGCCGCTTCGAAGGCCAAGAGCGCCGCGCCGAAGGCGAAGAAGAGCGCGGCCGTCGTCAAGGGCAAGAAGGCCGCATCTGCGGCCTCCTCCTCCTCTTCGCCGTCAAGGCGAAACCGTCGGCAACCACGAAGGACAAGAAGGTGGCCGCGGCCAAAAGCCAGCCGCCGGTGCAGCCGCTAGAAAATCGACCGGCTCCGGACAGACCGCCGCTTCGAAGGCCAAGAGCGCCGCGCCGAAGGCGAAGAAGAGCGCGGCCGTCGTCAAGGGCAAGAAGGCCGCATCTGCGGCCTCCTCCTCCTCTTCGCCGTCAAGGCGAAACCGTCGGCAACCACGAAGGACAAGAAGGTGGCCGCGGCCAAAAGAAGCCAGCCGCCGGTGCAGCCGCTAGAAAATCGACCGGCTCCGGACAGACCGCCGCTTCGAAGGCCAAGAGCGCCGCGCCGAAGGCGAAGAAGAGCGCGGCCGTCGTCAAGGGCAAGAAGGCCGCATCTGCGGCCTCCTCCTCCTCTTCGCCGTCAAGGCGAAACCGTCGGCAACCACGAAGGACAAGAAGGTGGCCGCGGCCAAAAGAAGCCAGCCGCCGGTGCAGCCGCTAGAAAATCGACCGGCTCCGGACAGACCGCCGCTTCGAAGGCCAAGAGCGCCGCGCCGAAGGCGAAGAAGAGCGCGGCCGTCGTCAAGGGCAAGAAGGCCGCATCTGCGGCCTCCTCCTCCTCTTCGCCGTCAAGGCGAAACCGACCCATCAAAAACCTCCGAAATGGTAACCAGCGCTATAAAGGAACTGAAGGAACGCAGTGGATCCTCTCTACAGGCGATAAAGAAATATATCGCGGCTCAGTACAAGGTCGACGCGGAGAAGCTGGCTCCGTTCATCAGAAAGTATCTGAAGAGCGCGGTCGAATCAGGAGCTCTAATACAGACGAAGGGCAAGGGTGCCTCCGGTTCCTTCAAGCTCGAATCTAAATCGGCCGCTTCGAAGAAACCGACTGCGGGCAAGAGCGGCAGCGGCGGCGGCGGCGTCGGCGTCAAAGCGACTGCGGCCGCGTCGAAGGCGAAGAAGAGCGCGGCCGTCGTCAAGGGCAAGAAGGCCGCATCTGCGGCCTCCTCCTCCTCTTCGCCGTCAAGGCGAAACCGTCGGCAACCACGAAGGACAAGAAGGTGGCCGCGGCCAAAAGCCAGCCGCCGGTGCAGCCGCTAGAAAATCGACCGGCTCCGGACAGACCGCCGCTTCGAAGAAACCGACTGCGGGCAAGAGCGGCAGCGGCGGCGGCGGCGGCGGCGGCGGCGTCGGCGTCAAAGCGACTGCGGCCGCGTCGAAGGCGAAGAAGAGCGCGGCCGTCGTCAAGGGCAAGAAGGCCGCATCTGCGGCCTCCTCCTCCTCTTCGCCGTCAAGGCGAAACCGTCGGCAACCACGAAGGACAAGAAGGTGGCCGCGGCCAAAAGAAGCCAGCCGCCGGTGCAGCCGCTAGAAAATCGACCGGCTCCGGACAGACCGCCGCTTCGAAGGCCAAGAGCGCCGCGCCGAAGGCGAAGAAGAGCGCGGCCGTCGTCAAGGGCAAGAAGGCCGCATCTGCGGCCTCCTCCTCCTCTTCGCCGTCAAGGCGAAACCGTCGGCAACCACGAAGGACAAGAAGGTGGCCGCGGCCAAAAGAAGCCAGCCGCCGGTGCAGCCGCTAGAAAATCGACCGGCTCCGGACAGACCGCCGCTTCGAAGGCCAAGAGCGCCGCGCCGAAGGCGAAGAAGACCGAGAAGAAGGCCTAATGTGGAACAACAACGCCGCGTTACTGGTTTGGGGAGTGGAAGATATTGTGATTATTATGGAGATACATGGGGATGTATACGACTGGTGGGAGAGTGATGTTTGCAATGTAATGTAATATAATATGTAGTATTATGATGTTCTCTATGACTATGGTCGATGATTGATTGATTGATTGCGTGAAAATCACATGAACCACCGGCATCATCGCCACCACCCGCCAGTCTTAGTCGTATTCCATGTGTATATATAATATATCGCAATGATGATAAATACTTTATACGAAACAAAGGCCCTTTTGAGGGCCGCAAATACGTTCAGTGAAATATGTTGTTGTTATTGACATGTTACGTTTCTTTCGATCGAGAATCGTTGTTCGTTCAACTTGATGATATGGTTTATTAATTATTATTAAGTAGTAGATGTAAATGTAAATAGACAGGTATGATGTATTTAAAATATGATGATTATTATTACCAGGCACTCTTGGAGCATCGACGCCGAAGAACAACCCTCCCCGCCCTCTCAATTTCCCCACCCTTTCGAGCTGTGCGTCTATTGGTGGATCCGTCGAAGTTACCATTGTTACGGCCCTCGCTAGTTCCAACACCGTTGACTCGAATAGTAACGGATCCGAAAAAACCGGCTCATCATTCACTTCTACACATTGTAGTAGTAGTAGAGTATTTTTATTAATTGAAAATGCCGCCCAAGACCAGTGGTAAGGCCGCAAAGAAATCGGGCAAGGCCCAGAAGAATATCTCCAAATCGGACAAGAAGAAAAAGAAGCACAAGAGGAAGGAGAGTTACGCCATCTACATTTACAAAGTGCTCAAGCAGGTGCATCCCGATACCGGTATATCCAGCAAGGCGATGTCAATAATGAACTCGTTCGTCAACGATATCTTCGAGAGGATCGCTGCGGAGGCATCTCGTCTCGCACACTACAACAAGCGTTCGACGATCACATCGAGGGAGGTGCAGACATCCGTCAGACTGCTCCTGCCGGGTGAACTCGCCAAGCACGCAGTGAGCGAGGGCACCAAGGCCGTCACGAAATACACGAGCTCCAAGTGAGAGATGTGGTGGTGTCGTACGAGGATAATATTAATTATTATTAAGTAGTAGATGTAAATGTAAATAGACAGGTATGATGTATTTAAAATATGATGATTATTATTACCAGGCACTCTTGGAGCATCGACGCCGAAGAACAACCCTCCCCGCCCTCTCAATTTCCCCACCCTTTCGAGCTGTGCGTCTATTGGTGGATCCGTCGAAGTTACCATTGTTACGGCCCTCGCTAGTTCCAACACCGTTGACTCGAATAGTAACGGATCCGAAAAAACCGGCTCATCATTCACTTCTACACATTGTAGTAGTAGTAGAGTATTTTTATTAATTGAAAATGCCGCCCAAGACCAGTGGTAAGGCCGCAAAGAAATCGGGCAAGGCCCAGAAGAATATCTCCAAATCGGACAAGAAGAAAAAGAAGCACAAGAGGAAGGAGAGTTACGCCATCTACATTTACAAAGTGCTCAAGCAGGTGCATCCCGATACCGGTATATCCAGCAAGGCGATGTCAATAATGAACTCGTTCGTCAACGATATCTTCGAGAGGATCGCTGCGGAGGCATCTCGTCTCGCACACTACAACAAGCGTTCGACGATCACATCGAGGGAGGTGCAGACATCCGTCAGACTGCTCCTGCCGGGTGAACTCGCCAAGCACGCAGTGAGCGAGGGCACCAAGGCCGTCACGAAATACACGAGCTCCAAGTGAGAGATGTGTGGTGGTGTCGTACGAGGATAATATTAATTATTATTAAGTAGTAGATGTAAATGTAAATAGACAGGTATGATGTATTTAAAATATGATGATTATTATTACCAGGCACTCTTGGAGCATCGACGCCGAAAGAACAACCCTCCCCGCCCTCTCAATTTCCCCACCCTTTCGAGCTGTGCGTCTATTGGTGGATCCGTCGAAGTTACCATTGTTACGGCCCTCGCTAGTTCCAACACCGTTGACTCGAATAGTAACGGATCCGAAAAAACCGGCTCATCATTCACTTCTACACATTGTAGTAGTAGTAGAGTATTTTTATTAATTGAAAATGCCGCCCAAGACCAGTGGTAAGGCCGCAAAGAAATCGGGCAAGGCCCAGAAGAATATCTCCAAATCGGACAAGAAGAAAAAGAAGCACAAGAGGAAGGAGAGTTACGCCATCTACATTTACAAAGTGCTCATTTTTTTTTTTTTGTAACCTACGCACTGTGTGTCTGTGTACGGATAGAGAGGCTTACGATATTGAAATATTATATAATTCAATCATATTCAAAGGCCCTTTTCAGGGCCACAAAATTTATCCTATATATATATAAAAAAAAAAAAAATAATGTTTCATGATATGATGTCGTCGTGGTCTCTTTTAAACGCAACTTTTCAAACATAAACATCTCATAAAAGAAAACATATACAACATACATTCGAGCAGATGATAGCATAGATACACATACACGTACACATATTGGGTGATTGCCTTTTATTATAATCTATCTATCTCTTTATACTTTTTTCAATCAAATTACAAGAATATACTGTATTCAATAGTAGTGTAGTGTGCGCGGTCGTCGGCGACGCTTTCCGAATGGTTTGAGAGACGAGGGGCGGGGAGGGGGGCGGGTGTCGGTGAAAGAGATGCACGATTTCCGATTCGTCTACCTCTCGCTGGCGGGCGACGATTTTCGTATAAATATAAGTGACGGACGTCGCTTTAAAAAGGACAGTCGCTGAGTTGGAACACTAGGTATAGGACTGACGCAAACCGCGTTAGGATGCGCCAACTCCAAAGGGAGGTTAAACAGCGCATGGCTGAGTTGAGGGGGCAAAGATGGGACAAGCTAATGTCGGACATCACGCCTTCGCACACTGCCTACTGGCAGTTGGCGAGGTCGATGAAGTCCGACTCTGTCGTATCTATGCCTCCCCTGGTCAGTCCCGACGGTTCTATAGCTTTTGACGATAGGGAAAAAGCCGAATGTTTAGCCGACAGCTTCGAAAGTCAGTGCTCTCCAAGCACGCAACCCACAGATCCCGTACACATTCAGAATGTGGACGACTTCGTATCGCGGAAAATGACGCAGCCACTAACGGGTGAACCTCTCCCGCCTACCTCACTCGAAGAGGTTAAGGGTATAATTAAAAACCTTAGGGTACGTAAGGCTCCAGGAGCCGACGGCATCTCAAATAGGTTAGTTAAAACTCTCCCAAATTCATTGCTATTACTATTAGTAGCAATCTTCAATGCCCTTCTCACAAGTTGCACCTTTCCAGACTCCTGGAAAGAAGCCCACGTAATAGGGATCCATAAACCCGGGAAACCGAATAAACAGGCCACTAGCTATAGGCCCATTAGTCTCCTCAGCGCACTGGGAAAATCTACGAGCGCATAATTCTGATCCGCCTCAAGGACAGCGCTCAGTCACTAAATGTCATTCCTGATGAGCAGTTTGGCTTTAGAGCTAAGCACTCATGCGTTCAGCAAGTGCACCGCCTCACGGAGCACATACTCGAGCGCCTAAATGATAGCCCCAAATATAAGGTAGGAGCACTCTTCTTCGATGTCGCGAAAGCGTTCGACAAAGTCTGGCACAATGGCTTGATATACAAGCTATACAACTACGGTATGTCAGACAGGCTTGTGCACATCATACAAGCCTACTTGTCGAATCGCACCTTCCGCTACAAAGTCGAGGGCACTCTGTCCTCCAGCAGAGACTTAAAAGCCGGCGTTCCGCAAGGCTCGGTCCTCTCGCCCACACTGTACACGCTTTATACGAGCGATATCCCAAAAGACCCAAATAAAAAGGTAGAATTGGCCTTATTCGCCGACGATACCACTCTATACTCTGCGGATCATAACGCATCGAGAATCTACATTCGCCTCCAAGCCGCGGCCACCGCCTTAAGCGAGTGGTTTAGGAAATGGAGGATCGACATAAATCCTGAAAAGAGCAACGCGGTCTTGTTCAGCAGGAATCACAAAAACTCGAATCGCCCTAACAGATTCAGCAAAATAACCCTCTTCGACAAACCCATTCCCTGGGTGTCCAGTAAAATATCTTAGGTCACCTTAGACCGTAGACTGAACTTCAAGAAACATATTAAAATTGTCAGGGATAGAGCGGCCTTCATATCCGGCCGCCTCTTTAACTGCCACAAATAGCCGCAACAAAATGCTGCTAAAACACAAAATACGCCTATACACAACTTGCGTACGACCCGTCATGTCATACGCCAGTGTAGTATTCGCGCACGTCCCCAAAGTACGTTTGAACTCACTCCAAGTGATTCAAAATCGATTTATGCGCCGCGCAACCGGCGCTCCGCATATATGCGGAATGTAGATCTGCATCGCGATCTCAAACTGCCTACAATGGCAGCGCTATTTAAAAGTTCTCCATCGACTACTTCGATAGGACGAACCTACATACAAATCCGCTAGTGGCAGCGTTGGGGAATTACACACCCGCGCGCGATACTCCACCTCAATTGAGGCGCCCGAAATGCGTCATCATAGACGATGATGACGCAATCACCAATGTCAACAATGCGTATGAGGCCCGCCCCTACGTACTTTCGCACACATACAGACACAAGCCGCGTTCTGCGGCTTACACAACCTCGCCATCGTTGTAATTTCACGACTGGCACGAGACTTTCTCGTGGTCGTAGTCGTCGATAAAGGTTATCACAAGGCGATCCGAGAGGAGATTTTCCTCCAAACCAACTGGGGCCCTCGGATCGCACCTTCCGCTACAAAGTCGAGGGCACTCTGTCCTCCAGCAGAGACTTAAAGCCGGCGTTCCGCAAGGCTCGGTCCTCTCGCCCACACTGTACACGCTTTATACGAGCGATATCCCAAAAGACCCAAATAAAAAGGTAGAATTGGCCTTATTCGCCGACGATACCACTCTATACTCTGCGGATCATAACGCCTTCGCACACTGCCTACTGGCAGTTGGCGAGGTCGATGAAGTCCGACTCTGTCGTATCTATGCCTCCCTGGTCAGTCCGACGGTTCTATAGCTTTTGACGATAGGGAAAAAGCCGAATGTTTAGCCGACAGCTTCGAAAGTCAGTGCTCTCCAAGCACGCAACCCACAGATCCCGTACACATTCAGAATGTGGACGACTTCGTATCGCGGAAAATGACGCAGCCACTAACGGGTGAACCTCTCCCGCCTACCTCACTCGAAGAGGTTAAGGGTATAATTAAAAACCTTAGGGTACGTAAGGCTCCAGGAGCCGACGGCATCTCAAATAGGTTAGTTAAAACTCTCCCAAATTCATTGCTATTACTATTAGTAGCAATCTTCAATGCCCTTCTCACAAGTTGCACCTTTCCAGACTCCTGGAAAGAAGCCCACGTAATAGGGATCCATAAACCCGGGAAACCGAATAAACAGGCCACTAGCTATAGGCCCATTAGTCTCCTCAGCGCACTGGGGAAAATCTACGAGCGCATAATTCTGATCCGCCTCAAGGACAGCGCTCAGTCACTAAATGTCATTCCTGATGAGCAGTTTGGCTTTAGAGCTAAGCACTCATGCGTTCAGCAAGTGCACCGCCTCACGGAGCACATACTCGAGCGCCTAAATGATAGCCCCAAATATAAGGTAGGAGCACTCTTCTTCGATGTCGCGAAAGCGTTCGACAAAGTCTGGCACAATGGCTTGATATACAAGCTATACAACTACGGTATGTCAGACAGGCTTGTGCACATCATACAAGCCTACTTGTCGAATCGCACCTTCCGCTACAAAGTCGAGGGCACTCTGTCCTCCAGCAGAGACTTAAAAGCCGGCGTTCCGCAAGGCTCGGTCCTCTCGCCCACACTGTACACGCTTTATACGAGCGATATCCCAAAAGACCCAAATAAAAAGGTAGAATTGGCCTTATTCGCCGACGATACCCTCTATACTCTGCGGATCATAACGCATCGAGAATCTACATTCGCCTCCAAGCCGCGGCCACCGCCTTAAGCGAGTGGTTTAGGAAATGGAGGATCGACATAAATCCTGAAAGAGCAACGCGGTCTTGTTCAGCAGGAATCACAAAAACTCGAATCGCCCTAACAGATTCAGCAAAATAACCCTCTTCGACAAACCCATTCCTGGGTGTCCGAAGTAAAATATCTTAAGGTCACCTTAGACCGTAGACTGAACTTCAAGAAACATATTAAAATTGTCAGGGATAGAGCGGCCTTCATATCCGGCCGCCTCTTTAACCTTACAAATAGCCGCAGCAAAATGCTGCTAAAACACAAAATACGCCTATACACAACTTGCGTACGACCCGTCATGTCATACGCCAGTGTAGTATTCGCGCACGTCCCAAAGTACGTTTGAACTCACTCCAAGTGATTCAAAATCGATTTATGCGCCGCGCAACCGGCGCTCCCGCATATATGCGGAATGTAGATCTGCATCGCGATCTCAAACTGCCTACAATGGCAGCGCTATTTAAAGTTCTCCATCGACTACTTCGATAGGACGAACCTACATACAAATCCGCTAGTGGCAGCGTTGAGAATTACACACCCGCGCGCGATACTCCACCTCAATTGAGGCGCCCGAAATGCGTCATCATAGACGATGATGACGCAATCACCCGTGTCAACAATGCGTATGAGGCCCCGCCCCTACGTACTTTCGCACACATACAGACACAAGCCGCGTTCTGCGGCTTACACAACCTCGCCATCGTTGTAATTTCACGACTGGCACGAGACTTTCTCGTGGTCGTAGTCGTCATTAAAGGTTATCACAAGGCGATCCGAGAGGAGATTTTCCTCCAAACCAACTGGGGCCCTCGGATCGCATGGCCCCTCCCCCATGTCGGAAGTCATCTCTTTCGTTCCAGGGGACGCAGCGCTTCGCAGCAGCAGCAATTATTGTCTTCAACTCTAACTTGCGAGCCTCTCCTCGCAAGTCTCCTTAGACGAAGCTGTAAAGGCCTCCGGGCCAACAGCATCCCGTGGATGGTTTTAGTCGGTATGCTTCTCCTTCTGAGATTCGAGCCCGACACTGTTCGTTTCGGTGGCCTCCCGGCCAAGGAACGTTCGTGCATAAAACATTTCCTCCATGGTTATCAAAAAAAAAAAAAAAAAAATTGGAACACTACTGTTAGAACCGTTCGGACCTGCTCCTGACTACTGGTGAGTTTTTTCTACTATAATTGTATAGTGTTGAAAAACCCCGCCTCGTCTCTGCGAGACGAGCGTCGCTGCCGACACCTTGAGCGCCCTGCGGCCCGCGTCGGTCGCCCGATCCCCGAAACCCGGTGCCCCGTGCGGGTTTGCCTGGGTGTAGGGGGTCACCCGAGCGACACGCTGTGGCCGCGATTAAAGGTCGCGGGCAACTCAGCACCAATCGCCGCAAGGATGAGCAGCAGCTCATCTTCCACGCCCTCTGGAGGCACCCACTCCGAGCCTGAGGATAGTGACTCGGACGACCAGCTGCCGAGCACTCCGATGGCCAAATTCCGGTTGAAGGACCTTTCGCCGCGCGCGCAGATAGAGTACTCACTGACGTATCAGAGGCGGGTGAAGAAGCTTGGACTTCTCTCATCCGAGACTTCTGACCAGTGCATTGCCGATCTGGAGCAAGAGCTCCAAAGATTCGACGCAGCCCGGGTAAGAGTACTCCCTGACGAGGCTCGATTCCTGGAGGAACTAAATAATCAAACCGACGACCAGGTATTAGACAGAATTTTCCCAGAGCGGGCCGCTAGACGGCCTAGGAGCCCAGAAGAGGAGATGCAGAGCAAGCGGATCTGTGACGAGCTCACACGTCCCCCGCAGCAGACACACTGTGACCCACCTGCGGCCACTACTGTCACTGCGGCAGGCGATCCTTGCTCTCCCCCTCTAATGAATACCAAGACGCCGCTCACCACACCGGTGCCAAAGCCCCGGCGGCCTCAGCATGCCTCAAAGGTATCGCTGCCTCCGGGCACCCTTTTGGGGCCACTGATGTCGGAACCGCGTGCCGCAGTTACGCGTCCACGGAGCACCTCACCAAAGCGCTCTAGCGCTCCCAGAACACCTGTGGCAACCGCAACCACGAGCGCACCAACACCACGCTCGCACCCACCGGCTTCTATTACACCATTACCATCTCCCGCAGAAGAAGGTAAACCGACGCCCAGTACGTCGTATAGTGAAATACTGGCCAAGCCTGGCCAACCATCGGCGGGGCAACAAGCATCGGCCCCCAGGCATGCAGACACCGGCGGACCAGCCAGGAAACCACGCTACCCACCGCTGGTAGTAGAGCAGTTTCCGAACTGGCCCCGCCACTTCAAGGTGATTACCCAATCCCTGGGTCATCGGCCCAACGTCCGTCCCTACGGCAAAGGTGTCCGTTTCATACCAGAATCGGACACCGAGTTCCGATTCCTTCAGAGATACCTCTCAAAGCTGGAGGCGGAGGAGAACCTGGCCTGGTTCACCTACTCGCTGCCGGCCGAGAGAGGTCTCAAGGTAGCAATCAGAGGACTCCCGGTGAACACCGAACCGGAAGAGATCATGGATGCCTTCCGGGACCTGGGCTTCGACCCGGAATACATCCGGCCCATCCGAGCAAGGCATGGACGACCGGGCTGTATTTTCTTCGGTCAGTTCAGGAAAACGGAGGGCATCCTCCAGAAGATCTACGCAGTAGAGGAACTACTCTACATGCCCGGGATCAGAATTGAAGCCTGGCGGGGAAAAAAGGGGCCAGCACAGTGTCATCGGTGCCAGAAATTCCGGCACTCATCGCACTGTTGCCATCGGCCCCAAGCCTGTGTGAGGTGCGGCGGCCAGCACCGCGCACATGACTGCCCTCGCCCACTAGAGGAACCACCCACGTGCGCCAACTGCGGTCAAGCGCACACCGCCAATAGCACTGCCTGCCCTGTTTTTAGGCGTGAAATCAGAAACCGACGTGCCGGTACGGTAGCTCAGTCTCGCCCTCC
>JAGSMR010000477.1:52500-70072 GCA_029286605.1 Sericinus montela
AGTTTCACGTTCTGTTCTGTGTATTGTCGTGTATTTGTATTTTTTTTTATTATTATTTTTAACAACATGCATATTACTGTATTTTTTTATATTATTATTATTATTATTATTTTTAACAACATGCATATTACTGTATTTTTTTATATTATTATTATTATTATTATTATTATTATTATTATTTATTTATTACTGAATAATATTCAATGTTGAGTAAATCCATGTAAACATAATGCCACTAGTAGCCAGCTCGCGTCTCGTCAGAGAGATGAGAGGGAGACGATGATGACGCTGAAGTTTCTTTATTTCTAACGACCACATTTTAGAGTTTAAGCAATGTTTTAATGTTTAGGATGATTTATATTTACAACTGAGGATTTAAATTTAAATATGTTTAAACGTTTATTATAATTTTCAACGATCTTATGGTACATACGGAGACTTCATTCGATGAGTCCAGAATTCTGTTCGTGTTTTACGACCTTCGACGTATAATCTGTCGCCGCTTTTCGAATAATGCATTACCGATGCGTCCTTCGCTTTCTGTCAATCTTCGGAATACTCACTTTTAATATATCGACCTAAATTTAACACTAGAATAGGGTAAATAGAGAAAAATCAATTTTAAACGTGACACGAGCTACGGTGATTATACAGTGAACAAAATAAACAACCGTTGCTCTGTTCTCGTCGGATCCTAGTAATAATTGTTCGTTCGAGAGAACGAACGATCTCCCGGATATGCCGTGTTTACTTTACGAATGCGTTAATATTAATATTTAACACGAAAATTTAATTCAAACCGAGACGTTCTAGTGAAAAGTTATAAGTGTTCATACGAGAAAACATCTAGCGGCGGTGCGGTTCTCCTTATGGTTAAGTTCTGGCGAGCCGGTTTTTTCAACGTAGCCGCCGATATCAGCGACATCTGGTATCCGCATACAACGAGGTGCCGTTTGTTGTTTTGGTTTTTTTTTTTTTTTCTTACGTACCATGCTACCTGTTTATATAGTCCTCCCCACCATTCCCACAAATCCGACGCACGTACCCGCGTCCTCGCCTCGTTCGTCCCTCGCTCTGACGTATCTAATAAATAGATGTGTTTCTTCCCTCAAGAGCTTATTCGTATTCGTTACGCGAAAGCTGACGGTCGTTTTTCTACTTTTCTTTACGTAGTTGAATATATCTATTCGCGAGTGAACGAAGATGACCGGTCGCGGTAAGGGTGGTAAAGGTCTGGGAAAGGGAGGAGCGAAGCGTCACAGGAAGGTGCTTCGTGATAACATTCAGGGTATCACCAAGCCGGCCATCAGACGTCTCGCCCGCAGAGGTGGCGTGAAGCGTATAAGCGGTTTGATCTACGAAGAGACACGCGGCGTTCTCAAAGTGTTCCTCGAGAACGTGATCCGTGACGCGGTTACGTACACCGAGCACGCGAAGAGGAAGACTGTCACCGCTATGGACGTCGTCTACGCTTTGAAACGTCAAGGACGCACCCTATACGGTTTCGGCGGTTAATGTAATTCTTCTTCTTCTTCCAATAGTTTGCATCGATAAGTGTGTGAGAAGAAAGTATGTAACGGTTTAAATGAGAAATAAAAGGCCCTTTTCAGGGCCGCATATAACTCTAAATTTAAAAAAAAAAAAATGTTTCATAGAACGTCGTCGTCGTTTAATCAATTTATACGTATTCTTCTACTCGGGATTATATAAATATTAAATTTTTAATAAAACAAAATCATAAATAAATATATTATTTAATATGACATTATAAATATACCAATTTTTATTTTTTTTTTTTTTTTTTTTTTTTTTTTTTTTTTTTTTTTTTTTTTTTTTTTTTATATTATTATTATTATTATTTATTACTGAATAATATTCAATGTTGAGTAAATCCATGTAAACATAATGCCACTAGTAGCCAGCTCGCGTCTCGTCAGAGAGATGAGAGGAGACGATGATGACGCTGAAGTTTCTTTATTTCTAACGACCACATTTTAGAGTTTAAGCAATGTTTTAATGTTTAGGATGATTTATATTTACAACTGAGGATTTAAATTTAAATATGTTTAAACGTTTATTATAATTTTCAACGATCTTATGGTACATACGGAGACTTCATTCGATGAGTCCAGAATTCTGTTCGTGTTTTACGACCTTCGACGTATAATCTGTCGCCGCTTTTCGAATAATGCATTACCGATGCGTCCTTCGCTTTCTGTCAATCTTCGGAATACTCACTTTTAATATATCGACCTAAATTTAACACTAGAATAGGGTAAATAGAGAAAAATCAATTTTAAACGTGACACGAGCTACGGTGATTATACAGTGAACAAAATAAACAACCGTTGCTCTGTTCTCGTCGGATCCTAGTAATAATTGTTCGTTCGAGAGAACGAACGATCTCAGATATGCCGTGTTTACTTTACGAATGCGTTAATATTAATATTTAACACGAAAATTTAATTCAAACCGAGACGTTCTAGTGAAAAGTTATAAGTGTTCATACGAGAAAACATCTAGCGGCGGTGCGGTTCTCCTTATGGTTAAGTTCTGGCGAGCCGGTTTTTTCAACGTAGCCGCCGATATCAGCGACATCTGGTATCCGCATACAACGAGGTGCCGTTTGTTGTTTTGGTTTTCTTCTAATAAACTTACCAAGTTATCGCGTTAGAAGTGTGCGAGTGCGAATTTATTAAATTAAAATGGCCGATACTGCAGTTGCTTCCGAGACTCCCGCTCCGGCGACTCCTGCGAAGAAGCCTAAGGCGTCAGCGACGGCCGCCGCCGGCGGGGTGCTAAAGCCAAAGGCGAAACCGACCCATCCAAAACCTCCGAAATGGTAACCAGCGCTATAAAGGAACTGAAGGAACGCAGTGGATCCTCTCTACAGGCGATAAAGAAATATATCGCGGCTCAGTACAAGGTCGACGCGGAGAAGCTGGCTCCGTTCATCAGAAAGTATCTGAAGAGCGCGGTCGAATCGGGAGCTCTAATACAGACGAAGGGCAAGGGTGCCTCCGGTTCCTTCAAGCTCGAATCTAAATCGGCCGCTTCGAAGAAACCGACTGCGGGCAAGAGCGGCAGCGGCGGCGGCGGCGGCGGCGGCGGCGGCGGCGGCGGCGGCGGCGGCGGCGGCGGCGGCGGCGGCGGCGGCGGCGGCGGCGGCGGCGGCGGCGGCGGCGGCGGCGGCGGCGGCGGCGGCGGCGGCGGCGGCGGCGGCGGCGGCGGCGGCGGCGGCGGCGGCGGCGGCGGCGGCGGCGGCGGCGGCGGCGGCGGCGGCGGCGGCGGCGGCGGCGGCGGCGGCGGCGGCGGCGGCGGCGGCGGCGGCGGCGGCGGCGGCGGCGGCGGCGGCGGCGGCGGCGGCGGCGGCGGCGGCGGCGGCGGCGGCGGCGGCGGCGGCGGCGGCGGCGGCGGCGGCGGCGGCGGCGGCGGCGGCGGCGGCGGCGGCGGCGGCGGCGGCGGCGGCGGCGGCGGCGGCGGCGGCGGCGGCGGCGGCGGCGGCGGCGGCGGCGGCGGCGGCGGCGGCGGCGGCGGCGGCGGCGGCGGCGGCGGCGGCGGCGTCGCCGCGGTGACAACTTTGGCACCACCGGCCAACAATGCCACTGAGAGGTGTACAACCCTCTCAGAAAAAGAAGAAGAAGAGGAGGGGAAGAAGAAAAATAAGGGGACAGCCACGTCCGAGGCTGTAAGAACCTCTACACCCACCCCTCCCCATCGTTGCCACCGCTGAAGGGCCAGGACCAAGAAACGGGCCAGGAAACCTCAGCATGCGCAAGTGCAACAAGCACAAGACGCACACACCGTAAGGGGAGAACCGAGGCCTCCCCACAACACACGCCACCGACGACGGTAGAGGAAGCACTTGCGCAACTGGTCACCGTCGTAATCAAGATCCTGGGAGATGTCGTCACGGCGATGACCACGGGAGCTGACCCCTAACAGCGGTAGTTACCGCACTGGCCCGTCTGACTACGGCTAAAAATGGCTGAGTTGCGGTATTATATTGGAACGCCGGCGGTATTAAGATCCATACCGCCGGACTAAGAACTGCTTGTCCAGCAGTACGATATCCAGGTGGTACTGCTGGGAGAAACAAAGCTAAAACCATCTCAGCCGTTCAAACTCCCTAATTTCTTCGTGTATCGACGCGATGAGATATCTCGAAAGCATAGCTTATAGAGGCGTAGCTGTGTTAGTAAGGAGAGATCTAATACACGAAGAATTAGAGCTGCAACCATGTCTCTACAAGGACGATAGGTGTACGCCTACGGATAGCCGGAGAGGAGCATAGGATATATGCAGCTTATCGCCCTCCCGGTTCCCCCTAAGCCCCTCGGACATCCACTGCATCTTCGATGGGACATCGCCTGCCATAATTGCCGGGGATTTAAATGCAAAACACTCGGCATGGGGTCGAACACCATATCCCCCAATGGCAGGTATTATACGAAGATGTCGTATAGTTATTTTATTTTTTTTTTTTTTTTATTACGTACCATGCTACCTGTTTATATAGTCCTCCCACCATTCCCACAAATCCGACGCACGTACCCCGCGTCCTCGCCTCGTTCGTCCCTCGCTCTGACGTATCTAATAAATAGATGTGTTTCTTCCCTCAAGAGCTTATTCGTATTCGTTACGCGAAAGCTGACGGTCGTTTTTTCTACTTTTTCTTTACGTAGTTGAATATATCTATTCGCGAGTGAACGAAGATGACCGGTCGCGGTAAGGGTGGTAAAGGTCTGGGAAAGGGAGGAGCGAAGCGTCACAGGAAGGTGCTTCGTGATAACATTCAGGGTATCACCAAGCCGGCCATCAGACGTCTCGCCCGCAGAGGTGGCGTGAAGCGTATAAGCGGTTTGATCTACGAAGAGACACGCGGCGTTCTCAAAGTGTTCCTCGAGAACGTGATCCGTGACGCGGTTACGTACACCGAGCACGCGAAGAGGAAGACTGTCACCGCTATGGACGTCGTCTACGCTTTGAAACGTCAAGGACGCACCCTATACGGTTTCGGCGGTTAATGTAATTCTTCTTCTTCTTCCAATAGTTTGCATCGATAAGTGTGTGAGAAGAAAGTATGTAACGGTTTAAATGAAAATAAAAGGCCCTTTTCAGGGCCGCATATAACTCTAAATTTAAAAAAAAAAAAAAAAAATGTTTCATAGAACGTCGTCGTCGTTTAATCAATTTATACGTATTCTTCTACTCAGGATTATATAAATATTAAATTTTTAATAAAACAAAATCATAAATAAATAAAATAACACACATATGGATAATGTTCACTTTAGTTTCACGTTCTGTTCTGTGTATTGTCGTGTATTTGTATTTTTTTTTATTATTATTTTTAACAACATGCATATTACTGTATTTTTTTTTATATTATTATTATTATTTATTTATTACTGAATAATATTCAATGTTGAGTAAATCCATGTAAACATAATGCCACTAGTAGCCAGCTCGCGTCTCGTCAGAGAGATGAGAGGGAGACGATGATGACGCTGAAGTTTCTTTATTTCTAACGACCACATTTTAGAGTTTAAGCAATGTTTTAATGTTTAGGATGATTTATATTTACAACTGAGGATTTAAATTTAAATATGTTTAAACGTTTATTATAATTTTCAACGATCTTATGGTACATACGGAGACTTCATTCGATGAGTCCAGAATTCTGTTCGTGTTTTACGACCTTCGACGTATAATCTGTCGCCGCTTTTCGAATAATGCATTACCGATGCGTCCTTCGCTTTCTGTCAATCTTCGGAATACTCACTTTTAATATATCGACCTAAATTTAACACTAGAATAGGGTAAATAGAGAAAAATCAATTTTAAACGTGACACGAGCTACGGTGATTATACAGTGAACAAAATAAACAACCGTTGCTCTGTTCTCGTCGGATCCTAGTAATAATTGTTCGTTCGAGAGAACGAACGATCTCCCGGATATGCCGTGTTTACTTTACGAATGCGTTAATATTAATATTTAACACGAAAAATTTAATTCAAACCGAGACGTTCTAGTGAAAAGTTATAAGTGTTCATACGAGAAAACATCTAGCGGCGGTGCGGTTCTCCTTATGGTTAAGTTCTGGCGAGCCGGTTTTTTTTCAACGTAGCCGCCGATGCCACGGGTGCCTCAGCCGCAAGAGCGGCGATTAGAGAAGGCACCCACACAAATAGCCGCCCCCCCCACGTTCGCCGCGGTGACAACTTTGGCACCACCGGCCAACAATGCCACTGAGAGAGGTGTACAACCCTCTCAGAAAAAGAAGAAGAAGAGGAGGGAAGAAGAAGAAAAATAAAGGGACAGCCACGTCCGAGGCTGTAAGAACCTCTACACCCACCCCTCCCATCGTTGCCACCGCTGAAGGCCCAGGACCAAGAAACGGGCCAGGAAACCTCAGCATGCGCAAGTGCAACAAGCACAAGACGCACACACCGTAAGGGGAGAACCGAGGCCTCCCCACAACACACGCCACCGACGACGGTAGAGGAAGCACTTGCGCAACTGGTCACCGTCGTAATCAAGATCCTGGGAGATGTCGTCACGGCGATGACCACGGGAGCTGACCTCTAACAGCGGTAGTTACCGCACTGGCCCGTCTGACTACGGCTAAAAATGGCTGAGTTGCGAGTATTATATTGGAACGCCGGCGGTATTAAGATCCATACCGCCGGACTAAGAACGCTTGTCCAGCAGTACGATATCCAGGTGGTACTGCTGGGAGAAACAAAGCTAAAACCATCTCAGCCGTTCAAACTCCCTAATTTCTTCGTGTATCGACGCGATGAGATATCTCCCGAAAGCATAGCTTATAGAGGCGTAGCTGTGTTAGTAAGGAGAGATCTAATACACGAAGAATTAGAGCTGCAGCCGTATGTCTCTACAAGGACGATAGGTGTACGCCTACGGATAGCCGGAGAGGAGCATAGGATATATGCAGCTTATCGCCCTCCCGGTTCCCCCCTAAGCCCCTCGGACATCCACTGCATCTTCGATGGGACATCGCCTGCCATAATTGCCGGGGATTTAAATGCAAAACACTCGGCATGGGGTCGAACACCATATCCCCAATGGCAAGGTATTATACGAAGATGCAGAGAAATGGGGATACGAAGTGTTAGGCACAGAATCGCCAACACATATCCCCACAAACAGGAAACACCGACCGGATGTTATAGATGTCGTACTGTGTCACGGTATTACTCACCCGGTCAAACGGAGGTGTTGTACGACCTGGATACGCAACACCTACCGGTTTATTTCACTATTGCACAGTCAGTGGACTCCGTAGCGCCCAGAGGAATTAAGAAAGAACCGACTGGGACACCTACCGAAGAGGATTAGCGAATGTCGGATACGGCGCGCCGATAATGACAGCAGACGACGTAGAAGTGGCCGACAAATATATTAGAGATAAGATACATCAAGTGTATCTGTCGGCCACTAAAACAGTACCTGTAGCGCGCCGTAAGGATGAACTACCACTTCGGTTGAGAACACTAATCAAAAAGAAAGGAAGCCAGAAAACTCTGGGCGCGCACACGTTGCCCACTAGTTAAAACCAGATTAAATCGGCTAACGGAGGAGCTGTCGGAAGGGATCAAAGCTCACAGAAGTCACACATGGGATAGTCGTATAGTAGAGGCGCTGACTATCCCCCATCTTTACCAACAACCGACAGCTTCTGGAAACCACCTCCGATTTGCCCACTAGTGGACAACGTGGGCAACCGGTACTACAGACCAAGGACCGGGCAGAGATCTTGGCACAACATCTCGAGGGGCAATTCAAGCCTAATACTGCTGCAGCTGTCGCCGCAGAATTTCACGCACAAGTCGAGCTACGCGTACAGGAGTTTAGGGAAGCTCCGGTGCCGCCACTAAGCGGGGATGTTTTATTTCCCCGCTGAAGTGAGAAAAGTGGCATTGCGCTTGCCACTGCGCAAAAGCGCCGGGGCACGACTCTATAACGACCGTCGCGTTAAGACAACTGCCGAGAAAGGATTTGTTGCGCTATCCCGTCTTTACAACGGGATACTGCGCACCCTACACTACCCACGGGTGAAGAAAGGACGAATAGTCGTACTGCCGAAACCCGGAAAAGACAGGAAGTCTCCGGCAAGCTATCGCCCTATAACATTGCTATCGTACGTAGCAAAGTTATTCGAAAAGTTACTGCTACGGAGGCTCCGCCACAGATGACCGTCGCGAGCACTGCTTCCTGTTCATCCTCCTCCCAGACCTGCCACCCGCTGCAGACGGTCGCCGCTCGCGAACAAATATGTTCGGCTGCGTGAAAGAAAAAAGTGTGACAAATCGCTCGCGTGGCTGGTGCGAATGGCTGCGGGGGCGCAGTCTGTTAGTGCGATCGCGAGGGACAGGCGGGCCTGTGGTGGGGCTGGGCTTGGTGACGTGAAATAAGGACCAATTATGTTGTGTCATGGTGTGTGTGTGGCCATGTGTGTGTGTGTGTGTGTGTGTGTGTGTGTGTGTGTGTGTGTGTGTGTGTGTGTGTGTGTGTGTGTGTGTGTGTGTGTGTGTGTGTGTGTGTGTGTGTGTGTGTGTGTGTGTGTGTGTGTGTGTGTGTGTGTGTGTGTGTGTGTGTGTGTGTGTGTGTGTGTGTGTGTGTGTGTGTGTGTGTGTGTGTGTGTGTGTGTGTGTGTGTGTGTGTGTGTGTGTGTGTGTGTGTGTGTGTGTGTGTGTGTGTGTGTGTGTGTGTGTGTGTGTGTGTGTGTGTGTGTGTGTGTGTGTGTGTGTGTGTGTGTGTGTGTGTGTGTGTGTGTGTGTGTGTGTGTGTGTGTGTGTGTGTGTGTGTGTGTGTGTGTGTGTGTGTGTGTGTGTGTGTGTGTGTGTGTGTGTGTGTGTGTGTGTGTGTGTGTGTGTGTGTGTGTGTGTGTGTGTGTGTGTGTGTGTGTGTGTGTGTGTGTGTGTGTGTGTGTGTGTGTGTGTGTGTGTGTGTGTGTGTGTGTGTGTGTGTGTGTGTGTGTGTGTGTGTGTGTGTGTGTGTGTGTGTGTGTGTGTGTGTGTGTGTGTGTGTGTGTGTGTGTGTGTGTGTGTGTGTGTGTGTGTGTGTGTGTGTGTGTGTGTGTGTGTGTGTGTGTGTGTGTGTGTGTGTGTGTGTGTGTGTGTGTGTGTGTGTGTGTGTGTGTGTGTGTGTGTGTGTGTGTGTGTGTGTGTGTGTGTGTGTGTGTGTGTGTGTGTGTGTGTGTGTGTGTGTGTGTGTGTGTGTGTGTGTGTGTGTGTGTGTGTGTGTGTGTGTGTGTGTGTGTGTGTGTGTGTGTGTGTGTGTGTGTGTGTGTGTGTGTGTGTGTGTGTGTGTGTGTGTGTGTGTGTGTGTGTGTGTGTGTGTGTGTGTGTGTGTGTGTGTGTGTGTGTGTGTGTGTGTGTGTGTGTGTGTGTGTGTGTGTGTGTGTGTGTGTGTGTGTGTGTGTGTGTGTGTGTGTGTGTGTGTGTGTGTGTGTGTGTGTGTGTGTGTGTGTGTGTGTGTGTGTGTGTGTGTGTGTGTGTGTGTGTGTGTGTGTGTGTGTGTGTGTGTGTGTGTGTGTGTGTGTGTGTGTGTGTGTGTGTGTGTGTGTGTGTGTGTGTGTGTGTGTGTGTGTGTGTGTGTGTGTGTGTGTGTGTGTGTGTGTGTGTGTGTGTGTGTGTGTGTGTGTGTGTGTGTGTGTGTGTGTGTGTGTGTGTGTGTGTGTGTGTGTGTGTGTGTGTGTGTGTGTGTGTGTGTGTGTGTGTGTGTGTGTGTGTGTGTGTGTGTGTGTGTGTGTGTGTGTGTGTGTGTGTGTGTGTGTGTGTGTGTGTGTGTGTGTGTGTGTGTGTGTGTGTGTGTGTGTGTGTGTGTGTGTGTGTGTGTGTGTGTGTGTGTGTGTGTGTGTGTGTGTGTGTGTGTGTGTGTGTGTGTGTGTGTGTGTGTGTGTGTGTGTGTGTGTGTGTGTGTGTGTGTGTGTGTGTGTGTGTGTGTGTGTGTGTGTGTGTGTGTGTGTGTGTGTGTGTGTGTGTGTGTGTGTGTGTGTGTGTGTGTGTGTGTGTGTGTGTGTGTGTGTGTGTGTGTGTGTGTGTGTGTGTGTGTGTGTGTGTGTGTGTGTGTGTGTGTGTGTGTGTGTGTGTGTGTGTGTGTGTGTGTGTGTGTGTGTGTGTGTGTGTGTGTGTGTGTGTGTGTGTGTGTGTGTGTGTGTGTGTGTGTGTGTGTGTGTGTGTGTGTGTGTGTGTGTGTGTGTGTGTGTGTGTGTGTGTGTGTGTGTGTGTGTGTGTGTGTGTGTGTGTGTGTGTGTGTGTGTGTGTGTGTGTGTGTGTGTGTGTGTGTGTGTGAACTCTAGATAAGGTCGGTCTTGAAGTCTTGCGCGATTTCACGGACCAAACGTTGGAACAGTAACGCAATAAGCAGCTCGGTGCTCTTCTGTGACGACAGATCTCACAGTGCTACAGTACCGGGCCTGTGGCGATGCGGTTCACGCCGCCGTGGCGAGTGCGCTCTTACGTGCCGCTTTTTAATAAGCTGTTCCCTCGGCGCCTTACCACCGGTGGACTTGCTTGCAGGCAGACGCGTGCCATTGGCAACAACACCACCACACCGAAAAAAAAAAAAAAAAAAAAAAAAAAAAAAAAAAAAAAAAAAAAAAAAAAAAAAAAAAAAAAAAAAAAAAAAAAAAAAAAAAAAAAAAAAAAAAAAAAAAAAAAAAAAAAAAAAAAAAAAAAAAAAAAAAAAAAAAAAAAAAAAAAAAAAAAAAAAAAAAAAAAAAAAAAAAAAAAAAAAAAAAAAAAAAAAAAAAAAAAAAAAAAAAAAAAAAAAAAAAAAAAAAAAAAAAAAAAAAAAAAAAAAAAAAAAAAAAAAAAAAAAAAAAAAAAAAAAAAAAAAAAAAAAAAAAAAAAAAAAAAAAAAAAAAAAAAAAAAAAAAAAAAAAAAAAAAAAAAAAAAAAAAAAAAAAAAAAAAAAAAAAAAAAAAAAAAAAAAAAAAAAAAAAAAAAAAAAAAAAAAAAAAAAAAAAAAAAAAAAAAAAAAAAAAAAAAAAAAAAAAAAAAAAAAAAAAAAAAAAAAAAAAAAAAAAAAAAAAAAAAAAAAAAAAAAAAAAAAAAAAAAAAAAAAAAAAAAAAAAAAAAAAAAAAAAAAAAAAAAAAAAAAAAAAAAAAAAAAAAAAAAAAAAAAAAAAAAAAAAAAAAAAAAAAAAAAAAAAAAAAAAAAAAAAAAAAAAAAAAAAAAAAAAAAAAAAAAAAAAAAAAAAAAAAAAAAAAAAAAAAAAAAAAAAAAAAAAAAAAAAAAAAAAAAAAAAAAAAAAAAAAAAAAAAAAAAAAAAAAAAAAAAAAAAAAAAAAAAAAAAAAAAAAAAAAAAAAAAAAAAAAAAAAAAAAAAAAAAAAAAAAAAAAAAAAAAAAAAAAAAAAAAAAAAAAAAAAAAAAAAAAAAAAAAAAAAAAAAAAAAAAAAAAAAAAAAAAAAAAAAAAAAAAAAAAAAAAAAAAAAAAAAAAAAAAAAAAAAAAAAAAAAAAAAAAAAAAAAAAAAAAAAAAAAAAAAAAAAAAAAAAAAAAAAAAAAAAAAAAAAAAAAAAAAAAAAAAAAAAAAAAAAAAAAAAAAAAAAAAAAAAAAAAAAAAAAAAAAAAAAAAAAAAAAAAAAAAAAAAAAAAAAAAAAAAAAAAAAAAAAAAAAAAAAAAAAAAAAAAAAAAAAAAAAAAAAAAAAAAAAAAAAAAAAAAAAAAAAAAAAAAAAAAAAAAAAAAAAAAAAAAAAAAAAAAAAAAAAAAAAAAAAAAAAAAAAAAAAAAAAAAAAAAAAAAAAAAAAAAAAAAAAAAAAAAAAAAAAAAAAAAAAAAAAAAAAAAAAAAAAAAAAAAAAAAAAAAAAAAAAAAAAAAAAAAAAAAAAAAAAAAAAAAAAAAAAAAAAAAAAAAAAAAAAAAAAAAAAAAAAAAAAAAAAAAAAAAAAAAAAAAAAAAAAAAAAAAAAAAAAAAAAAAAAAAAAAAAAAAAAAAAAAAAAAAAAAAAAAAAAAAAAAAAAAAAAAAAAAAAAAAAAAAAAAAAAAAAAAAAAAAAAAAAAAAAAAAAAAAAAAAAAAAAAAAAAAAAAAAAAAAAAAAAAAAAAAAAAAAAAAAAAAAAAAAAAAAAAAAAAAAAAAAAAAAAAAAAAAAAAAAAAAAAAAAAAAAAAAAAAAAAAAAAAAAAAAAAAAAAAAAAAAAAAAAAAAAAAAAAAAAAAAAAAAAAAAAAAAAAAAAAAAAAAAAAAAAAAAAAAAAAAAAAAAAAAAAAAAAAAAAAAAAAAAAAAAAAAAAAAAAAAAAAAAAAAAAAAAAAAAAAAAAAAAAAAAAATACGACTCACTGCGTGCTTGGCGAGTTCACCCGGCAGGAGCAGTCTGACGGATGTCTGCACCTCCCTCGATGTGATCGTCGAACGCTTGTTGTAGTGTGCGAGACGAGATGCCTCCGCAGCGATCCTCTCGAAGATATCGTTGACGAACAGGTTCATTATTGACATCGCCTTGCTGGATATACCGGTATCAGGATGCACCTGCTTGAGCACTTTGTAAATGTAGATGGCGTAACTCTCCTTCCTCTTGTGCTTCTTTTTCTTCTTGTCCGATTTGGAGATATTCTTCTGGGCCTTGCCGATTTCTTTGCAACCGCCTTACCACTGGTCTTGGGCGGCATTTTCAGTGTAAAATACTCTACTACTACTACAATGTGTAGAAGTGAATGATGAGCGGTTTTCGGATCCGTTACTATTCAGTCAACGGTGTTGGAACTAGCGAGGGCCGTAACAATGGTAACTTCGACGGATCCACCAATAGACGCACAGCTCGAAGGGTGGGGAAATTGAGAGGGGCGGGGGGAGGGTTGTTCTTTCGGCGTCGATGCTCCAAGAGTGCCTGGTAATAATAATCATCATATTTTAAATACATCATACCTGTCTATTTACATTTACATCTACTACTTAATAATAATTAATAAACCATATCATCAAGTTGAACGAACAACGATTCTCGATCGAAAGAAACGTAACATGTCAATAACAACAACATATTTCACTGAACGTATTTGCGGCCCTCAAAAGGGCCTTTTGTTTCGTATAAAGTATTTATCATCATTGCGATATATTATATATACACATGGAATACGACTAAGACTGGCGGGTGGGTGGCGATGATGCCGGTGGTTCATGTGATTTTTCACGCAATCAATCAATCAATCATCGACCATAGTCATAGAGAACATCATAATACTACATATTATATTACATTACATTGCAAACATCACTCTCTCCCCACCAGTCGTATACATCCCCATGTATCTCCATAATAATCACAATATCTTCCACTCCCCAAAACCAGTAACGCGGCGTTGTTGTTCCACATTAGGCCTTCTTCTCGGTCTTCTTCGGTAGGAGTACGGCCTGGATGTTGGGAGGACACCGCCCTGTGCTATAGTCACTCCGGACAGTAGTTTGTTCAACTCCTCGTCGTTTCTGATCGCGAGCTGGAGATGTCTAGGTATGATCCTGGTCTTCTTGTTATCACGAGCCGCGTTACCGGCCAACTCTAGAACTTCAGCGGCCAGATGCTCCATGACGGCGGCGAGATAGACCGGAGCGCCGGCACCGACTCTCTCCGCGTAGTTACCCTTTCGCAGCAGCCTGTGGATACGACCGACAGGAAACTGTAGACCGGCACGATTGGAACGGGATTTCGCCTTTCATAACTTTACCGCCTTTACCGCGTCCAGACATAGTTAATAATCGATGAGAATAACTTTACAAACGCGAACGACGCGACAGCAACTGTCGACAACAACAATTTTTTTTTTTTTAAACACCACCGTTCTTTATATATATTTTGAGAGTCGTTTCGCCGCTAGGTGGGGGTTAGAACGCGAACGCGCACGCGAAGATCGAATGGATCACCGAGTCGGGCAGTCGGGCGGGCGTCGTGTTTAATCGAAATTTTTCGTGCGCTTCGTTCGTTGCTGTTGTAGGGATGGTTGTTTAATTAGTTTAATATCGTTTTTTTTTTTTTTTTCGCGCTCGTTTCTTGTATCGAGTGAACGGTAATTATTAGTGTTTGTCGCGTGTCGAAATGCGTAGGGTTATTAGATGTGTGTATTAGGTTGGTAGGAAGGTAAATAATATATATATATATATATATATATATATATATATATATATATATATATATATATATATATATATATATATATAATCTGTGAATCGTAGATTGATCATCTGACGGAAACATTAGGTCACTTTGTATGAAATTTATGTTAGCCCTGAAAAGGGCTTTTAGATTGCGGTCAGCTCGCGCGTACTAAGTCTCGATTTCTTCGAGAAGCGTTCGCTTTCACCCGCGTGATGCGTGAACATCTCTCCGAACCGAACCGAACGCGACCACCACTGCACCAATGGCGCGCGTAGCGTTTCATCATCATGTGCATCATCAAGCACAACACAACAAGCCTCGAAATAAGCACAGAGACACACACATACATAATAATATCTATCTACTACTGTTTGTTTGTTTGTTTGTTATGTACCGATGATATATATATACGTTTTTAATGTATGCCACACTGTGTATAGTACTCACTCGGATAGGTTGTTGTTAGATGGTGGTGACGTCGATACTGCGACGACAGAGCGGGGCGGAGGCAACGGTTCGAAAGACCTTCCTTACTTCTTGGCAGCCGCTGCCTTCTTCGCGGCCGCAGCTGACGGTTTTGATTTGGGTGTCGCTGCCTTTTTCGGTTTCGGCGCCTTAGGTTTCTTGGTTGGGGGTTTGGCGGTCTTCTTCGCCTTCGGCGCGGCGCTCTTGGCCTTCGAAGCGGCGGTCTGTCCGGAGCCGGTCGATTTTCTAGCAGCTGCACCGGCGGCTGGCTTCTTTTGGCCGCGGCCACATTGCCTTGTCCTTCGCGTAGCCGCCGACGGTTTCGCCCGGACGGCGAAGAGGAGGAGGAGGCCGCAGATGCGGCCTTCTTGCCCTTGACGACGGCCGCGCTCTTCTTCGCCTTCGACGCGGCCGCAGTCGCTTTGACGCCGACGCCGCCGCCGCCGCCGCCGCTGCCGCTCTTGCCCGCAGTCGGTTTCTTCGAAGCGGCCGATTTAGATTCGAGCTTGAAGGAACCGGAGGCACCCTTGCCCTTCGTCTGTATTAGAGCTCCCGATTCGACCGCGCTCTTCAGATACTTTCTGATGAACGGAGCCAGCTTCTCCGCGTCGACCTTGTACTGAGCCGCGATATATTTCTTTATCGCCTGTAGAGAGGATCCACTGCGTTCCTTCAGTTCCTTTATAGCGCTGGTTACCATTTCGGAGGTTTTTGGATGGGTCGGTTTCGCCTTTGGCTTTTTAGCATATCGGCAGCCTTTCGTCATGACATATGGAAGCCTTTCTTCGCAGTCGCCGGAGCGGGAGTCTCGGAAGCAACTGCAGTATCGGCCATTTTAATTTAATAAATTCGCACTCGCACACTTCTAACGCGATAACTTGGTAAGTTTATTAGAAGAAAAAAAAAACCAAAACAACAAACGGCACCTCGTTGTATGCGGATACCAGATGTCGCTGATATCGGCGGCTACGTTGAAAAAAAACCGGCTCGCCAGAACTTAACCATAAGGAGAACCGCACCGCCGCTAGATGTTTTCTCGTATGAACACTTATAACTTTTCACTAGAACGTCTCGGTTTGAATTAAATTTTTCGTGTTAAATATTAATATTAACGCATTCGTAAAGTAAACACGGCATATCCGGGAGATCGTTCGTTCTCTCGAACGAACAATTATTACTAGGATCCGACGATGTCAGTTGAATTACGTTCGTCACTTATCGTTAAATAGGCTTGTAACGATGTATTTCGACAAGTAAAAGCACGCAAAACTTTTCTTCTGTACCTCTTTTATTTGTTTCGTAGCTGGTGAAATAAGTGTTGCGGAACCGGTTAAATGTAATGGATAATCTTGCTTAAGTAAAAAGCTACAGAAAATCTAAGAAACACTGCAAAATACTAGTGATGTTGCACTTAGAAAATCCATGAAAAAAAACAAAGGACGACGAGAAGGTTGGCACTTAAATTTCGCTAGTTATATAGTACTGGCCGTTTTTTGGATAAAATTATTCGAACAGAAAGAGCAAATTTGGAGGCAGAAAATGTGTTATTAATACCGTACCTCAAGAATATAAATAGAAAAATGTTGGAGAAAACACTATTTTTAACACTCATGATATTTTTAAATCTCTTTATTATTTAATCTAATCATTTGATTGAATGTCTTCCCTGATAACAATCAGAGCACTGATCTTGACTTGGTTTTCGTAATACAAATGGCGTCATTAAGTACCATTATTTCATAGTGTGTTGTATGTAGTATGGCCATGTCTAATTACGTCTGTCACTTAATGTTAAATAGGTTTGTAACGACATTTCGACAAGTAAAAGGACGCAAAACTTTTCTTCTACTCCTCTTTTTTTGATTTGTTTCGTAGCTGGTGAAATAAGTGTTGCGGAACTCGGTTAAAAAATGTAATGGATAATCTTGCTTTAAGTAAAAAAGCTACAGAAAATCTAAGAAACACTGCAAAAATACTAGTGATGTTGCAATTTAGAAAATCCATGAAAAAAAACATAGGTTGAGCACGACGAGAAGGTTGGCACTTAAATTCTTATCAGCTACGCCGGCAAATGTTTCCACTGACCAGATATATAGTACTGCTTGATAAAATTATTCGAACAGAAAGAGCAAATTTGGAGGCGGAAAATGTGCTTATTAATACTGCACTTTTACAAGTGAATATAAATAGAAAAATGTTGAGAAAAAACACTATTTTTAATACTCATGATATTTTTAAATCTCTTTATTATTTAATCTAATTATTTGATTGAATGTCTTCCCGATAACAATCAGAGCACTGATCTTGACTTGGTTTTCGTAATATAAATATACTATTATACCATTATTTCATAGTGTGTTGTATGGAGTATGGCCATGTCTAATCTTCGGGTCGACTGACTTGTATTATTGGTGCGTCCTTTTACTTTTTGATATTGACTACAATATCGTTAATATCTGAACGTAGGGTAACAATAAATGATGCAATAACCAAAGTTGATGGGGTTTCGTGATTTTTTACAATCTCATTCGTTTTCACAGAAGATTTATGAAATATATTTGCAACTCGCTCAATTAACTCCCTGTTACTTTCTTGCAATGCTTAAAAGGTGTTGAGGATCATAAATTAAAATATTATTATATTTATGAACAAATTTAGTTTACTTTCAATAGTTCGCCTTTTGTAAACATCAGTTTTAGTGTAATCACCGAGGCTTTTAATAGCCTCTTGAATATATTGACTCTTTAATGTTAAATAGGTTTGTAACGACATTTCGACAAGTAAAGGACGCAAAACTTTTCTTCTACTCCTCTTTTTGATTTGTTTCGTAGCTGGTGAAATAAGTGTTGCGGAACTCGGTTAAAAATGTAATGGATAATCTTGCTTTAAGTAAAAAGCTACAGAAAATCTAAGAAACACTGCAAAAATACTAGTGATGTTGCAATTTAGAAAATCCATGAAAAAAACATAGGTTGAGCACGACGA
>JAGSMR010000478.1:0-34187 GCA_029286605.1 Sericinus montela
AGGTTTGTAACGACATTTCGACAAGTAAAGGACGCAAAACTTTTCTTCTACTCCTCTTTTTGATTTGTTTCGTAGCTGGTGAAATAAGTGTTGCGGAACTCGGTTAAAAATGTAATGGATAATCTTGCTTTAAGTAAAAAGCTACAGAAAATCTAAGAAACACTGCAAAAATACTAGTGATGTTGCAATTTAGAAAATCCATGAAAAAAACATAGGTTGAGCACGACGAGAAGGTTGGCACTTAAATTCTTATCAGCTACGCCGGCAAATGTTTCCACTGACCAGATATATAGTACTGCTTGATAAAATTATTCGAACAGAAAGAGCAAATTTGGAGGCGGAAAATGTGCTTATTAATACTGCACTTTTACAAGTGAATATAAATAGAAAAATGTTGAGAAAAACACTATTTTTAATACTCATGATATTTTTAAATCTCTTTATTATTTAATCTAATTATTTGATTGAATGTCTTCCCGATAACAATCAGAGCACTGATCTTGACTTGGTTTCGTAATATAAATATACTATTATACCATTATTTCATAGTGTGTTGTATGGAGTATGGCCATGTCTAATCTTCAGGTCGACTGACTTGTATTATTGGTGCGTCCTTTTACTTTTGATATTGACTACAATATCGTTAATATCTGAACGTAGGGTAACAATAAATGATGCAATAACCAAAGTTGATGGGGTTTCGTGATTTTTTACAATCTCATTCGTTTTCACAGAAGATTTATGAAATATATTTGCAACTCGCTCAATTAACTCCCTGTTACTTTCTTGCAATGCTTAAAAGGTGTTGAGGATCATAAATTAAAATATTATTATATTTATGAACAAATTTAGTTTACTTTCAATAGTTCGCCTTTTGTAAACATCAGTTTTAGTGTAATCACCGAGGCTTTTAATAGCCTCTTGAATATATTGACTCTTTGAGTACACTGAACTGCTGTTGCTACGAAAATAAAGCCAAGGCTGTGAATTTCTTGATTACTTAAATAATTTTCTATTTTAAATTTAAAGCATAACTTTTAATAAGACCCCTAATCATAAAAACTGAAACATGATTGGCAAAACTCGGTTTTGAATTTATGCTGTCAGTTGAATTACGTCTGTCACTTAATGTTAAATAGGTTTGTAACGACATTTCGACAAGTAAAAGGACGCAAAACTTTTCTTCTACTCCTCTTTTTTTGATTTGTTTCGTAGCTGGTGAAATAAGTGTTGCGGAACTCGGTTAAAAAATGTAATGGATAATCTTGCTTTAAGTAAAAAAGCTACAGAAAATCTAAGAAACACTGCAAAAATACTAGTGATGTTGCAATTTAGAAAATCCATGAAAAAAAACATAGGTTGAGCACGACGAGAAGGTTGGCACTTAAATTCTTATCAGCTACGCCGGCAAATGTTTCCACTGACCAGATATATAGTACTGCTTGATAAAATTATTCGAACAGAAAGAGCAAATTTGGAGGCGGAAAATGTGCTTATTAATACTGCACTTTTACAAGTGAATATAAATAGAAAAATGTTGAGAAAAAACACTATTTTTAATACTCATGATATTTTTAAATCTCTTTATTATTTAATCTAATTAATTTTTTTTTTTAAAAAAGTCTTGGACGACCGTGTGTCTTTATGTGCGGATCCCGAATCTTGTGGACACGATAACGAGCAAAATACTTTACTTATCGAGTTGGTTTTTTTTGTGGCTTCAGTATTTTGAGGAATAGAAGCCTATTACTTTTCACGGTATAATTCGATGTAGTTTAATTATTCTTTACAAATAATTTCAATTTTATTGTAATTAATGAGATTATGAGGCGTGCACTTTTGGATTTTCCAATTTATTTATATTTATTATTATTTGATGATTACCTATTTATTTATGTTATTATTTGATTATTAGTATTTAGTTTTCGCCATTTGCAATATTATGATCATAAGTAGTTTATAATTTTGTCGTTTGTTTTTTGTTAAAGTGTCATAGTCATAGAAAATGTCGCTCTGAGTTTAAAAGAAGTTGATTGTTTTTATGATGTCTTTTATAAAATTTACTTTGATTGTTTATTACTTAATAAGTACCTATAACTCTTGTGATATTTACACTTAATACAGATACACTTAAATAAGTAAGTAATTTTATATTTAATATTTTTTTTAAAACCACGAGCAGTATTCAAAACAAGTATCTGCCTACTTATGTCGATTGTATGTTAAATGTCTAAAATTTCGAAGATTGCATAGCTATGAAATTTAAAGAAAAAATTATTAAACTGATTGATTGTAATACCGTTTTCCTTATTTTTCCTTTAAACATGATTTCTGTAAGAAAGCTTCGGTTTGGTTTCGACCGAAACAGAAACCTTTGTCGGTTTCGATCGTGAAACTCAATTTAGGTCGGACAATATAGATAATACGAATATTTCTTTTACAAAAAAATGTTTAGCTCGTTTAATGGGTACCTAGCTGATGATAATTGCTTTAATCTAAAATTTGCGCTTTAACTGTATTGGTTTTATTTTAGCCCTGACATCTATTAAATATGTTCCAAAGCTCATAACGCCATGCATGAATACCATGTTGGGCTTGAAAAAACTACAACTAGATGACACAGTTACATTAAGTGCATTAACTGGTCCTCAACAGTAGCTCAGTTGCACAAAGCTCCTTAAAACTCAATTAAACTTAAAGCAGCGTTAATAAGCGCTAATAAAATCTTTAATATCCTTGCACTAACTTTTTTTAAACAACGTTAGGCCTAAATAATCCCATTAACAAAAGGCTGCATTAACGAATGGTACCACTTAAAAATAACAATTAAAAAAAATAAAATTAAGAAAAGAATGAATTATAGGGCGAAAAATGTCTTCATCGCCATCTAGTAATCAATGAGCTAATAATAATTTGGCATTTCAAATGAATATGAGTGCAATAACAATAATAATGTCTTATGTGAAACAAATTCCTTCTCTGAAAAACAATCCGTCGGGATTACTATTTCGAAGAATACCAGATTAAAATATTTTTGTAAGTTTTTTATGTATATACTCAAACTAACCGCGTTAGTGGCACTAAAACAAAATGAAAAGTAGTATTGAAATCGATAGAGCCCGTTCTGTGATATCAGTATCACTTGCAGGATTAGCTCATTTTGTTGGGGCTAGCTCCTAACGCCGGTTATGATGATATAAAGATGTGAATGATAGATAACAGGATATATCAGAGCACTTTATTACGTAGCTGATATCTAGTTCCTAACCATGATATAATCAATATTCTTATTGGGATATAAACATTTAAAACATTAAGATAATTGCATGTTCTTCGCCAGGTATCCGACCTGCTGCGCCAGGTCACCAGGTCCAATTGGGAGCCCCGGATCTAGTCACGAACGATGCTTTCATATTAAAATTGAGCTGAGACTCGAGTTAAAACTATTGAAACTATATTCTGAACTGAGAAACGTAGTAGTAATTTGATGTATTGTGTTATATTGTTATAATAAATGGAAACTAATATGTTTTAAGTGTTTTATTTCTTTAACCCTCGACGCAAAAACGACAATAGGCTCGCCGCTACCTGTCACGTTGTCCCAAAATCTTCGGTGAAAGGTGGGTCGGAAGCATTTAATCGTCTAGACTTCTGTTTACCTGTGAATCGGAGGAATATATATGTGAATATGTTTCTAAAATAAAAAGTAGCCTACGATCCCTCGTTATGCCACAAAAAATCAGCTTTCTGCCAGTGTAAGTCCCGTTAAAATCGGTCTAGCCGTCTCAGAGATTAGCCGGATCAATCGGACAGACATCTGTAACGTCTGTCCGTTTAGCATTTGGCAGCATTTAGTCGAATGCTGTTACGCAACTAAGCTTACTTATATGCTGCACCGACAAGAGCATGACTTGAGAGAGACAAGAGCTCTTAAATGAAATAAGAAGAAGTGATATACAATTGATTGTATCAATAGGATTGCGTTAGATTCACAATAATATAGCTCTACAAAGCCTAAAATTACTTTTCTAAAGTTTAAAATATTAAAAACTTCAAGTAAAAGCAAAAGTAGATGTTAAAGCGCCTGTCGCTTTCTACGGATCAACGTTGTTATTTAATTGTTAAGCTAATATTAAAACAGGCTCATAGTTTATTATGTATATATATTTCGACAGTAATTGTCTCTGGTGTAATCCACCAAACTAATAAGGTTAGTTGATTTGATTATATTTTATTACTGTTTCTATCTAAATAGTTTATACCTATCGCATTGTGATTAACATTAGCAAGTTTTAATACTTTGCAGTAAATAAGTTAGAAATATAGTTTTTATAGTTTCTTTTAGATATTATATTGTATTTGATTATTAGTATTTAGTTTTCGCCATTTGCAATATTATGATCATAAGTAGTTTATAATTTTGTCGTTTGTTTTTTGTTAAAGTGTCATAGTCATAGAAAATGTCGCTCTGAGTTTAAAAGAAGTTGATTGTTTTTATGATGTCTTTTATAAAATTTACTTTGATTGTTTATTACTTAATAAGTACCTATAACTCTTGTGATATTTACACTTAATACAGATACACTTAAATAAGTAAGTAATTTTATATTTAATATTTTTTAAAACCACGACGCAAAACGACAATAGGCTCGCCGCTACCTGTCACGTTGTCCCAAAATCTTCGGTGAAAGGTGGGTCGGAAGCATTTAATCGTCTAGACTTCTGTTTACCTGTGAATCGGAGGAATATATATGTGAATATGTTTCTAAAATAAAAAGTAGCCTACGATCCCTCGTTATGCCACAAAAAAATCAGCTTTCTGCCAGTGTAAGTCCCGTTAAAATCGGTCTAGCCGTCTCAGAGATTAGCCGGATCAATCGGACAGACATCTGTAACGTCTGTCCGTTTAGCATTTGGCAGCATTTAGTCGAATGCTGTTACGCAACTAAGCTTACTTATATGCTGCACCGACAAGAGCATGACTTGAGAGAGACAAGAGCTCTTAAATGAAATAAGAAGAAGTGATATACAATTGATTGTATCAATAGGATTGCGTTAGATTCACAATAATATAGCTCTACAAAGCCTAAAATTACTTTTCTAAAGTTTAAAATATTAAAAACTTCAAGTAAAAGCAAAAGTAGATGTTAAAGCGCCTGTCGCTTTCTACGGATCAACGTTGTTATTTAATTGTTAAGCTAATATTAAAACAGGCTCATAGTTTATTATGTATATATATTTCGACAGTAATTGTCTCTGGTGTAATCCACCAAACTAATAAGGTTAGTTGATTTGATTATATTTTATTACTGTTTCTATCTAAATAGTTTATACCTATCGCATTGTGATTAACATTAGCAAGTTTTAATACTTTGCAGTAAATAAGTTAGAAATATAGTTTTTATAGTTTCTTTTAGATATTATATTGCTTATTTACATTAGTTAGTCACTTTATTTAACTTGCGTATAGGATTCTGATAGTAACAATTATAGTAATACGAAGAGGAATTCAAGGTCTTATCTAGTTTAGATTTATTAAAATTTTTATTTGTTATTGCTTTATTAATAACTTAGCGTAGTTACAGCTTTTAACGATTTTTATTGTTATTTTTTTAATTATTCGTACAAAAATACGTAAAAGCGAAGGCAGTGTATTACACACTGCCTTCGCTTTTATTTTAGAATAATCTCTGATTATTTCGCTATATGTTCGTAGTTTTATTGGCATTTAAATACTAATATATTTAAGAAACTAAGGTACTTAAACAATAAGTAGTTAAAGTCAATTTCTATAAAATTTAATTGTATAAATTCCAGGTTGAATACTCTCGTCTTCCAGAATGACCGAAGAAAAGAAGTTGATTAAGAAGCGAGGTAGTTTCAAAAGCAGTTTAACTGCTTTCGTGAGTTATATAGATTCTCTTAGGGGGCATCCATAAATTACGAGAGGGGAGGGCGTCGAGTCAAGTCTCATTTAATTTTACGTTGGAGAGGGATGGGGGGTGTCTCGGCAAATATCACACAATTTTTTTTCTGATTGAAACAAAAAAGAAATTGTACTATTTTACTAAAATGCAGATTATTTTACTGAAAATCATATGGACGTGTTGGTTCCAATAGTCTCTCTTGAGACCGTGCATGTTTGTCCATGGATTGAATTAGAGTAGATATTCTTTTTTCAATCACAGTAATTACGCTCAAAGTATTCTATTGTTAAATTTTTATTACACTTATAAATAAACTCTCAGCAATATTGATTACTACTCTTAACTAGTCGTAAATAAAAGCACGAAGCATTTTTTTTTTTCTGATTGAAACAAAAAGAAATTGTACTATTTTACTAAAATGCAGATTATTTTACTGAAAATCATATGGACGTGTTGGTTCCAATAGTCTCTCTTGAGACCGTGCATGTTTGTCCATGGATTGAATTAGAGTAGATATTCTTTTTCAATCACAGTAATTACGCTCAAAGTATTCTATTGTTAAATTTTTTATTGTTATTGCTTTATTAATAACTTAGCGTAGTTACAGCTTTTAACGATTTTTATTGTTATTTTTTTAATTATTCGTACAAAAATACGTAAAAGCGAAGGCAGTGTATTACACACTGCCTTCGCTTTTATTTTAGAATAATCTCTGATTATTTCGCTATATGTTCGTAGTTTTATTGGCATTTAAATACTAATATATTTAAGAAACTAAGGTACTTAAACAATAAGTAGTTAAAGTCAATTTCTATAAAATTTAATTGTATAAATTCCAGGTTGAATACTCTCGTCTTCCAGAATGACCGAAGAAAAGAAGTTGATTAAGAAGCGAGGTAGTTTCAAAAGCAGTTTAACTGCTTTCGTGAGTTATATAGATTCTCTTAGGGGGCATCCATAAATTACGAGAGGGGAGGGCGTCGAGTCAAGTCTCATTTAATTTACGTTGGAGAGGGATGGGGGGTGTCTCGGCAAATATCACACAATTTTTTCTGATTGAAACAAAAAAGAAATTGTACTATTTTACTAAAATGCAGATTATTTTACTGAAAATCATATGGACGTGTTGGTTCCAATAGTCTCTCTTGAGACCGTGCATGTTTGTCCATGGATTGAATTAGAGTAGATATTCTTTTTTCAATCACAGTAATTACGCTCAAAGTATTCTATTGTTAAATTTTTATTACACTTATAAATAAACTCTCAGCAATATTGATTACTACTCTTAACTAGTCGTAAATAAAAGCACGAAGCATTTTTTTTTCTTTTTACAATCACAATCCAGCGCGTTTACGTAAGAAACCCACATTTTGAAAAATCTCACGTGAGATTGGAGCATGGGGGAGGGGGTTGAATACAATCTCACGACATCTCACCAGGGGGGGAGGGAGAGACAGAAAATTAAAAAAAACACCTCACGTAATTTATGGACGCCCCCTTACCGCCCCATTGCAAAGCGATGACGAGACAGAATTACGTCTGCGAATGGGTAAGACTTATTGTATAACCAATACGATGAGGTTCAGTTGCGCCTGGAATGTTTAGTCGAAAAGCCTGAGTCCCAATTAACTGAGCGATCGTTTTGAGTCGTAATATTATGAAGCCCTAGCGAAAGCACAAAATTTGTTGAGCGATTATGATAATAAGTTTGGTTCAGCACATAGTGACAAGTGTTCTCATGCAAGTAATCATAAGCTTTATAAGTTGCCTACCATACAATTGCCAAAATTCAGTGGATCGTACGAAAATTGGTTGAGGTTCCATGATACCTTTAATATCCTTATTCATTCTAATGACGAGATTGACGAAATAAACAAATTCCATTATTTACGAGCGTCTTTGGAAGGGTCTGCTGCTGTGGTAATTCAGTCATTTGTGTTCTCTGCCCATAACTATTCTGTAGCATGGAATGTTTTGTGTGAGAGGTTTAATAATAAACGTATATTAAGTCAGAATCATGTTTCGGCTTTATTTAATATTTCAATTATACCTAAAGAATCGTCTGTAGTTTTAAAACGTTTAATAGATCAGTTAAGCAAAAACCTACGAGCATTAGAATTGTTAGGCGAGCCAGTTAAGTATTGGGACACGCTCCTAGTATACATAGTTACGCATAAACTCGATCAAAAATCTTACCGTGAGTGGGAGGAATTTAAAGATCTCCTAAACAAAGATGAAACCGTTACATTCAACCTATTTCTTCAGTTTATTCGTAACCGAGCTGATTTAATTGAAACTATAGAAATGTCGCGCAATGTTAACTTAACACCTAACAAGACAAGCTCTAAATTAAAGTCTATGGTTTCAGTACAGCATATAAATAACATAAATGACGATTCACAAAAGGGTGCTTGCTCTTAATGTAATGACAATCACAATTTAGTCAGCAGTCCACAGTTTCTCGCGTTAAGTAATGAGGCTAGATTAAAATTATTGACGACTTACAGGATTTATTATAATTGTTTTAAAACTGGGCACTATGCAAATCATCGTAAGAAGCCAGGGTGTAAGTTGTGTAAGCGTCGACATAACACACTAATTCACGTCTCTGAACCGAAGGCAAGTAATAATAACTTAGCGTAGTTACAGCTTTTAACGATTTTTATTGTTATTTTTAATTATTCGTACAAAATACGTAAAAGCGAAGGCAGTGTATTACACACTGCCTTCGCTTTATTTAACTTGCGTATAGGATTCTGATAGTAACAATTATAGTAATACGAAGAGGAATTCAAGGTCTTATCTAGTTTAGATTTATTAAAATTTTTATTGTTATTGCTTTATTAATAACTTAGCGTAGTTACAGCTTTTAACGATTTTTATTGTTATTTTTAATTATTCGTACAAAATACGTAAAAGCGAAGGCAGTGTATTACACACTGCCTTCGCTTTATTTAACTTGCGTATAGGATTCTGATAGTAACAATTATAGTAATACGAAGAGGAATTCAAGGTCTTATCTAGTTTAGATTTATTAAAATTTTTATTGTTATTGCTTTATTAATAACTTAGCGTAGTTACAGCTTTTAACGATTTTTATTGTTATTTTTAATTATTCGTACAAAATACGTAAAAGCGAAGGCAGTGTATTACACACTGCCTTCGCTTTATTTAACTTGCGTATAGGATTCTGATAGTAACAATTATAGTAATACGAAGAGGAATTCAAGGTCTTATCTAGTTTAGATTTATTAAAATTTTTATTGTTATTGCTTTATTAATAACTTAGCGTAGTTACAGCTTTTAACGATTTTTATTGTTATTTTTAATTATTCGTACAAAATACGTAAAAGCGAAGGCAGTGTATTACACACTGCCTTCGCTTTATTTAACTTGCGTATAGGATTCTGATAGTAACAATTATAGTAATACGAAGAGGAATTCAAGGTCTTATCTAGTTTAGATTTATTAAAATTTTTATTTGTTAATAACTTAGCGTAGTTACAGCTTTTAACGATTTTTATTGTTATTTTTAATTATTCGTACAAAATACGTAAAAGCGAAGGCAGTGTATTACACACTGCCTTCGCTTTATTTAACTTGCGTATAGGATTCTGATAGTAACAATTATAGTAATACGAAGAGGAATTCAAGGTCTTATCTAGTTTAGATTTATTAAAATTTTTATTGTTATTGCTTTATTAATAACTTAGCGTAGTTACAGCTTTTAACGATTTTTATTGTTATTTTTAATTATTCGTACAAAATACGTAAAAGCGAAGGCAGTGTATTACACACTGCCTTCGCTTTATTTAACTTGCGTATAGGATTCTGATAGTAACAATTATAGTAATACGAAGAGGAATTCAAGGTCTTATCTAGTTTAGATTTATTAAAATTTTTATTGTTATTGCTTTATTAATAACTTAGCGTAGTTACAGCTTTTAACGATTTTTATTGTTATTTTTAATTATTCGTACAAAATACGTAAAAGCGAAGGCAGTGTATTACATCACAATAGATGTACTATTTTACTAAAATGCAGATTATTTTACTGAAAATCATATGGACGTGTTGGTTCCAATAGTCTCTCTTGAGACCGTGCATGTTTGTCCATGGATTGAATTAGAGTAGATATTCTTTTTCAATCACAGTAATTACGCTCAAAGTATTCTATTGTTAAATTTTATTACACTTATAAATAAACTCTCAGCAATATTGATTACTACTCTTAACTAGTCGTAAATAAAAGCACGAAGCATTTTTTCTTTTACAATCACAATCCAGCGCGTTTACGTAAGAAACCCACATTTGAAAAATCTCACGTGAGATTGGAGCATGGGGAGGGTTGAATACAATCTCGACATCTCACCAGGGGGGGAGGGAGAGACAGAAAATTAAAAAAAACACCTCACGTAATTTATGGACGCCCCCTTACCGCCCCATTGCAAAGCGATGACGAGACAGAATTACGTCTGCGAATGGGTAAGACTTATTGTATAACCAATACGATGAGGTTCAGTTGCGCCTGGAATGTTTAGTCGAAAAGCCTGAGTCCCAATTAACTGAGCGATCGTTTTGAGTCGTAATATTATGAAGCCCTAGCGAAAGCACAAAATTTGTTGAGCGATTATGATAATAAGTTTGGTTCAGCACATAGTGACAAGTGTTCTCATGCAAGTAATCATAAGCTTTATAAGTTGCCTACCATACAATTGCCAAAATTCAGTGGATCGTACGAAAATTGGTTGAGGTTCCATGATACCTTTAATATCCTTATTCATTCTAATGACGAGATTGACGAAATAAACAAATTCCATTATTTACGAGCGTCTTTGGAAGGGTCTGCTGCTGTGGTAATTCAGTCATTTGTGTTCTCTGCCCATAACTATTCTGTAGCATGGAATGTTTTGTGTGAGAGGTTTAATAATAAACGTATATTAAGTCAGAATCATGTTTCGGCTTTATTTAATATTTCAATTATACCTAAAGAATCGTCTGTAGTTTTAAAACGTTTAATAGATCAGTTAAGCAAAAACCTACGAGCATTAGAATTGTTAGGCGAGCCAGTTAAGTATTGGGACACGCTCCTAGTATACATAGTTACGCATAAACTCGATCAAAAATCTTACCGTGAGTGGGAGGAATTTAAAGATCTCTAAACAAAAGATGTATTGCTATTGACGGCTTTAGTAAAATGACTTGATTGTAATAACGTCGAGCACGTCGCCCGTCAAGTTTTATAACAGATAATATGCGGAAACGACTGAATTTAGATTATGTTAAGATAGATAGATCGATTTCGGGTATTAATAACGTGATTTCTCACGTAGGTAAAAGGTGTCCCATCCACTTAAGTTCGTTAGATGATAGTTATTCTGCTGACCGTAATTGTTTTATTTAGCCATTAATTAACAATCATGTCCCAAATCGAGAATTAAACCTATCAAATCTTAAACTTCCTTCTAATATTTGCTTACCGGACCCTACATTTTATAAGCATGTCGAAATAGATATTTTAATCGGTGCTGATCTCTTTTGGGATTTGTTAGGGTTGCAGAGAATTAAGCTAGGCAATGAAAAGCCTAATATTGCAAGAAAAAAAAAGCCTATACTGCAAGAGACCAGGTTAGGGTGGATAATTAGAAGTTATAAGTATAACAATATATTGTTTTCAAAATGCATACAGTGCTATTTCAGTAAAACTGAACCCTATTTCGGTGGAGATAACAAAGATGATATTCTTCTAGATTTAACTCGTTTTTGGCAGTTAGAAGAGATAAGCTCCAATCATCTCATTATTTACCCTTGGAGAAGTCGTGTGAAGATCATTTTGTAAAAAATACATCTCGTCTCGCTGATGGACGTTTTTGCGTTCGTATACCACTCAAGCAAGATCCTGCGCTGTTAGGTAATTCATATAAACGAGATACGTATTGTCTATTTTCTTTAGAACGTAGATTAAAGAATACACCGAATATCAGCCAGATGTATTACAAATTTATGTCTGAGTACCAGGAATTAGGTCACATACCTTGTTCTGGCACTGGCATATACTTTATACCATATCACGAGGTGCTACGCGAAAGTAGTGCCACAACTAAGTTAAATGTAGTTTTTAATGCCAGTTGGCCTTCATCGTCATATGAATATTTGTACAATTTAACCATACATTAATAATCCCTTCGAATTTTAATAGACGGCTCTTTTAACAAATCTATTTATTTTAATTTGGGACAGATAGATAAATGTCACTTAAGGAATTTCATTGTAATCCATCACAATAGATGTCACTATTTTACAATCGCTTCTATTCACGTTTACGAAAAAAGATGTCACCAATTACCATAGTTAACTAAAAATTTGATTAGACATTACTATTCTGCAATTGTCCCGCTCATTATTTCAATATTCCTAAGAGCTGTCAATATTACACAATTATATTCGTTATATTCTACGAAAGTATACGTAAGTCGTACGTAATTTGAAATAGTTTTCAAAAAGATTTGTTTTTGAACCGACTTCAAAAAGTAGGTTCTCAATTCTATTGGAATATTTTTTGTAAGCACCGATTACGCTTAAATTGATAATCCGATTTACGTAATTCTTTAGTCTGTAGCGGAATAGTCGCTGTTTGGTCCCATAAAATAATTGCATCCGTTTTATCTACGATAATGTGTCTACCTATCTAGCATCCTATCCACAACGAAGAGGCAAGGATCCTGTGTAATTTGTTTACTATCTTATAGGATCCATGCACCCCTGAATACTAGTAATGCAAGTTTCCGGATTTGTGTTCTTGCCAAGAGATAGGCAAACTAAATAGGTGCTATTCAGGTTTCTTTTTTATAGAAAAGGGAGGCAAACGAGCAGGTGGCTCACGTGATGGTAAGTGATTACCGCCGCCCATGAACACCCGCAATCCCAGAGGCATAGCAGATGCGTTGCCTTTCTAAGAGTGCCCACCCCCAGAATTGGGAGAGGGGGGTGTGTGGGCCACCGGTGATCTGCACTCACCAGACGAAACGCAGAAGTTTGTTAGAATTCCACTTCACGCCGTCACTCTGTGAGGTCGTGGTACTTCCCCGGTCGAGCCGGTCCATTCATGCAACAACAAAATCTGATGCGAGGCTCTAACACTGTTAAACAAAAAAAAATATACTGTGCAGGTTCACAAATGTTTTAATATATACGAATAATATAGATTTACTATGTTATAGCTACTTATTCAAGTATTAATATTATACACAGTCAGGTCATAAGTATTGTCACACAGTAAAAACTTTTCTTTTAGAATGCTGGCCACAAAAAAGTTTATTGAATTCGAATTTCGAATTGTTCATGAAAATAAAACTACATAATTTTTAGAATTTTACTCATTTTTAAATATGGAGTGGACGCTTAAAGAAGACCGTGTTGCAGTTATTGCGTTGCATCGTTGCGGTTACGCGCCAATTCAAGTTTTTGACATACTGAAAAATTTGAATATAACCAAAAGATTCGTTAATCGTACCATCAAACGATACAATGAAGACTCTAGTGTAGGTGACAGGTCAAGAAGTTGTCGCCCTCGGTCTGTTAGGACTCCAGCAGTGATAAAAGCTGTGAAGGCTCGATTCAAAGAAATCCCAAACGTAAGCAGAAACTGTTGGCCCTTCAGATGGGGTTAAGCAGAACCACGGTGAAAAGGGTGTTAAATGAAGACTTAGGGCTTCGGGCATATCGAAGAAAAACAGGACATTGTTTGAATGCTCGTCTAATGCACCTGAGACTGAAGAGATGCCGCGCTTTGTTTAAGCGGTACGCGGGAAAAAAATATCGGGAAATTCTTTTTTCGGATGAAAAATTTTTGATGTGAAACATCTATAGCCGCACGTAAAACCGATTTCTGGCGTGGTGACGCTTTCCGTGGCGACGGGTCGCCAAACAATGGCTTTCGTGTATCGTAATTTACACCCTATTTCCTGAGACTTAAGGTTCATAATTAAATACTGAAATCCTTTTTTTTTAGATTAGTGTACCATTGTTCATTGGATTAATCATATTAAGATTTAGCAATTTTTGAAAAAAATCTAAATACTCAGGAGCGCTCTTGCACTCTTGTTAGAATTCATAAAATATTATTAAGATTGACAGATGTTTTAAAAAAATGCTCCGAACTCTGAACGATTATACATAGAACAATATTATAGCAAACTTATAGTAAAGGGATTATAAAACCATGGATTTTGAAGTTAAAAAATTTAATACTTAATTGAGTCTAGTTTTTACATAAAAAACAAAAGGTATATAATAAAATATCATTACGATGAAAGGTACTGTTTTTCTGCAAAATAAAAAAAAACACCATAAATTAAACAGAAATCTGCGTATTGAAAAAGCAAATTGTTTATAAGCGACATCTAGAGGATTATATCAATAATAATATGTTATAACAACATTACTTTGTCAGGAATTTTAAGAGTTTCAAATCGTTTCGCTAGATGTCGCTTCAAAGTAACATAAAATACAAAACATGTATAGGCTCACTTGTGAACCGAATTGTTGGCAGCAACTAGAGCAGCCTTGTCAACATCTATCGTTAAAATGCCGGCAATAGGAGCCACGTTGGGCTGCTGATGATCAGTCCTTTTGCGATCCGTGCGGGGGCGCTGCGGCACACACTGCTGTTCCTCAGGCGACGTTAGGGGCCTCTTTTCCCGCTCTCCCACTTGTGCAGATCTCGGCGGCGGCGAAACAGGCGTCGCAGACGGCCGAGCAGTAGCCCCGGGCGGGGTGCCCACTAGCGACCTCTTCGGCGTGAAACCATCTTTGTCGACCACGCTGACTGGAAAAATTGCAAAGTCAACGCCACACAACTCAAAACCTCAAAGTCGCAATGACAGATGACAGCGCCACCGTCTTTTGACAGATGACAGCGACACCGTCAATGTCAAATTCAGCCGTCAACGTCACACATCAGCTGTCAAAGTCCCATGCCGGCTGTCAACGTCACTGGCGGCCTGTTATTAGTATCACTGTCACTGTCACTTGCTATAACAACGCGTGTCTAATATTACCTAACCTAACACTAACCTAACCTAAGACAAATAACTGATCCAAAGAGTATAAGTACCACCACAATGTGTTCGTGTATTATATAAGAGTACATACCGATGACCGAAGCATGGTCCATGGTTCTCTGCAGCACTGTATTAACACTAAAAAAAAACACTAACCTAAAGTAATCGTTAAACTACCGTATAAATGATGTTAATTTTCGCACTTTCACTGTAATTTTATTTTAATTCACAAAGATTTAAGCACGTGAAAAAAAATAAAAATAGTATGAGGGTATTCGCAAAAAAATGCAGTCGAGAGCACTGCGCACGTCCGTACGCTACCGCGGCCGACGACGAAGTCGAACGACGAAGACGAAGTAGATAAGTACAGTGGGAATCTCGTTAATCCATTCATGCGCGTCACTAATTAGATGACGAGGCATTTGGCTATTTTCCACCTTATCATGATGCCATCGTCTTAGTGACGTTGGGTCGTAATCATCATGGTGCCATTGGGATTTGCCCTCTGTCCCCATCCCACAGTCCTGGCATGGCATTGTGCTGATTGCTGTTCACCGTACCCGCAGATGAATGGCCGTGGCTGCGTTGGGCTCGGCAGCGGCCCTCGAACCACAGGACTGCGTCCTCTCAGGCCGGTGCCCCGTCCACTCCCCCGGTCATCTGGTTGAACCTCGTCCAGTTCATGAGCGAGCCCCTTAATATGCAGCTTGGTATGTTCCGGAGAAGACTCTCCTTGAGCCCGGCTAGCTGTTTCAAGTCCTTATAGGACCCCAGGCTCCATACGCCTCGCCACGAAATCGTGGAGGAGGTCGCGCAGACGTGCCCATCATGCGGCAGTTCCAGTGGTTCCCGTACTTATTACGTTTCAGACGGTGGGCATCGTCTAAGCGTCGCTGGCCCGAGACCACCTGCACATCCACTATCACCCCTACACCATCCCTGGAGGCGATGATGTCGGGCTTTCTAAGGCCTTTCGAGGTGTTGATCCGAGGCTCCATCATCACCGACCATTGGGTTGAGGTCATCGCTTCTGCTACCGACCTCACGACACGATTGTGACGCTCGATGCATCCCCCATGTGTTCACCAACTCTGTTGGATAATATGAGCCGTCGTCTCCCTGACCGCGCATCCAGTGAGGCAATTCAACTCCGACTCATTCGTCCGTCGCCCCTTCGAGTTGCGAACCCGAGACACACACACATTAATGGGGAGTGCATTAATGTGTGTGTGGACGAACTGCACGAAGTCGCGCCCTGAGATTCTGTGGGACTCCTCCCGCATCCAGGTAGTAGACGCAGGAGTGCGGGCGTTCTCTCGCAATTCGAGGCCGTCCACTGAGCTCCACAGATTCTCACGCCACAATCGGTCGACGGACCTAAGGCCCGTGACCGGGTCTAGTACGGTGAATTTTTGATGCACCTTGTCAGCCCACCGCAGTTTTTAATGATCCCAGGGGATCTAGCGGCAGCCCTTGCCACTAACCAACTCGACGAGTCTAGCCGCCCGAACCTCTTGATAATGAGGTCCGGGACGGTAGCTCAAAGAGAAGGGACCGCTAAGCCACCGTCCTTAACTGCTGCGTGGAAGTACCCGACAGGTACATCCGTTGGGAGCCTCAGCCATTTCCTAACCGCACCCCGGATCTGGACGTCGAGCATCGCTTACCTGTCCTCCGTGATCCTGTTCAGCACAAGACCATGCAGAAATCTCGGAATGAGGTGTCCCCTTACGATTTCGAGCCGCTGCTGCGGCTTAAGGGGCGCCTTGGAGATGTTATTCAAGGCGTCTTTGAAATCGTGCTCTAACGTCACGCATCTAGACGCATGGAAGTCGATGCCTAGATAGCGCCATCGTCCCATGCAAGTTATTTGCGGCAACCATACCCGTCCGATCCGAAAGGTTTTTTCGGTCAGGTAATGGTGCTTCTTGCGCTTCCCATCAGGCACCATCGACAAAACGGAGCTCTTCTTATTGTTGACCCTGAGTCCCAAAGCCGATGCAGTGTCGAAAACACGGCTGATGGATTCCTGCATCCCTACCTTGCTGCTTGCAAGCAGCACGAGGTCATCGGCATAGGCTATAGCTGAGACAAGCTCCGATTCTAGCCTGAAGCCTACCCCGGTGGGTAATGACGCAAGAATAACGTCCATCGCCATGTTAAAGAGTATTGGCGACAATGGGTCTCCATGTCGAACGCCCCGGCCCACTTTAACAGGAGTGCCCGGCTGTCCGTCAACCACTATGGTGGTGGTTGCGGTTTCATATAGCTGGTGGATATAGTCACAGAGTGCCGTAGGCAAACCTCGCTCCCGAAGAAGCCCGACAAGCGCCCATCGGGCGCTTGTCGGGCTTCTTCGGGTCACTGTCGGTCACTGTGTCGAACACCTTCGAGAAGTCGAGGACCGCCACATGGCACTCTATCAAGTTTCTCCCGCTCTTTTTTCGCGGATTGTTCCCTATTATCCTTAATAATTGCCCGGTGCGCTTGCACCAGGCACTTGTATTTGGGGCAACGCCTCTTGCCCTTTATGGCCTCCAGGGTCCGCTCGGACCCAGAAAAGGCTCTGAGCAGGTCTGCGTTCGTGCAGCACCCGCTCTCCTCGAGGAGCTTCGCCTCCGTCCTCACCATTAGGGCCAGCTCATCCTACCCCCACCTGCGCTTCACCATTTTTGGTACAGCCTCCGCATTTGCTGCTTCGGGGTGAGCTCTCCGTTTGTGGACGCCCAACCCCGTCTTTGTTCCAAAGGACCGCCCGCACACCGCCCGGTGTGCGGGCGGTGTGCGGGCGGTCCATCCAGAGACCACTGGAGCCGCGGCTAGAGCCTCGGTCCGAGCGGTCGCAGATTGGGCCAAGCTCCCCGACTCCTGTGGGAGGCCGGGGTGGCAAAATATTCCTTTATTTTGTTCCATAGCTTTAGATTGTGCCCAATGTGGTCGGGGTGCTAGCCCAACCACCTGGAGCGCCCACTGCTTTCGCGAAGGCCCCAACCGAAGAAAGCAGTTTGACTTGGCGGTCACAAGTGACCACCTCTCCCCGGGAATCTCACCCCGAACCTGGCCCGGGTTACGTTTTTGAGATGGAAAACGCTGCGCATGCCGTTTGATTCCAACAAACCCGGTCACAAGCCTGACTGTGTACTCCCGCCCGCCCGGTTAACCACGTGCCGAGGCCCGTGGTCTCGGACAAGCAGAAGTCCACAGCGGAAAATGCGCTATGCCTCGCGCAATAAAGGAAGTGCCAACGAGACTGTTACCCCGCATCAGCCGCTATCGGGGTAGACTTTTTTAGGCACGCCCCCCTCCCGTATCTGTCTTGAGCAGCGGTGCCACGAGCAGGCCACGGGTAGGAGTTGAGTCTTGTGGAGCTAGGAAGTAATCACCCAGACCGCATAGACCCCATTACTAGTCATGAACGTTCTACGTACGGTACCAAATATTATATGGATCCTTTGATTTAGGTTTTTTAATAAAAAAATACAATTGATTAAACTGGAATAGAAAATGAACCGGCGCGGATGAGAGTTAGGATTGGAATGAATGGTGTGTGGTATGCATGGGAGCGAGGAAAACAAAGGAAAAGCTGACAGGGCAGAATAAGGTAATGGTAAGCAAAAGGCGAATGATAGAGCGGGGTATAACACCTCCCCCAACAAAAGTAAACTCACGGTTACAAAGTGAGTTTGCTAGAAACAAGGTTTTGGAAGGGAAAGGTAGTATGTAATATATACATATGTAGGTATATATAAATATATTTATGTTAATTAGGTAGCGCGTAAGAGGGGCGGAGTGGTTGGAATAAGAGCTGGAAGGGATATGTCTTCGGGAACCGGTTCATTTAATTTATTTTCACATAAAAATGAACATTTATTAGTAATTTTAACAATAATACATATAACTATGATTATAATGATTAAGCTAATGGAGAAACCAGTATAATTGAGGACCGTGTCATCAGGAAGCGGATAGTCATCATCCATTTGTAATTGATCTGGTAAATTATATTCAATGAATTTTATGTTGTCAAAATTTACATTTTCAATTTTGGATTGTGAGATGTCGAGTTTTAATTTCGCTTTTTTGACATAGAAAGCGTGTTGTGCCGAAAACAGACTTTATGTTTTCTCACAGTCATTCATTTTCAGTCACTTATTATTTTTGCCGTTCCAGAGGGGTCGAAATAAATACCGGGGCTGTTGTCGATGGATTGAATGAATTCCTGTGAAGTGACGAGCGGAAATTGCATTGGCAGTGTAATTCTGAAAAAGGGAATATTATGATTTAAACTCTTAGAGTAAGTTAACCTAAACAGAGTTAGCTGTAGCTAGTTTAATTTGATCAAAGTGATGCCTTACGTGTCTACGATTGATAAGAAGAGTTGCGGTATTATTATCATGTACTTTTAGAATTTTGTATGGGCCTTTCCACAATGGAGATAGCGCTTTTCTAAGCCGGAGATGGTTCTTTAAGTAAACGAGATCTCCTATCTTGTATCGTACAGGTCTTGTATGGTTATCGTAATAGGATTTTGATTTTTCTTTTGAATTTTGAATGTTTTCAATAGCTTTGTCTCTTGAAAGTTTAAGACGATGACAAAGCATTTTTAAATATTCTGGATAAGTAACATAAGGAGGTGAATGATAAACCGAGTCCGGAATAAAAGGTTTATGGCCAAATGCAAGTTCGTAAGGTGTATAATTTGTTGTGCAGTGAACATTAGTATTATAAGCGAGGATGGCAGTGTAAACGTAGCGGGACCAATTGTCTTGATCTTCATTTACGAAGGATTTAAGGTATTCTTTCAAGACTACGTTCAAGTGCACCCTGTGTCTGTGGATGATATGTACTTGACCACAATTGTTTTATTTTTAGATATTCACATGTCTTCTTAAAAAGTTCTGCAGTGAAGTTAGTGACTTGGTCTGTTAAAATGGTTTTGAGAATTCCGAACAGTGATATAAAGTGTAATAGGCATTCGCTGATTTCTTCAGCTGTAGTCGACCTGATAGGATATGCTAGTGAAAATTTGGTGAGTTCATCTTGCAGGGTAAGTATGTATTTTAGTTTAGCTGGACCCGCTTCCGGTAGTGGACCAACTATGTCCAGCGCTAGACGTTGGAAAGGCGCATTAGATGTTGTGGTTATTTGCATAGGACTTCTATGAATTTTACGGAGTGCTTTATTTTCTTGGCAAAGTTTACAGGATTTTACATAATTCTCGATGTCGCTACGCATCCCTTTCCAGTGATACCTTTCTTGGATTCGCTTTAACATCCTTACACTGCCTAAATGACCGGCGATGGGGATGTCGTGGTTTTCGCGGAGGATTTTTTTTATTTCACTAAGTGTAGGGAATATAATGGTGTTGCGGTGGATTGTGACGAGAATATTAGTATTATGGAAAAGAAATAGAATGATGTTATATAGCTTTGTGTAGGAGTGAGATTCGAAAGGGTCCTTAAAATCAGTTATACTTATTGGAGTTGCAGTTTTTTGGATAAGAGAGTTACGTAGATTTCGCAGGCATGTATATATGTCGCGTTGTCAAAGTGATTGACTTTGGTAAAAAGAAAATAAATAGAGGGACCGTTATGAACAAAATTAAGGTAAGAGTGTAAGGTCCGTTCCTTACTTAAAATTTCATTTTTTCCGTCTATTTCAGTTAGTATTTCTTCTATATAGGGATTACTTTCGTCAAGATCAATGGAGGTTGGTATAACAATTATTGTGTCATTGCTTTTAAGAATACTAGAATTGCTTTCTAAAACTTTGGTGTCAAAAATAAATGTTTTGCTATTAATTGTTTTTAAAAATTGTGCATAATTATTACTAAGTATATTTTGTCTGTTTTCAGGTTCGTCGTGGTTCGGGCTGTCTTGGGTTGGTGAAGTCGTCAAAGGAGGGTCATCGTCGAAGTGTGATTCCAATGGTAAGTCATCGGCCGACTGAGGAACTAGGCGGGAAGTAGAAGGTTGGTTGATATTGGAATCGGAATCTGTGGACTAGGGGCTGTTGTGGGTAAGTTGATATCAGAGTTAGTTATTTCAGGAACCTGTGGGTTTGGAAGCAGTGGCTGTTGATCTCGAGCGATATCAGGTAGGTTAAGGGGGCTGAAGTCTATATTACGATCACCATCAAAAGGGCTGATATTATCGTCTAAATTCAGTGGGTCAATGTTCACAATGGGATTAACGGGGTATCGGGAAAGTGCGTCGGCGGCTGCGTTTAGTTTACCCTTTTGGTAGGCTATCTCATATTCGTATTCTGAAAGTTTGAGATGCCATCTTTGAAGTTTACTGCCTGGGTCTTTGTGATTCATGAGCCAGGTCAGTGGTCTATGATCGGTAATAATATAAAATTTACGGCCGTATAGATATGGGCGGAAAGTTTTACAACCAAAAAGTATAGCAAGAAGTTCTTTTTCTGTGGTATTATAATTAATTTCGCTTTTATTGAGTGTCCGAGATGCATACGCTATTGGCCTTTCATGCCCTTTTGGTCCCTGGGAAAGGACTGCACCGATTGCGTAATTAGAAGCGTCGCAAGTCAGAACAAAGAAATGGAAAAGTCTGGGTATATCAAGACTGGCGCTGAGGTCAGCTTGTGTTTAAGTTCATCGAATGCGACTTGCTGTTGATTTTCCCAAATAAAAGGAACGTCCTTTTAAGGAGATGAGTCAGAGGTTTAGAGATTTTGGAGAAATTAGGAATAAATCTACGATAATATGAAACAAGGCCGAGAAAAGATTTAATGTCTTTGGGGCTCTTGGGGTTTGGAAATTTAGTAACAGCTTCAACTTTCCCGGATTTGGTTTAACACCTTTTTCTGTGATGACATGACCAAGATAAGCTACTTCTCGGCGCAGGAATTCACACTTGTCGGACTGCAATTTTAAATTAAAATATTATTAAGATTGACAGATGTTTTAAAAAAAAATACAATTGATTAAACTGAATAGAAAATGAACCGGCGCGGATGAGAGTTAGGATTGGAATGAATTCCTGTGAAGTGACGAGCGGAAATTGCATTGGCAGTGTAATTCTGAAAAGGGAATATTATGATTTAAACTCTTAGAGTAAGTTAACCTAAACAGAGTTAGCTGTAGCTAGTTTAATTTGATCAAAGTGATGCCTTACGTAAAAGAAAATAAATAGAGGGACCGTTATGAACAAAATTAAGGTAAGAGTGTAAGGTCCGTTCCTTACTTAAAATTTCATTTTTCCGTCTATTTCAGTTAGTATTTCTTCTATATAGGGATTACTTTCGTCAAGATCAATGGAGGTTGGTATAACAATTATTGTGTCATTGCTTTTAAGAATACTAGAATTGCTTTCTAAAACTTTGGTGTCAAAAATAAATGTTTTGCTATTAATTGTTTTTAAAAATTGTGCATAATTATTACTAAGTATATTTTGTCTGTTTTCAGGTTCGTCGTGGTTCGGGCTGTCTTGGGTTGGTGAAGTCGTCAAAGGAGGGTCATCGTCGAAGTGTGATTCCAATGGTAAGTCATCGGCCGACTGAGGAACTAGGCGGGAAGTAGAAGGTTGGTTGATATTGGAATCGGAATCTGTGGACTAGGGGCTGTTGTGGGTAAGTTGATATCAGAGTTAGTTATTTCAGGAACCTGTGGGTTTGGAAGCAGTGGCTGTTGATCTCGAGCGATATCAGGTAGGTTAAGGGGGCTGAAGTCTATATTACGATCACCATCAAAAGGGCTGATATTATCGTCTAAATTCAGTGGGTCAATGTTCACAATGGGATTAACGGGGTATCGGGAAAGTGCGTCGGCGGCTGCGTTTAGTTTACCCTTTTGGTAGGCTATCTCATATTCGTATTCTGAAAGTTTGAGATGCCATCTTTGAAGTTTACTGCCTGGGTCTTTGTGATTCATGAGCCAGGTCAGTGGTCTATGATCGGTAATAATATAAAATTTACGGCCGTATAGATATGGGCGGAAAGTTTTACAACCAAAAAGTATAGCAAGAAGTTCTTTTTCTGTGGTATTATAATTAATTTCGCTTTTATTGAGTGTCCGAGATGCATACGCTATTGGCCTTTCATGCCCTTTTGGTCCCTGGGAAAGGACTGCACCGATTGCGTAATTAGAAGCGTCGCAAGTCAGAACAAAGAAATGGAAAAGTCTGGGTATATCAAGACTGGCGCTGAGGTCAGCTTGTGTTTAAGTTCATCGAATGCGACTTGCTGTTGATTTTCCCAAATAAAAGGAACGTCCTTTTTAAGGAGATGAGTCAGAGGTTTAGAGATTTTGGAGAAATTAGGAATAAATCTACGATAATATGAAACAAGGCCGAGAAAAGATTTAATGTCTTTGGGGCTCTTGGGGTTTGGAAATTTAGTAACAGCTTCAACTTTCCCCGGATTTGGTTTAACACCTTTTTCTGTGATGACATGACCAAGATAAGCTACTTCTCGGCGCAGGAATTCACACTTGTCGGACTGCAATTTTAAATTAAATTTTCTTAGGCGTTGAAAGACTATTTGTAGGTTCTCGATGTGGCTACTCGAAGGTCATGTGAATAGATTACCACGTCGTCTAGGTACACAAAGCAACGGATATCTTGGAGGCCAGCGAGTGCGGTATTCATAAGTCGCTGAAATGTTGCAGGTGCATTCTTAAGGCCAAATGGCATACGAGTGAATTCGTAATGCCCTTGAGGCACGCTAAAGGCTGTTTTTGGTGCATCTTTTTCATGCATGAGGATTTGGTGAAATCCAGAAGCGAGGTCGAGTGTCGAAAAATATTTACTTTGCCCTAGCTGATCTAAAATTTCTAATATCTGTGGGAGTGGGTAACTATCTCCTACAGTGACGTCATTGAGTTTCCGATAATCTATAACTACCCGCCATTTCTGTTCTCCTGAGGCATCTAACTTCTTGGGGACTACCCAAATTGGAGAGGATCATGGAGACATAGATGGTCTTATTATTCCCTGGTCTAACATTTGGTCAATTTGCTTGGCTACTTCTGGTTTGTGAATTTCGGGGAAACGATATGATTTTACATGAATTGGGTTCTGGGATGTAGTTCTTATTTCATGTTTAACTGCAGTTGTATATGTTAGTTTATCTCCGGGAATATAGAGTATATCTGAATATTCGGAACATATGTCATGTAGGGCGTTAGCTTCTTCTATATTTAAGTGTCTGGTTCGGAGAAGGTTCAAAACGTCTTGAGTTCGGAGGTATGAGTCATTATTTTGGCTTTGATGCTCCGTTATAGAATAGATAAGTGAGTTAGAGTGAGGTGAATTAGTTATATTATCAGGGTTTATAGGAGTCAGTTGAATATTTAAATTTGATTTAAATGTTCCAGGTGAGTCGGAAGTGTTTATTACTGATATATTGATTCTATTGTTTTCTTTTACCCTAACTAGACAATTCGCAATAAGGATATTTCCGAATTGTTTCTGATCAAGGACTAATCCTTCTTTTATTTCAGGATTGGAGACGGAGCATTCAATCATTGTTTCTGATCTAGGAGGTAGAGAATAAATTGGTTCATGGAATTGCAGTGGTATATGGGTATCACCGATGGTAAGTAGGTTTTTGTTATAGTCGATATTGCAACCAAAATAATTAAGCATATTCGTTCCGATTATTCCCTCAAAAGGAAGATGAATTTTGTCAACTACGTGAAATTTATGACATAATGTTATATAGGCAGTTGTTGGGAACTTATGATGTATTTTTAAGTTTAAGTATGCCAGAGTTTTCGTAGAGAGTCACGATAGCCGAGTTGTTGGGTGGTCGGAATTTCGAGTCAAGAGACCCGAGTTCGATCCCCAGGTGGCAGTACCAATGAGTTTTTCAAAAACTTATGTACGAATTTCGTCGTTGGCTTGGACATAAAGGCGGCGACGGGCTCACCACCTGTCACGTTGTCCCGAAAATATCTTCGGTGGAAGGTGGGTCAAAGGGACTTAATTGTCTAGACTTGACCTCTGTCTACCCCTGTATTGGGAATTGCGTGAAGATATTTATTTTATTATTATTTATAGAGTTTTCGTAGGGCCATGTTTACCGGGATCGATACCCTTAAGATGTATGAATTCTTTTACTAACTTGACCGATTTAGGTAGACAAGCTGATTTGATGAGGCTTACTGAGGCGCTGGAATCAACTAAAGTGGGTGAGTGAGTGGTACATCAGATATTGAAGTATTTATTTTTACAATGGGAAGTAGTATGTTATTGGCGGTGTTAATTTGAAAAATTTTGATTTCATTATCATTATTTATTGGTCCAGTGATTGACATGGGTTTTCCGGAAGGAACTGGGGCTGTGCGTGCATAGAGTTTGGTAGGTTTAGGTGAGTTAGTAGAGTTAGTGGATTTAGTAGGAACAGCGGAATTGGTATAATCAGTGGAATTAGTATTTGATGCGGCCTTTGTATTAGAGACAGTGGATATGGTATAAGGAACAGCTGAGTTGGCATTAGATACAGTGGATTTAGTATTAGATTCAGTGGATTTTGTATTAAATTCAGTGGATTTAGGGGGTTTGGTATCGACTTTAGAACTCGGATTTCCTGCGCGACACCAATCAGGAAATTTTATTCGTTTAAATTCGTGGTATCTACTGTGTCATATCCATCCTCGTAGATATTGTTAGTGTTTTCGTAAGTCACGTTATGAACAGAACGATAAAAATTATTGTTATTATTCGGAGGGGTATTATTATTTTTAAAATTAGAATTGCGGCGACTGTTATTGTATTGCCGCTTGCGGCAATTTTCGATAGTATGGCCAATATTTTTGCAGTATCTACACACAGGGGATTGGGAGTTAGGAGACTGACCTTGACTGACCCTGCCTTGTAAAATATGATTGGCCTTGAGGCCTAGTGGGTGACGTCGGACCTTGTGGTCGAGAGGACGAGGAATTAAAGTTCGGCCTGTACGAGGTACTGGATTCAGTGTGTGAAAATTTATTTCTCTTATATGTAATACCTAATATTTTTTCTTCTGCTGCAGCAAAATTTATTGCTTCGTTTAAAGTGGACGGGTCACGACATCTCACTATTGTTGCTAACCGAGGGTCGAGTCCCATCATGAATCGATTGAGCGCTAAGTCCTGCATTGTGGCAACTCGGCCGGATAGTTCGTCTTTCTTTTTGGTAGGTATCGTGATATTTATTTCCGTAAGTAATTTCGACAAACAAGATTCTATTCTCAAGGAATATTGGCTAACATTTTCGCTAGGATGTTGTTTACAACTTTTTAAGTCGGATAATAAGTGGGCGTAATGTTTCCTATCACCAAATTGTGTTTTCAAAAATTCTTCGAGTTGGGACCATTTTGTAAATTCTTTAATTGCACACACGGATTCGGCTTTCCCTGTTAATCTACTTAGTATATATTTAAAAAGTATGTCTTCTCCATCTCCAGTTATTTAAGAACGGACTTAGCGTGTCTCTGGAACCGTCGAAAGTCCCAATAAATTTAATTAAAACATTTAAATCTATGTCGGACATTATCGCTTCTAAATCTATGTCTTTCACTTCTCTCGTTTTTGACATAAGCGTACCTGTTATAGTAAAATAAAACTGAGCGTAATGCCAAGGTTAAAACTCGATAATTAAAATAGTCTTATAAAAGGTACAGTGGCTCGAATGCGAGACGGCGTTATCAATTCCTTGTAAATGATGCGTGGGCGATGAGCGACTACTCAGCGTGTCTAATATCTATTGCCGGGTGACTCTTTTAAATTAGAATAGAATTATAATTTAACTTGTTTATGAGCTTATTTATTATTATCTTATTACTTTATTCTGAATTATGCGATATAGATTATGAAAACATTAATAATATTTAACAAACACAGATATTAATTTTGTAGTATTAAAGTTTTTGATGACGACACGAAGACCACGCCACAGCAGTCTCGAAATGCACTCAAACCACAGTATGATATACAGTTAAAATTTTACGACTCACAGGAGTAGCAGGAACATTTTTGATGGCACCCAGTAGACTTTCAGGAACCGGATGTAGAAGTAGTTCTCGAAGCAAGTTTCTGCAGCAATAGCGGGATACTGCGACGTTTTTCACGGCGGTAACTTTTCGCTGGGTAAACGTTTAGGCAGGTGTCTACGCGACAATACGAAGAAACAGCGGTACGGCGATACAGCGATGATGTAGTGGTAAAACAGCAGATTTTTACTGGAACCGCGATTACAGTATTTTTATAACTGTATTTTTTCTTACACACTATTTTCAATTGTTTGGATAGAACGAGGCGTACCGAGGATTTATTTAATCCCTTTAGCTGCCACCAAATATTACATGGAACCATTGATATAGGTTTTTTAAAAAAATACAATTGATTAAACTGGAATAGAAAATGAACCGGCGCGGATGAGAGTTAGGATTGGCATGAATGGTGTGTGGTATGCATAGGAGCGAGGAAAACAAAGGAAAAGCTGACAGGGCAGAATAAGGTAATGGTAAGCAAAAGGCAAATGATAGAGCGGGGTATAACAGTTCGTGTATCGGGATATGCCAAAGAATGGCTGGCGGTTCTCTGACGCCCGCACAATTGCGCCCCTGACCTAGGAGTCGCTACTATCTCCGCCCGTTAGGGCCGCAGCATATAATCCGTCATTGTGCCATTTTGCGCGTCCGGCCCGACGCTACTGCGTTAAGAGAGTCATAGTTACTCCCGCCTTAAGAGAGTTTTAGTTACTCCCGCTGTTTACCCGCGCTTGCTTGAATTTCTTCACTTTGACATTCAGAGTACTGGGCAGAAATCACATTGCGTCAACACCCGCGAGGGCCATCGCAATGCTTTGTTTTGTCCGTGCCAGTTCTGAGCTGACCGTCCGTAATCATCATGACGCCAACGGGATTCACCCTCTGTCCCGGACCCGGTATTCCCGATAACATTCAGAGCACTGATCTTGACTTGGTTTTCGTAATATAAATATACTATTTTACCATTATTTCATAGTGTGTTGTATGGAGTATGGCCATGTCTAATCTTCGGGTCGACTGACTTGTATTATTGGTGCGTCCTTTTACTTTTTGATATTGACTACAATATCGTTAATATCGGAACGTAGGGTAACAATAAATGATGCAATAACCAAAGTTGACGGGGTATCGTGATTTTTTGCTATCTCATTCGTTATCACAGAAGATTTATGAAAAAGATTTGCAACTCGCTCAATTGACTCCCTGTTACTTTCTTGCGATGCTTAAAAGGTGTTGAGGATCATAAATTAAAATATTATTATATTTATTAACAAATTTAGTTTACTTTCAATAGTTCGCCTTTTGTAAACATCAGTTTTAGTGTAATCACCGAGGCTTTTAATAGCCTCTTGAATATATTCACTCTTTGAATACACTAAACTGCTGTTGCTACGAAAATAAAACCAGGGCTGTGAATTTCTTGATTACTTAAATAATTTACTATTTTAAATTTAAAGCATAACTTTTAATACGACTCCTAATCATAAAAATGAAACATGATTGGCAAAACTCGGTTTTGAATTTATGCTGTCAGTTGAATTACGTCTGTCACTTAATGTTAAATAGGCTTGTAACGACATTTCGACAAGTAAAAGCACGCAAAACTTTTCTTCTACTCCTCTTTTTTTTATTTGTTTCGTAGCTGGTGAAATAAGTGTTGCGGAACTCGGTTAAAAATGTAATGGATAATCTTGCTTTAAGTAAAAAAGCTACAGAAAATCTAAGAAACACTGCAAAAATACTAGTGATGTTGCAATTTAGAAAATCCATGAAAAAAAAAAACAAAGGACGACGAGAAGGTTGGCACTTAAATTCTTATTAGTTATATAGTACTGCTTGATAAAATTATTCGAACAGAAAGAGCAAATTTGGAGGCAGAAAATGTGCTTATTAATACTGCACTTTTACAAGTGAATATAAATAGAAAAATGTTGAGAAAAAACACTATTTTTAACACTCATGATATTTTTAAATCTCTTTATTATTTAATCTAATTAAATTTTTTTTTAAAAAGTCTTGGACGACCGTGTGTCTTTATGTGCGGATCCCGAATCTTGTGGACACGATAACGAGCGAAATACTTCACTTATCGAGTTGGTTTTTTTTATGGCTTCAGTATTTTGAGGAATAGAAGCCTATTACTTTTCACGGTATAATTCGATGTAGTTTAATTATTATTTACAAATAATCTCAATTTTATTGTAATTAATGAGATTATGAGGCGTGCACTTTTGGATTTTCCAATTTATTTATATATATTATTATTTGATGATTAACTATTTATGTATGTTATTATTTGATTATTAGTATTGAGTCATCGCCATTTGCAATATTATGATCATGAGTAATTTATAATTTAGTCGTTTGTTTTTTGTTAGTGTCATAGAAAATGTCGCTTTGAGTTTAAAAGAAGTTGATTATTTTTAAGATAAAAGTCTTTTGTAAAGTTTACTTTGATTGTTTATTACTTAATAAGTACCTATAACTATTGTGATATTTACACTTAAATAAGTAAGTAATTTTATATTTAATATTTTTTTAAAAACCACGAGCAGTATTAAAAACAAGTATCTGCCTACTTATGTCGATTGTATGTTTAACTGACTAAAATTTCGAAGATTGCATAGCTATGAAATTTAAAGAAAAAAATAATTAAACTGATTGATTGTAATACCGTTTTCCTTATTTTTCCTTTAAAACATGATCTCTGTAAGGAAGCTTCGGTTTGGTTTCGACCAAAACAGAAACCTTTGCCCAAATTCGGTTTCGATCGTGAAACCCAATTTCGGTCGGACAATATAGATAATACAAATATTTATTTTACAAAAATTTTTTAGCTCGTTTAATGGGTACCTAGCTGATGATAATTGCTTTAATCTAAAATTTGCGCTTTAACTGTATTGGTTTTATTTTAGCCCTGACATCTATTAAATATGTTCCAAAGCTCATAACGCCATGCATGAATACCATGTTGGGCTTGGGAAGACTTCAACTAGATGACACAGTTACATTAAGTGCATTAACTGGTCCTCAACAGTAGCTCAGTTGCACAAAGCTCCTTAAAACTCAATTAAACTTAAAGCAGCGTTAATAAGCGCTAATAAAATCTTTAATATCCTTGCACTAATTTTTTTTAAACAACGTTAGGCCTAAATAATCCCATTAACAAAAGGCTGCATTAACGAATGGTACCACTTAAAAATAATACAAAAATTAAGAAACGAATGAATTATTATGCGAAAAATGTTTTCATCGCCATCTAGTAATCAATGAGCTAATAAAAATTTGGCATTTCAAATGAATATGAGTGCAATAACAATAATAATGTCTTATGTGTAACAAATTCCTTCTCTTAAAAACAATCCGTCGGGATTAGCATCTCGAAGAATACCAAATTAAAGTATTTTTTTAAGTTTTTTTATGTATATACTCAAACTAACCGCGTTAGTGGCACTAAAACAAAATGAAAAGTATTATTTAAATCGGTAGAGCCCGTTCTGTGATATCAGTATCACTTGCAGGATTAGCTCATTTTGTTGGGGCAAGCTCCTAACGCCGGTTATGATGATACAAAGATGTGAATGATAGATAACAGGATATATCAGAGCACTTTATTACGTAGCTGATATCTAGTTCCTAACCATGATATAATTAATATTCTAATTGATATATAAACATTTAAATGTTAAGATATGGGCATGTTCTTGCATTTGCATGTTGATGCTTTTATATTGAAATTGAGCTGAAACTCGAGTTAAAACTATGTCCTTTCTAAACTGAGAAACGTATTAGTAATTTGTTGTATTGTGTTATATTTTTATAATAAATGGAAACTAATATGTTTTAAGTGTCGACCCAAAAACTCTCCACGCAAAAACGACGATAGGCTCGCCGCTACCTGTCACGTTGTCCCAAAATCTTCGGTGAAAGGTGGGTCGGAAGTATATAATCGTCTGAACTTCTGTCTACCTTCGAATTGGAGGAATGTGAATATGTTTCTAAAATAAAAAGTAGCTTACGATCCTCACATAAAAACGACGATAGGCTCGCCGCTACCTGTCACGTTGTCCCAAAATCTTCGGTGAAAGGTGGGTCGGAAGTATATAATCGTCTGAACTTCTGTCTACCTTCGAATTGGAGGAATGTGTGAATATGTTTCTAAAATAAAAAGTAGCTTACGATCCTCACATAAAAACGACGATAGGCTCGCCGCTACCTGTCACGTTGTCCCAAAATTTCGAAGATTGCATAGCTATGAAATTTAAAGAAAAAATAATTAAACTGATTGATTGTAATACCGTTTTCCTTATTTTTCCTTTAAAACATGATCTCTGTAAGGAAGCTTCGGTTTGGTTTCGACCAAAACAGAAACCTTTGCCCAAATTCGGTTTCGATCGTGAAACCCAATTTCGGTCGGACAATATAGATAATACAAATATTTATTTTACAAAAATTTTTTAGCTCGTTTAATGGGTACCTAGCTGATGATAATTGCTTTAATCTAAAATTTGCGCTTTAACTGTATTGGTTTTATTTTAGCCCTGACATCTATTAAATATGTTCCAAAGCTCATAACGCCATGCATGAATACCATGTTGGGCTTGGGAAGACTTCAACTAGATGACACAGTTACATTAAGTGCATTAACTGGTCCTCAACAGTAGCTCAGTTGCACAAAGCTCCTTAAAACTCAATTAAACTTAAAGCAGCGTTAATAAGCGCTAATAAAATCTTTAATATCCTTGCACTAACTTTTTTTAAACAACGTTAGGCCTAAATAATCCCATTAACAAAAGGCTGCATTAACGAATGGTACCACTTAAAAATAATACAAAAATTAAGAAACGAATGAATTATTATGCGAAAAATGTTTTCATCGCCATCTAGTAATCAATGAGCTAATAAAAATTTGGCATTTCAAATGAATATGAGTGCAATAACAATAATAATGTCTTATGTGTAACAAATTCCTTCTCTTAAAAACAATCCGTCGGGATTAGCATCTCGAAGAATACCAAATTAAAGTATTTTTTTAAGTTTTTTTATGTATATACTCAAACTAACCGCGTTAGTGGCACTAAAACAAAATGAAAAGTATTATTTAAATCGGTAGAGCCCGTTCTGTGATATCAGTATCACTTGCAGGATTAGCTCATTTTGTTGGGGCAAGCTCCTAACGCCGGTTATGATGATACAAAGATGTGAATGATAGATAACAGGATATATCAGAGCACTTTATTACGTAGCTGATATCTAGTTCCTAACCATGATATAATTAATATTCTAATTGATATATAAACATTTAAATGTTAAGATATGGGCATGTTCTTGCATTTGCATGTTGATGCTTTTATATTGAAATTGAGCTGAAACTCGAGTTAAAACTATGTCCTTTCTAAACTGAGAAACGTATTAGTAATTTGTTGTATTGTGTTATATTTTTATAATAAATGGAAACTAATATGTTTTAAGTGTCGACCCAAAAACTCTCCACGCAAAAACGACGATAGGCTCGCCGCTACCTGTCACGTTGTCCCAAAATCTTCGGTGAAAGGTGGGTCGGAAGTATATAATCGTCTAGACTTCTGTCTACCTTCGAATTGGAGGAATGTGTGAATATGTTTCTAAAATAAAAAGTAGCTTACGATCCCTCGCCACAAAAAACCAGCTTTCTGCCAGTGTAAGTCCCTATAAAATCGGTCTAGCCGTCTCAGAGATTAGCCGGAACAAACGGACAGACATCTGTAACGTCTGGACCGATTTTGACGGGACTTTCACTGGCGATAGCTGATGTTGTAAGATGTAACTAAGGTTAATATTGTTTTAGAAACAATAATTAGGGTTCCGCGTTAACTACAAAACCGCGAGAAGAGCCGCAGGGGGCAGCATTCAGTCGAATGCTGTTACGCAACTAAGCTTACTTACTTAGATGCTGCACCGACAAGAGCTTAGATCTTAAGTGAAATAAGAAGAAGTGATATAAAATTGATTGTATCAATAGGGTTGCGATAGATTCACAATAATATAGCTCTACAATGCCTAAAATTACTATACTAAAGTTTAAAATATTAAAAACTTCAAGTAAAAGCAAAAGTAGATGTTAAAGCGCCTGTCGCTTTCTACGGATCAACGTTGTTTAATTATTAAGCTAATATTAAGACAGGCTCATAGTTTATTATGTACCTATGTGTCGTTACCCTCTGTACTTACTTTTCTTATTACAATCGTCAAGTTTACATCCACGTCGCTTTATTTTAAATTCCTTATACTCCCGAACATCGTCCTAGATCTTCGCCGGATGTAATATCATACGAACTAAAAATCGAAAATTATTTACAAAGTGGAGTAAATTTCGGAGTTTTATTTGGAGAATCAAAACCGACAACGTGGATGTGGGTCAAAGACTGTAGTTACGTGGTGTTAAAAAGTCTAGATTTAAGATTTGCCTATCAGCCAACACTCTTATTAAGGTAATTGTATCTGGTGTAATCCACCAAACTAATAAGTTTAGTTGATTTGATTATATTTTATTATTGTTTCTATCTAAATAGTTTATACCTATCGCATTGTGATTAATATTAGCAAGTTTTAATACTTTGCAGTAAATAAATTAGAAATATAGTTTTTATAGTTTCTTTTAGATATTTTATTGCTTATTTACATTAGTTAGTCACTTTATTTAACTTGCGTATAGAATTCTGATAGTAATACGAAGGGGAATTCAAGGTCTTATCTAGTTTAGACTTATTATTAAAATTTTTATTTGTTGTTGCTTTATTAATAACTTAGCGTAGTTACAGCTTTAAACGATTGTTATTGTTAATTTTTCAATTATTCGTACAGTAATACACTGCCCACGCTTTTATTTTAGAATAATCTCTGATTATTTCGCTATATGTTCGTAGTTTTATTGGTAATTAAATAGTAATATATTCTAGTTACTTAGGTACTTAAACAATAAGTAGTTAAAAGTCAATTTCTATAAAATTTAATTCTATAAATTTCAGGTCGAATACTCTCGTCTTCCAGAATGTCACGATAGCCGAGTGGTTGGGTGGTCGGAATTCCGAGTCAATAGACCCGAGTTCGATCCCCAGTTGGTAGGCTCGTACCAATGAGTTTTTCAAAAACTTATGTACGAATATCGTTGGCTTGGACATAAAGGCGGCGATGGGCTCACCACCTGTCACGTTGTCCCAAAATCTTC
>JAGSMR010000479.1:0-24988 GCA_029286605.1 Sericinus montela
AGGAGCATTGAGCTCTGGAGGCATCGGCTAAGCAATCGGCCTTTCCCTATCCTCAAAGCTACAGTGCGACCGTCGGAGCTGATCAGGGGCAGCATCGTCGAGTTGATTTCTGACTTCAGGCCCTCGCCAGTTGTAATAGGCGCTGTGTGATGGCGAGATCCTTCATCAGTTTGTCCCATCTGTCACTCCTGAGTTCAGCCGCGCTCCTTGACCTCTCTCTGGGCAGCGCAGCATCCTGGCTCGATTGTCGTCGAACCTGCTTGTCGATCGTATGCTCTCCGTAAGCATTTTTTTCTCTCAGCAGCCGTCTAATATCCTCCGGCAGCTCATGGCGGCGATCGTTCGCCACCTTGACCTGTCTAGAGGATGCTTCGACGGCGGCCTTCAAAGTGTGAGAGGTGGTGGTCTACAGCAGCAAAGGCCATTTCCTTTGAGGAGATGGCATCTGGGATCTTTATCTAACTCTGGGGTGTTCGTATTCTCTAGATAAATCTCGAGCTTACGCCAGTCCGTCAGGTTTTGGTCAGAAGGGACACCTCCGCCCGGGGCTGTCCCGACACCATGGTTACCGGACGATGATCAGAGTTTAACTCGTGTTTGCGCTATAGATCGCAACGGTAAGGGTTACGTTCTTTAAATTGCAATATCTAATATGTCGAGGTGTTGTTTCGATTCGGGTCTATCTAGTAGGTTCTGGGGGCGATGATATCGAACATTGAATTGCCTACTTAAGTTATCTTAAGTGATAGCGCGCGTCATTCATGTTAATGACAAGAGCTATTCAAGCAGAGTGCTTGGAGTTTAAGTCGCCCGCAATTATCACCGAGTCGCTTATTTTAAGCGGTGCCTCGATGTCGCTCTCAAATAGTCTTAAATGCGGTCGTAGATAAGCGAATATCACTGTGATGAGCTGATGGCCTGTCAGGCGATTCTGCAAACCCGACTTCGATATTAACTAAGGTAGGTACATCAATCGCCACACAGTGCAATGATGCCTTATAGTAGATAAACGTACCGCCTCCGCGGGTAGATTTGATCGTTACGCTAATCAAGTAATTTGCTATTTTGGATCGCGCGATTTCTACTGGTGAAGGTCCCGCGTCTCCTGTATAAGGAGGATGTCTAATTGGTGGACCGGCGAAATTCTCTCCACTTCGTCCAATTGCCTTTTAAGGCCGTTTGCATTGAAGTAGCCGACAGCCAGAAACCTAAGTTTAACTTTACATGGTGTGTTATCAACGGATTTAGGTACAACATAGAAAAAAAGAGGGACTTAGGAGAGTTTGCCTCCAAGAGATTGACTTACGAACAAAACAACTGAACATTGAATACAATGTTCAATTGTTCTATTTAAATGAGGCCTTAAACTTATTATAAGTTCGAATAGCGCCTTATGTTTGGCGACTATTCACAGAAGTCGGACGCCGAATCTGTCACTCTAATTCCGGACCGTTGTCTATTTCGCTGATGTCGAAGAGATCTGCGATCTCTCCAAACCCGCGCGAAAACGTCATCGCCGGCGCTGGTCGCTATTGCGCCCCGCGCGCCAGACGCCACTGCGGGGCCTGCGGATGGAGCAGCGACGGGAGTAGGCACGGGAGGGTTTTGCGGGCCACACACCATCGGTGGGGTTTCCTCCCACGCGTTGGTTTTGAGGCGGAGCCGGGACCAGGCATTAGCCTTTTTAGCGCTTTTCGCGCACTGGGGAAGGTGGGCGGGCCCTGGTGGGTGCGCCTTTTGTTCCTCTTTCCCCCTCTGCGTCTCTTGCCGTGCGGCGCGGTGCGGGACATCCGCGATAATTCTGGTGACCCTCGCCTCCGCACAGGACGCCACGCCAGGGGAATCGTGAGCTTGGGCTGGGACAGTCCGCTGTGGCGTGGTCCTCTGGGCACTTGACGCACCTAGGGCGTGAGTGGCAGTTCCTTGCGGAATGCCCGGCGTATGATTGACACTAAAATAAGGCGGCCTACGATCACGTTACGCCACAAAAAAATCAGCTTTCTGCCAGTGTAAGTCCCGTTGAAATCGGTCTAGCCACCGTCTCAAGATTAGCCGGAACAAACGGACAGACACCTCGACAAATATTACCAATTACACTTTGTTAAATGAAAAGGTCGTTTATTGAATGACTTAACATTTATCGATTGGTCTAAATGTATGGTTGGTTTAAATATATTGAGATTTTGTTTTATACTTTTAGTATTTTATTATTGAATATGACCTGTCATATGCATAAATTACCTCATTTTTACTAATATTATCACATGCACCAGTGTACATATAGATATCGCAGTCATACTTATTATGCGTTTTCGTGTATCTTTCAACAATAACATTATTAAAACTGAGATAAGTAGCTACTTGTAAGATGTACAGTGAGGGCAGGTTAAGTTTCTAGGATTTAAACTTTATATAACAACTTCAAGTAGTTTCAAGATTAAAGATTGGCTATCGTGACTTTCTTGGATTGGCTTGTGAAGGCACCTCTAAATACTCTATGTACGTCGGTGCACTTGGACAGCTGTGCGCAGTTCGGGGGCTGGTGCACGGCGGGAGGGGCAACGCCCACTCCCAGGACAGGCACGGCTGCAGCGTGGAGGAGCAGGTCACAAACTGACCCGTGGCTTGGTGCTAGCGACCCCGCCTTCGAAGGCTAGGGGTTGATGATTACATGTGCATACAGATCCTCTCTGTCCGTGAGTGTCTCGAGGCGACAGAGGAGAGCCCTACCTACCCTACCTATCTAGAAAAATACAGATTAAAATGAGCAAACTGGTGACAAAGCGATCGCCAATCCGCCTAAATGATCGCGAAAGCCTGTAGGGTAATCCTGAAATGGACTTTCATGGGCTGTTTTATGTATATACTCAGCTAACCGCGTTCGTAGCACTATAACACAATGAATAGTATCCACTGAAATGGTAGAGCCCGTTCTGATATCCAGTATCACTTGCAAGTTAGCTCCATTTGTTTGGGCTGGCTCTAACACCAGTTAGATAATATACTCGTAAAGATGCTTGAATGGATGTAGATAACATGATATCAGAGCACTTTGTTACGTAACTGATATCTAGTTCCTAACCATGACATAATTAATATTCTAAATGATATATATAAACATTTAAAACGTTAAGATAATTGCACGTTCCTCGCCAGGTATCGAGCTGCTGCGCCGCTGCACGGACCCCACGTCCTCAGCGTCACCAGGTCAGTGGGGCCCTGGATCTGGTCACGAACGATGCGATGCGATATTGATTGAGCTGAAACTCTGGTAAAACTATGTCCTTTCCGAACTAAGAAATTTACTTATAATTTGTTGTATTGTAATATATTTTATAATAAATGAAACTGACATGTTTTAATGTTTTATTTCTTTAACAATCTACTTAAAAACAACGATAAGCTCGTCGTGTTATTCCATAACACAAGTGGGTTACTACTTACGCATGAGACATCGGTGCAATGTATATGATTTTTCAACCTATCAATGTATGTTTCTACGTATGTATTGTTGGGTTAATTAATGTTAGAAGAGCCTTGGAACAATTACAGAATTCATACTTAATTATTCAATCCAAATGTAACTAGGAGGGCCATTTATGGCCCCATGTAATCAATAATTGTTTAACATAAGCCTAAAGAATATTGTTTTGTCTAATTTTTCAGTGTTCATAGCTATTGCGTTAATTAATATTTACATAATTTTAATGGATAAATACATTGTTTTTAATATTTAATTTTTAATATACTGAGGCTATTTGAAAGTATTGTAATAAGATTTCTTGTATAATAATACTATCTTAACATTGGTTTCAAAGGGACGTTGTTTTGAAAGATGTTCAGTGTTCAAGTTAAACGGTCAATTATAGTTTACTAAGTTTTAATAGATAGTATATAAATCAATAGTGAAACATTTAATTTAAATTAATATTCGGCCTATTTATAAAAATGGTACTTTTAATAATATTTCTAATGTAAAAATATTTTAACATTGAAACTTAAAAGGGATGTTGTATTGACAAACTAGCCGGGGTTATTCGATGCTTAACCATGTTTTGATGGAACGCAACATACAATTAAGAAACTACATTTGTTTCATATTTTAATTAATGTTGTTAGTATGGATCAATAAACATTTATTGAAGTCTAAGTTTGATTTTGATTTGTCTGACCCTTGACAACAGTATTTGGCCATTTATTCATTGAATAAATTTAAATTCGTCTATCGACACAAGTCTATCTCTAGCGGAAGATAAAACAGGCGAAAAATTTTTGTAATGTTCCAAAAATGTAAACTGACAAATGTATAAAACAAATAAAACAATAAATGGAAACTGACATGTTTTAACTGTTTCATTTCTTTAACAATCTACGCAAAAACAATCTACGCAAAATCGCTACCTGTCACGTTGTCCCAATCTTCGGTGGGTCGGAAGGTTAATCGTCGAACTTCTGTCTACCTCTGTATTGGAGGAATATATGTGAATATGTTTCTAAAATAAAAAGTAGCCTACGATCACGTTACGCCACAAAAAAAAAAATCAGCTTTCTGCGAGTGTAAGTCTCGTTGAAATCGGTCCTAGCCGTCTCAGAGATTAGCCGGAACAAACGGACAGACACCTGAAACGATATTACCAATTACACTTTGTTAAATGAAAGGTCATTTATTGAATGACAACATTATCGATTGGTCTAAATATTATGGTTGGTTTAAATATATTGAGATTTTTATGTTTTATACTTTTGTATTTTATTGTGAATATGACCTGTCAAATACGCAAATTACACTCCATTTTTACTAACATTATCACATGCACAGTGTACATATAGATATCGCAATCTCATACTTATTATGCGTTTCGTATCTTTCAACAATAACATTATTAAAACGAGATAAAGTAGCTACTTGTAAGATGTACAGTGAAGGCGAGTTAGAAGTTTCTAGAGTTTAAACTTATAACAACTGCAGTAGTTTCAAGATTAAGATTGGCTATATCGTGACTTTCTTGGATTGGCTTGTGAAGGCACCTCTAAATACTCTATGTACGTCCGGTGCGCAACTGCAGCGTGGAGGAGCAGGTCACAAACTGACCCGTAAGCTTGGTTGCTAGCGACCCCACCTTCGAAGCTAGGGGTTGATGATTTACATGTGCATACGAATCCTCTCTGTCCGTGAGTGTCTCGAGAGGCGACAGAGGAGGCCTACCTACCCTACCTATCTAGAAAATGCCAGATTAAAATGAGCAAACTGGTGACAAAGCGATCGCCAATCCGCCTGAATGATCGCGAGAAACCGCATAGGGTGTCAATCCTGAAATGGACTTTCTTAGGCTGTTTTTATGTATATACTCAACTAACCGCGTTCGTAGCACTATAACACAATGAATAGTATCTTTGAAATCAGTAGAGCCGTTCTGTGATATCAGTATCACTTGCAGGATTAGCTCATTTTGTTTGGGCTAGCTCTAACTTTTCCCGGTTAAGATAATATACTCAATAAAGATGTGAATGGATGTGAATAACATGATATATCCAAACACTTTGTTACGTAACTGATATCTAGTTCTAACCATGACATAATTAATATTCTAAATGATATATAAACATTTAAAACGTTAAGATAATTGCGTTCTACTCGCCAGGTATCGAGCTGCTGCGCCGCTGCACGGACCCCACGTCCTCAGCGTCTGCAGGTCAATTGGGGCCCTGGATCTGGTCACGAACGATGCGATGCGATATTGATGAGCTGAAACTCTAATTAAAACTATGTCCTTTCCGAACTAAGAATTTACTTATATTGTTGTATTGTAATATATTTTATAATAAATGAAACTGACATGTTTTAAATGTTTTATTCTTTAACAATCTACCTTAAAAGCAACATTAAACAATCGCTACCTGTCACGTTGTCCCAAAATCTTCCAGTGAAGGTGGGTCGGAAGTTTACTCGTCTGAACTTCTGTCTACCTCTGTATTGGAGGAATATATGTGAATATGTTTCTAAAATAAAAAGTAGCCACGATCCCACGTTACGCCACAAAAAAATCAGCTTTCTGCCAGTGAAAGTCCCGTTGAAATCGGTCTAGCCGTCTCAGAGATTAGCCGGAACAAACGGACAGACACCTGAAACGTCTGGACCGATTTTGACGGAACTTTCACTGGCGGTAGCTGATGTTGTAGATGTAACTAAGGCTAGCATTATTTTAGAAACAATAATTAGGGTTTCGTTTTACTACAAAACCGCGAGAAGAGCCGCAGGGCAGCATTTAGTCGAAGGCTGTTACACAATAAACACTTGCTTAGATGCTGCACCGACAAAAGCTTATGTTACTTTCGACTTATACATTACACTTATATAACGTACACATAACGGCTTGCAGTAGTCCACTGCTGGACATAGGCCTCTCGCGTGCCGTAAGCGCCACGCTTGGCAGGCAGATTGGCGATCGCACTACCAGACACCTCGCAACCTAACCTAACATTTGTACTTAGGACGGGTATTATTCCTTGGGGCATATAGACTAAAATGTTAAAGTAAATCTGCACCTACCACATGTCTCAGGACTGGTGTTGTGGCCCATTCGTTGTTTCTTATTCCATAACACAAGTGAGTTGCTACTTACGCATGAGACATCAGTGCAATGTGTGTGATTTTCAACCTATCAATGTATGTTTCTACGTATGTATTGTTAGGTTAATTAATGTTAGAGAGCCTTGAGACATAATTACAAATTCATACTTAATTGTTCAATCCAAATGTAACTAAGGCCATTTATGGCCAATGTGTCAATAAACCATTCAACATAAGCCTAAAGAAATGTTATTTTGTCTAATTTTTTCAGTGTTCATAGCTATTGCGTTAATTAATGTTTACATAGTTTTAATGGATAATTATAAATCCATTGTTTTTAATATTAATTTTACTAATATACTGAGGCTATTTATAAAAACAGTATTTGTAATAATTTCTTATATAATAATACTATCTTAACATTGGTTTCAAAAGGGACGTTGTTTTGAAAGATGTTCAGTGTTCAAGTTAAACGGTCAATTATAGTTTACTAAGTTTTAATAGATAATTGTATAAATCAATAGTGAAACATTTAATTTAAATTAATATTCGGCCTATTTATAAAATAGTACTTTTAATAATATTTCTAATGTAAAAATATTATTTTAACATTGGCTTAAAAGATGTTGTATTGATGACAAACTAGCCGAAGTTTATTCGATGCTGCAACCATGTTTTGATGTTAGACGCAACATACAATTAAGAAACTACATTTGTTTTCATATTTTAATTAATGTTGTTAGTATGGATCAATAAACATTTATTGAAGTCTAAGTTTGATTTTGATTTGTTGTCTGACCCTTGACAACAGTATTTGTATGTTATTCATTGGAATGAGAATTTAAATTCGTCTATCGACTGAAGTCTGTATCTCTAGCGGAGATAAAACACGACGAAAGAAATTTTTTGTAATGTTGGAAATACAATATTAGCCTCTTTTCTAGACATTAGTCGGGCACGATCACCTCAGTTCTAGGTGTCATATTAACGTGTTATTTATTTATTTGCTTGTATGTACATACATTGGAGAAAAGAATATAAAATTCATTTGAAGTTCTTAAAAATATTTACACACCCGAAAGTGTATATAGCAATTTGATTTTGTTGATATATATACATATTTCTTTAAAGTATATTCTATTAAGTATATTATAAATTAACTAATGAATTCTTTAAATTAATTAATGAATTCTTTACTTATTAATTTTGTATTATTATTAATTAATATATCTTTCTTAGTCAATGATTATACAACTGTCTGTATTAGAATGTCTCGCAAGATGCTGCGACGACCTGCAGAACATTGCAGAAGTCGATGAGTGCAAATGACACAGGACCTTTCTATGTGGCGATCCTTAGGAAGGCGTATGTTCAGCAGTAGACTTCTGTTAGACTGTTATGATGACGATGATCATGATAAGTACATGTCACATGAGATATTGCAATTACACTTTGTTAAATGAAAGGTCATTGTTGAATGACAACATTTATCGATTGGTCTGCCATCTTTAGATGTATGTTTCTGTTTAAATATATTGAAGTTTTGATGTTTTATACTTTTTAGTATTTTATTATTGAATATGACCTATCATATACGCAAATTACACTCATTTTTACTTGCTAACATTATCACATGCACCAGTGTACATATAGATATCGCAATCTCATACTTATTATGCGTTTTCGTGTATCTTTCAACATTAACATTATTAAAACAGAGATAAGTAGCTACTTATAATATGTACGAAGTGAGGCAGAGTTAAAGTTTCTAAGTTTAAACATACAACAACCTTCAAGTAGTTCAAAGATTAAGATTGGCTAATAGCGACTTTTCTTGGATTGGCTTGTGAGAGGCTTTCAAATACTCTATGTGTTCGGTGCACGCCCGGACATGTCGCAGTTCCGAGGGGCTGGTGTGCGCGGCGGGAGGGCAGCACCACTCCTCCCGGAACAGGCTGGCTACAGCGTGGAGGCAAGATTTCAAACCCGGCCCATGAAAGCTTGGTTTCTAGCGGCCCCGCCTTCGAAGCTGGGGTTGATGATTTATGTGCATACAGATCCTCTCTGTCGTGAAGGTGCTCGAGCGACCGGGAGAGCCTACCCTACCTATCTCGAAAAATACCAGATTAAAATGAGCAAACTGGTGACGAAGCGATCCCCAATCCGCCTGAATGATCGCGAAGCCTGTAGAATCAATCCTGAAAGAATGGACTTTCCTTAGTATTTTTATATATCTCAAACTAACCGCGTTCGTAGCACTATAACACAATGAATAGTATCACTGGGAAATCGGTGAGCCGTTCTGTGATATCAGTATCCTTGCAGGATTAGCTCATTTTGTTTGGGGCTGGCTCTAACACCGGTTAAGATAATATACTCATCAAAGATGTGAATGTATGTGAATAACAGGATATATCAGAGCACTTTGTTACGTAACTGATATCTGGTTCCTAACATGACATAATTAATATTCTAAATGATATATAAACATTTAAAACGTTAAGATAGTGCACGTTCCTCATGGTATCCGAGCTGCTGCGCCTGCACGGACTCCCACGTCCTCGGCGTCACCAGGTCAATTGGGGAGCCCTGGATCTAGTCACGAACGATGCGATGCGATAACAGAAATTAGTGAAACTTACAATTAAAACATCCCTTTCCGAACTAAAAGTTACTAATAATTTGTTATATTGTGTTATATTTTTATAATAATAAATGGAAGCAACATGTTTTAACTGTTTCATTTCTTTAACAATCTACATAAAACAATTACGCAAAATCGCTACCTGTCATTACAAAATCTTCGGTGAAAAGGTGGGTCGGAAGGTTAATCAATCTAGACTTCTGTCTACCTCTGTATTGGAGGAATATATGGCGAATATGTTTCTAAAATAAAAAGTAGCTACGATCCACGTTACGCCACAAAAAAATCAGCTTTCTGCCAGTGTAAGTCCCGTTGAAATCGGTCTAGCCGTCTCAGAATTAGCCGGAACAAACGGACAGAAACTGAAACGATATTACCAATTACCTTTTGTTAAATGAAAGGTCATTTATTGAATGACAACATTTATCGATTAGTCTAAATGTATGGTTGGTTTAAATATATTGAGATTTTTATGTTTTATACTTTTTAGTATTTTATTATTGGAATATGACCTGTCAAATACGCAAATTACACTCATTTTTACGCATTATCACATGCACCAGTGTACATATAGATATCGCAATCTCATATTATGCGTTTTCATTGTATCTTTCTTAATAACATTAATAAACAGAGATAAGTAGCTACTTGTAAGATGTACAGTGAGGGCAGAGTTGGGATTTCTAAGTTTAAACTTATAACAACTTTGAAGTAGTTTCAAGATTAAAGATTGGCTATCGTGACTTTCTTGGATTGGCAGCAAGGGCACCTCTAAATACTCTGTACGTCAGTGCACTTGGACGGCTGTCGCAGTTCCGGGGGAGGCTGGTGCGCGGCGGGAGGGGCAGCGCCCGCTCCCCAGGACAGGCACAGCTGCAGCGTGGAGGAGCAGGTCACAAACTGACCCCGTAGCTTGGTTGCTGTGACCCCGCCTTCGAAGCTAGGGGTTGATGATTCCCCACATGTGCATACGAATCCTCTGTCCGGCGAGTGTCTCCGAGGCGACAGAGGGAGAGAGAGCCCTACCTACCTACCTATCTAGAAAAGCCACAGATTAAAATGAGCAAACTGGTGACAAACGATCGCCAATCCGCCTGAATGATCGCGAGAAGCCTGGCCGATCAATCCTGAAATGGACTTTCATAGGCTGTTTTTATGTATATACTCAAACTAGCGCGTTCATGTACTAACACAATGAATAGTATCACTGAAATCAGTGAGCCCATTTCTGTGATATCAGTATCACTTAAGGATTAAGCTCATTTTTGTTTGGGCTGGCTCTAACACCAGTTGAATAATATACTCGTAAAGATGTGAATGTATGTGAATAACAGGATATATCAGAGCACTTTATTTACGTAACTGATATCTAGTTCCTAACAAAACATAAATTGTATTCTAAATGATATATAAACATTTAAAACGTTAAGATAATTGCACGTTCCTCGCCAATTATCCGAGCTGCTGCGCTGCTGCACGGACTCACGTCCTCGCGTACCAGGTCAATTAGGGCCTGGATCTAGTCACGAACGATGCGATGCGATATTGAAATTGAGCTGAAACTCTAATTAAAACTATGTCGCTTTCGAACTAAGAATTTACTAATTTGTTATATTGTGTTATATTTTTATAATAAATGGAAACTGACATGTTTTAACTGTTTCATTTCTTTAACAATCTACACCAAAAAACAATCTACATAAATCGCTACTGTCACGTTGTCCAAAATCTTCGGTGAAAGGTGGGTCGGAAGGATTAATCGTCTAGACTGTCTACCTCTGTGGAGGAATATATGTGAATATGTTTCTAAAATAAAAAGTAGCCTACGATCCACGTTACGCCACAAAAAATCAGCTTTCTGCCAGTGTAAGTCCGTGAAATCAATTAGCCGTCTCAGAGATTAGCCGGAACAAACGGACAGACCGCCTGAAACGATATTACAGTACACTTTGTTAAATGAAAGGTCATTTATTGAATGACAACATTATGATGGTCTAAATGTATGGTTGGTTTAAATATATTGAGATTTTTATGTTTTATACTTTTTAGTATTTTATTATTGAATATATTATAACTCAAATACGCAAATTACACTCATTTTACTAACATTATCACATGCACACCAGTGTACATATAGATATCGCAATCTCATACTTATTATGCGTTTTCGTGTATCTTTCAACAATAACATTAAAACAGAGATAAGTAGCTACTTGTAAGATGTACAGTGAGGGCAGAGTTAGAAGTTTCTAAGTTTAAACTTATAACAACTTCAAGTAGTTCAGATTAAAGATTGGCTATCATTGACTTTCTTGGATTGACAGCGAAGAGCCTCTAAATACTCTATGTACGTCGGTGCACTTGGACGGCTGTCACGCAGTTCCGGGGCTGGTGCGCGGCAGGAGGGCAACGCCCACTCCCAGGACAGGCACAGCTGCAGCGTGGAGGAGCAGGTCTGAAGCGGCCCCATAGCTTAGTTGCTAGTGACCCCGCCTTCGAAGCTAGGGGTTGATGATTTACATGTGCTGATCCTCTCTGTCCGGCGTGAGGTGTCTCGAGAGAGGCGTGGAGAGAACCCTACCCTACCTATCTGAAAAATACCAGATTAAAATGAGCAAACTGTGGTAGCCAAGCGATCCTTAATCCGCTGAATGATCGCGAGAAGCCTGTAGAATCAATCCTGAATGGACTTTCATAGGCTGTTTTTATGTATATACTCCAACTAACGCGTTCGTAGCACTATAACACAATAGATTAGTATCACTGGAAATCGGTAGAGCCCGTTCTGTGATATCAGTATCACTTGCAGGATTAGCTCATTTTTGTTTGGGCTGGCTCTAACACCAGTTAGATAATATATACTCGTAAAGATGTGCCGAATGGATGTGAATAACATGATATATCAGAGCACTGTTTACGTAACGATATCTAGTTCCTAACCATGACGCAATTAATATTCTAAATGATATAAACATTTAAAACGTTAAGATAATTGCGTTCTCGCCAGGTATCCGAGCTGCTGCGCCACTGCACGGACCCCACGTCCTCGCGTCACCAGGTCCAATTACAGGGAGCCCTGGATCTGGTCTGAACGATGCGATGCGATATTGAAGTGAGCTGAAACTCTAATTAACATAACCTAACTAACATTTGTACTTGGACGGGTATTATTCCTTGGGGCATATAGACTAAAGGAAAGTGTTAAAGAGTAAATCTACTTTTCATGTCTCGGGACTGGGTGGCCTTGGCCCATTCGTTGTTTCTTATTCCATAACGCACAAGTGGGTTTGCTACTTACGCATGAGACATCCGGTGCAATGTATGCTTGATTTTCAACCTATCAATGTATGTGTTTCTACGTATGTATTGTTGGGTTAATTAATGTTAAGAGAGCTAGCAGAGCATAATTACAAATTCATACTTAATTATTCAATCCAAATGTAACTAAGACTGTTCTTAATGACTGTAATCAATAATTATTCAACATAAGCCTAAAAGAGATATTGTTTTGTCTAATTTTTCAGTCATTCATAGCTATTGGGTAATTAATGTTTACATAGTTTTAATGGATAATTATAAATCCATTGTTTTTAATATTTATTTTTTATTATATATTTATAAAAACAGTATTTGTAATAAGATTTCTTATATAATAATACTATCTTAACATTGGTTTTAAAAGGGACGTTGTTTTAAGAAAGATGTTCAGTGTTCAAGTTAAAACAGTCAATTATAGTTTCACCTAAAGTTTTAATAGATAATTGTATAAATTAATAGTAAAACATTTAATTTAAATTAATATTAAACCCTATTTATAAATTAGTACTTTTAATAATATTTCTAATGTAAAAATATTATTTTAACATTGACAAGGATGTTGTATTGACAAACTAGCCGGGGTTGTTGGTGCATGCATGATGTTAGACGCAGCACTTTGTTCAAGAAACTACATTTGTTTTCATATTTTAATTAATGTTGTTAGTATGGATCAATAAACATTTATTGAAGTCTAAGTTTGATTTTTTGATTTGTCATCATATTAACGATATTTGTGTTTTATTCAAATTTCGGGATAGGTGGGAATTCAAATATCGACACAGGAGTCTATCTCTAGCGGAGATAAAACAGGCGAAAAGAAATTTTTTGTAATGTTGGAAATACAATATTAACTCTTTCTAGACATTAGTCAGGCACGATCTTACTCAGTTCTAGGTGTCATATTAACGTGTTTATTTGTTGCTTCTTGTATATATACATACATTGGAGAAAAGAATATAAAATTCCCATTTGAAGTTCTTAAAAATATTTACACATAGAATGTATATAGCAATTTGATTTTTGTTGATATATATACATATTTCTTTAAAGTATATTCTATTAAGTATATTATAAATTAACTAATGAATTCTTTAAATTAATTAATAGATTCTTTACTTATTGTAATTTTTATTATTAAATTAATATATCTTTCTTAGTCAATGATTATACAACTCTGTATTAGAATGTCTCCCGCAAAGATGCTGCGACAGCCTGGAACATGCGATCTGGTGGTGCAAATATTTTGGACCTTTCTATGTAGCGATCCTTAGGAGAGGCGTATGTTAGCCAGTAGACTTCTGTAGACTGTTATGAGTGACGATGATCATGATAAGAAGTACATGTCACATGAGGATATTGCAAATTTTTGCTTTTGTTAAATGAAGATTAAATTTATTGAATGACCCAACATTTATCGTTGGTCTCATCTTTGGGTGTATGTTTCTGTTTAATATTGAGATTTGATGTTTTATGTACTTTTTTTAGTATTTTATTACATTGAATATGACCTGTCTATATACGCAAATTACACTCATTTTACTAACATTATCACGCACCAGTACTATAGATATGCAATCTCATACTTATTGTGATTTTTTTCGTGTATCTTCCAGCATTAACATTATTAAAACGAGATAAGTGGCTACAACATAATATGTGTACGATGAGGGCAGGTTAGAAGTTTCTAGGATTTAAACTTATAACAACTTAAGTAGTTTCAAGATGAATTGGCTATGTTTCTTGGATTGGCTTGTGAAGGCACCTCTAATGCTATGCTGGGGTGCGCGGACGGCATGCAGTTCCGGGGGGCTGGTGCGCGGCGGGAGGGGCAGCGCCCACTCTCCCGGAACAGGCACCCAGCTGCAGCAGAGGAGCAGGTCTGAAACTGACCCCGTAGCTTGGTGCTAGCGACCCCGCATGAAGCTAGGGGTTGATGATTATGTACATACGAATCCTCTCTGTCCGTGAGTGTCTCGAGGCGACAGAGAGCCCTACCTACCTATCTCCGAAAAATACAGATTAAAAATGGGCAAACTGGTGACAAAGCGATCACAATCCGCCTGAATGGTGCGAGAAGCCTATAATAGAATCAAAATCTGAAATGGACTTTCATGAAACATTTTTATGTATATACTCAAACTAACCGCGTTCGTAGCACTATAACACAATGAATAGTATCACTACTTGAAATCGGTAGAGCCCGTTCACCGACCTCGAAATCACTTGCAGGTTAGCTCATTTTGTTAACCCTAACACCAGTTAGATAATATACTCGTAAAGATGTGAATGTATGTGAATAACAAATTGATATATCAGAGCACTTTGTTACGTAACTGATATCTAGTTCCTAACCATGACTGGGTGTATTCTAAATGATATATAAACATTTAAAACGTTAAGATAATTGCACGTTCCTCGCCAGTATCCGAGCTGCTGCGCCTGCACGGACCCCCGTCCTCAGCGTCACCAGGTCAGTGGGAGCCCTGGATCTAGTCACGAACGATGCGATGCGATATTAAAATTGAGCTGAAACTCTAAAATTAAAACTATGTCCTTTTCCGAACTAAGAAATTTACTAATAATTTGTTATATTGTGTTATATTTTTACTATAATAAACTGGGAAACGACATGTTTTAACTGTTTCATTCTTTAACAATCTACGCAAAAACAATCTACGCAAAATCGCTACCTGTCACGTTGTCCCAAAATCTTCGGTGAAAGGTGGGTCGGAAGGATTTAATCGTCTGAACTACAGCTACCACCTCTGTATTGGAGGAATATATGAATATGTTTCTAAAATAAAAGTAGCCTACGATCCACGTTACGCCACAAAAAATCAGCTTTCTGCCAGTGCTTAAGTCCCGTTGAAATCAGGTCTAGCCGTCTCAAGGATTAGCCGGAACAAACGGACAGACACCTGAAACGATATTACCGTTACACTTTGTTAAATGAAGGTCATTTGTTGAATGACAACATTTATCAGTTAATTCTAAATGTAAGGTTGGTTTAAATATATTGAGATTTTATGTTTATACTTTTAGTATTTTTGTTATTAGACCATTTTATCAAATATATAAATTACACTCATTTTTACTAACATTATCATGCACACCAGTGTACATATAGATATCGCAATCTCATACTTATTGTACGTTTTCGTGTATCTTTCAACAATAACATTATTAAAACGAGATAAGTAGCTACTTGTAAAATGTACAGTGAGGCAGAGTTAAGTTTCTAGGATTTAAACTTATAACAACTTCAAGTAGTTCAAGATTGAACAACTATCGTGACTTTCTTGGATTGGCTGAAGCACCTCTAAATACTCTATGTACGTCGTGCACTTGGACAGCTGTCGCAGTTCAAGGGCTGGTGCACGGCGGGAGAGCAACGCCACTCCCAGGACAGGCACAACTTCACGGCGTGGAGGAGCAGGTCACAAGCGGCCCCGTAACTTAGTTGCTAGCGACCCCGCCTTCGAAGCTAAGGTTTGATGATTACATGTGCATACGAATCCTCTGTCCGTGGGTATCTCGAGAGGCGACAGAGGGAGAGCCTACCTACCCTACTACCTATCTAGAAAAATGCAAGTTAAAATGAGCAAACTGGTGACAAAGCGTCCTTAATCCGCCTGAATGATCGCGAGAAGCCTGTAGAATCAATCCTGAAATGGACTTTCATAGGCTGTTTTTTATGCTTATATACTCAACTAACCGCGTTCAGCCAGCACTATAACACAATAAGACGATATCCACTGAAATCAGTGAGGAGCCGTTCTGTGATATCAGTATCACTGCAGGATTAACTCATTTTTGTTTGGGCTAGCTCCTAACACCAGTTAAGATAATATACTCGTAAAGATGAATGACATAATTAATATTCTAAATGATATATAAACATTTAAAACGTTAAGATAATTGCACGTTCCTCGCCAGGTAGCCGAGAGCTGCTGCGCCTGCTGCACGGACCCACGTCCTCGGCGTCACCAGGTCAGTGGGAGCCCTGGATCTGGTCTACACGAACGATGCGATGCGATATTGAAATTGAGCTGAAACTCTAATTAAAACTATGTCGCGCTTTCGAACTAAGAAATTTACTTATAATTTGTTGTGTTATAGCTATTTTTATAATAAATGGAAACTGACATGTTTTAAATGTTTTTATTCTTTAACAATCTACGCAAAAACAACGATAAGCTCGTCGCTACCTGTCGTTGTCCCAAAATCTTCGGTGAAAGGTGGGTCGGAAGGATTTACTCGTCTAGACTTCTATACCTCTGTGGAGGAATATATGTGAATATGTTTCTAAAATAAAAAGCCAGCCGATCCCGTTTGCCACAAAAATCAGCTTTCTGCCAGTGTAAGTCCCGTTGAAATCGGTCCCAGCCGTCTCGAGATTAGCCGGAACAAACGGACAGACACCTGAAACATCCTGGACATTTTGACGGAACTTTCACTGGCGGTAGCTGATGTTTATGGAATGTAACTAAGGCTAGCATTATTTTAGAAACAACCAGTCAAGGTTTCGCGTTTACTACAAAACCGCGAGAAAGAGCCGCAGGGGCAGCATTTGAGTCGAAGGCTGTTACACAACTAAGCTTACTTAGATGCTGCTGACAAAGCTTATGTTACTTTCGACTTATACATTACGCTATAACGTACACATAACAGCTTGCATTAGTCCTGCTGGACCTCAGGCCTCTCGCATTGCCGTAATCGCCACTTGGCAGGCCAGATTTAGCGATCGCACTACCAGACACCTCGCAACCCCTAACCTAACATAACCTAACCCTAACATTTGTACTTAGGACGGGTATTATTCCTTGGGGCATAGACTAAAGGGAAAATGTTAAAATCTGCTTTTCTACATGTCTCAGGACTATAGGTATTTATGGCCCCATTCATTGTTTCTTATTCCATAACTTACAAGTGAGTTGCTACTTGCATGAGACATCAGTGCAATGTATGTGATTTTCAACCTATCAATGTATGTTTCTACGTATGTATTGTTAGGTTAATTAATGTTATTAAGAGAGCCTTGAGACATAATTACAAATTCATACTTAATTATTACAATCCAAATGTAACTAAGGCCATTTATGGCCATGTGTGTGTCAGATTTCAACATAAGCCTAAAAAGAATATTGTTTTGTCTAATTTTCAGTGTTCTGCTTTATTGCGTTAATTAATATTTATAGTTTTTAATGGATAATTATAAATCCATTGTTTTAATATTTAATTTTAATATACTGAGGCTATTTATAAAAACAATTATTTGTAATAAGATTTCTTATATAATAATACCCTATCTTAACATTGGTTTTCAAAAGGGACGTTGTTTTTGAAAGATGTTCAGTGTTCAAGTTAAACGGTCAATTATAGTTTACTAAGTTTTAATAGATAATTGTATAAATTAATAGTGAAACATTTAATTTAAATTAATATTCAACCTATTTATAAAATTAGTGCTTTTAATAACAATATTTCTAATGTAAAATATTATTTTAACATTGGCTTAAAAGGGATGTTGTATTGACAAACTAGCCAGGGGTTATTCGATGCTGCAACCATGTTTTGATGTTAGACACCGACATACAATTAAGAAACTGTTGTTTTCATATTTTAATTAATGTTATTAGTATGGATCAATGACATTTATTGAAGTCTAAGTTTGATTTTTGATTTATTATTATGAAATAACAAGTATTTGTCTGTTATTCATTGGAATGAATTTAGAATTCGTCTATCGACACAGAGTCTATCTCTAGCGGAGATAAAAGGCAAGGCAGAAAGAATTTTTTGTAATGTTGGAAATACAATATTAACTCTTTTCCTAGACTGACCGTCGGGCTTTTGATCACACCCTCAGTTCTAGGTGTCATATTAACGTATTTATTTATTTATTTGCTTGTAACCTTTTATACATTGGAGAAAAGAATATAAAATTTCCATTTGAGTTCTTAAAATATTTACACCGAAAGTGTATATAGCAATTTGATTTTTGTTGATATATATACATATTTCTTTCAAAATATATTCTATTAGGAAATATATTATTATAAATTAACTAATAGATTCTTTAAATTAATTAATGAATTCTTTACTTGTTAATTTTGTATTATTATTAATTAATATATCTTTCTTAGTCAATAGTTATACAACTGTCATATTAGAATGTCTCCGCAAGATGCTGCGACGACCTGCAGAACATTGCGAAGTCGATAGGTGCAAATGACACAGGACGCTCTGTGTGGCGATCCTTGGGTATATGTTCGACGGAGCTTCTGTGAGCTGTTATGAAGCGATGATCATGATAAGAAGTACATATCACATGAGATATTGCAATTACACTTTGTTAGTAGAAGGTCATTTATTGAATGACATTTATCGGTGGTCTGCCATCTTTAGATGTATGTTTCTGTTTAAATATATTGAAATTTTGATGTTTTATACTTTTTAGTATTTTATTGTGAATATGACCTGTCATATACGCAAATTACACTCATTTTACTAACATTATCATACACACCAGTGCATATAGATATCGCAATCTCATACTTATTATGCATTTTCAGTATGTCAACAACATTGTTTATTAAAACAGAGATAGTAGCTACTTATAATATGTACAGTGAGACAAGTTAAGTTTTGGTTTAAACTTATAACAACTTCAAGTAGTTTCAAGATTAAAGATTGGCTATCGTGACTTTCTTGGATTGGCTTGTGAAGCACCTCTAGAAGCCTCATATATTTCGGTGCGCCCAGGCAGCTGTCATGATTCCGGGGCTGAACCGCGGCGGGAGGCAGCGCCCACTCCCGGAACGGGCGCAGCTGCAGCGGCGTGGGAGCTGAGGTCTGGCCCCATGTGGCCGGGTGCTAACCCCGCCTTCCAGGCTGGGGTTGATGGTTTACATGCATACAGATCTCTCTGTCCGTGAGTATCTCGAGGCGACAGAGGGAGAGCCCTACCTACCACCTATCTCCCGAAAATACCAGATTAAAATGGGCAAACTGTGCGGCTTGATCCCAATCCATACAGATGATCGCAGAAGCCTGTAGAATCAATCCTGAAATGGACTTTCATAGGCTGTTTTTATGTATATACTCAAACTAACCGCGTTCGTAGCACTATAACACAATGAATAGTATCACTGGGGAATCGGTAGAGCCCGTTCTGTGATATCAGTATCACTGCAGGATTAGCTCTCATTTGTTGGGCTAGCTCCTAACACCAGTTAAGATAATATACTCGTAAAGATGTGAATGTATGTGAATAACAGGATATATCAGGAGGCACTTTGTTGCAACTGATATGGATTCCTAACCAGCAGCATAATTAATATTCTAAATGATATACTAGCTTGTTTTAAAACGTTAAGATAATTGCACGTTCCTCGCCAGGTATCCAGAGCTGCTGCGCCTTGCGGACCCCCGTCCTCCTTTAGCGTCACCAGGTCCAATTAGGGCCTGGATCTAGTCACGGGCGCGATGCGATGCGATATTGAAGTGAGCTGAAACTCTAATTAAAACTATGTCCTTTCCGAACTAAGAAATTTACTAATAATTTGTTATATTGTGTTATATTTTATAATAAATGGAAGCCACAGCATGTTTTAGCATTTCATTTCCTTTAACTTAATCACATAAAACAATCTACGCAAAATCGCTTTGTCGTTGTCCCAAAATCTTGTGATGAAAGGTGGGTCCGGAAGGATTTAATCGTCTAGACTTCTGTCTACCTCTGTATTGGAGAATATATGTGAATATGTTTCTAAAATAAAAAGCAGCCTACGATCCCACGTTACGCCACAAAAAAAATCAGCTTTCTGCCAGTGTAAGTCCCGTTAGCAGAAATCGGTCTAGCCGTCTCAAGAGATTAGCCGGAACAAACGGACGAACACCTGAAACGATATTACCAATTACACTGTTAAATGAAAGGTCATTTTGTTGAATGACAACATTTATCGATTGGTCTAAACCCTGTGGATTTTGGTTTAAATATAATGAGATTTTTATGTTTTATACTTTTTAGTATTTTATTAATGAATATGACCTATCAAATACATAAATTACACTCATTTTTACTAACATTGTTATCACATACACACCATTGTACATATAGATATCAAATCGCCGCAATATGCGTTTTCGTGTATCTTTCAACAATAACATTATTAAAACAGAGATAAGTAGCTACTTGTAAGATGTACAGTGAGGGCAGAGTTAGAAGTTTCTAAGTTTAAACTTATAACAACTTCAAGTAGTTTCAAGATTAAGGAATTGGCTATCGTGACTTTCTTGGATTGGCTTGTGAAAGGCACCTCTAAATACTCTATGTACGTCGGTGCACTTGGACATGTGTCCTGCAGTTCCGGGGGCTAGCTGCACGGCAGGGAGGGGGGCAACGCCCACTCCCAGGACAGGCACCAGCTGCAGCGTGGAGGAGGTCCTGAAGCGGCATAGCTTAGTTGCTAGCGACCCCGCCTTCCAGGCTGAGGGGTTGATGATTTACATGTGCATACGAATCCTCTGCAATAATGTGAGTGTCTCGAGGCGACGGGGAGGCCCTACCTACCCTACCTATCTAGAAAATGCCAGATTAAAATGAGCAAACTGGTGACAAAGCAGTCCTTCAATCCGCCTGAATGATCGCGAAGCCTGTGAATCAATCCTGAAATGGACTTTCCTTAGGCTGTTTTTATGTATATACTCCAACTAACGCGTTCGTAGCACTATAACACAATGAATAGTATCACTGAAATCGGTAGGAAGCCCGTTCTGTGATATCAGTATCACTTGCAGGATTAGCTCATTTTGTTTGGGCTAACTCCTAACACCGGTTAAGATAATATACTCGTAAAGATGTAGATGGATGTGAATAACATGATATATCAGAGCACTTTGTTACGTAACTGATATCTAGTTCCTAACCATGACGCAATTAATATTCTGGCTGATGTAAACATTTAAAACGTTAAGATAATTGCACGTTCCTCGCCAGGTATCGAGCTGCCGCCTGCACGGACCCCACGTCTCAGCGTCTGGGTCAATTGGGGCCTGGATCTGGTCACGAACGATGCGATGCGATATTGAAATTGAGCTGGGCTCTGCGTTAAAACTATGTCCTTTCCGAACTAAATTTACTTATAATTTTGTTGTATTGTAATATATTTTATAATAAATGAAACTGACATGTTTTAATATTTTATTTCTTAACAATCTTAAAAACAACGATAAACTCGTCGCTACCTGTCACGTTGTCCCAAAATCTTCGGTGAAAGGTGGGTCGAAGTTTACTCAAATCCTAGCTTCTGTCTACCTCTGCCTTTGGAGAATATATGTGAATATGTTTCTAAAATAAAGTAGCCTACGATCACGTTACGTCACAAAAAGTAGCTGCCAGTGTAGTCCGTTGAAATAAATTGTAGCCGTCTCAGAGATTGGCCGAACAAACGGACAGACGCACAAACGTCTGGACCGATTTTGACGGAACTTTCATGGCAGTAGCTGATGTTTATGGAAGGTGTAACTAAGGCTGGCATTGATACAGTAATAATAATTGGGGTTTCGCGTTTACTACAAAACCGCGAGAAGAGTACAGGGGGCAACATTTAGTCGAAAGCTGTTACACAACTAGCTTACTTGCAGATGCTGCACCGACAAAGCTTATGTTGCTAAACATACATTTACACTTATATAACGTACACACATAACGGCTTGCAGTAGTCCACTGCTGGACCACTTAGGCCTCTCGCGTGCCGTAATCGCCGTTGGCAGATTGGCGATCGCCTTTCTGAACCTCCTGCAACCTAACCTAACGCAACTAACCTAACATTTGTACTTAGGACAGGTATTCCTTGGGGCATATAGACTAAAGGGAAAATGTTAAAAGGTAGTCGCACTACATGTCTCGGGACTGGGTATTTGTGGCCCATTCGTTGTTTCTTATTCCATAACACAAGTGAGTTTGCCTTACATGAGACATCGGTACGTATATGTGATTTTCAACCTATCAATGTATGTTTCTACGTATATATTGTTGGGTTAATTAATGTTAAGAGAGCCTTGAGACATAATTACAAATTCATGTAATTATTCAATCAAAATGTAACTAAGGCATTTATGGCCATGTCAATGGTATTTTAACATAAACTAAAAGAGATATTGTTTGTCTAATTTTTCAGTGTTCACTTAGCTATTGCACGTTAATTAATGTTTACATAGTTTTAATGGATAATTATAAATCCATTGTTTTATCTTTAATTTAATATACTGAGGCTATTTATAAAACATTATTTTGTAATAGATTTCTATGTGTATATCTTAACATTGGTTTTAAAAGGGGACGTTGTTTTGAAAAGATGTTCAGTGTTCAAGTTAAACGGTCAATTATAGTTTACTAAGGGTTTAATAGATAATTGTATAAATTAATAGTGAAACATTTAATTTAAATTAATATTCGGCTATTTATAAAATGGTACTTTTAATAATATTTCTAATGTAAAAATATTATTTTAACATTGACAAAAGGATGTTGTATTGACAAACTATTGAAGTTATTCGATGCTGCAACCATGTTTGATATTGAACGCAACATACAATTAAACTACATTTGTTTTCATATTTAATTAATGTTGTTGGTATGGATCAATAAACATTATTGAAGTCTAAGTTTGATTTTGATTTGTCTGACCCTTGACAACAGTATTTGTGTATTTATTCATTGGAATAAGAAATTTAAATTCGTCTATCGACACAGAATCTATCTCTAGCGGAGATACAAAACAGGCGAAAAATTTTTTTGTAATGTTGGAAATACAATAACTCTTTTCCCTAGACATTAGTCGAACGATCCACCTCAGTTCTAGGTGCCATATTAACGTATTTATTTACATTTATTTGCTTGTATGTACATGTACATTGGAGAAAAGAAAGAATATAAAATTCCATTTTGAGTTCTTAAAATATTTACACACAGAAAGAGTATATGGCAATTTGATTTTTGTTGATATATATACATATTTCTATAAGTATATTATATTGATATATTATAAATTAACTAGCGATTTCTTTAAATTAATTAATAGATTCTTACTTATTTAATTTTATATTATTAGTGTGCTCATCTTTCTTAGTCAATGATTATACAACTGTCTGTATTAGAATGTCTCCGCAAGATGCTGCGACGACCTGCAGAACATTGCGTGAAACCCGATGGAATGCAAATGACACAGGACCTTTCTGTGGCGATCCTTAGGAGGCGTATGTTCAACAGTAGACTTCTGTTAGACTGTTATGACGACGATGATCATGATAAGAGTACATGTCACATAGGATATTACCAATTACACTTTGTTAAATGAAAGGTCATTTATTGAATGACAACATTGTCGATTGGTCTACCATCTTTAGATGTATGTTTCTGTTTAAATGTATTGAGATTTTGTTTTATACTTTTTTAGTTGACGGAACTTTCCTGGCGGTAGCTGATGTTTACATGGTGTAACTAAGGCTAGCATTATTTTAGATGTCTAATAATTAGGGTTTCGCGTTAACCACAAGAGCCGCGAGAGAGAGCCGCAGAGCAGCATTTTAGACGAAGGCATTGCAACTAAGCTTACTTGTAGATGCTGCACCGACAAAAGCATGTTACTTTCGACTTATACATTACCTTATATAACGTACACACACATAACAACGCAGTAGTCCTGCTGGACATAGGCCTCTCGCGTGCCGTAAAATATTTACACACCTTGAAGAGTATATAGCAATTTGATGTTGTTGATGTATATACATATTTCTATAAAGAGTATATTATATTAGTATATTATAAGTAACTAATAGATTCTTTAAATTAATTAATGAATTCTTTACTTATTAATTTTGTATTATTATTAATTAATATGTTTCTTAGTCAATGATTATACAACTGTCTGTAGTAGAATGTCTCCCGCAAAGATGCTGCGACGACCTGCAGAACATTGCGTGAGAAATCCGATAAATTGCAAATGACACAGGACCTTTCTATGTGGCGATCCTTTATTGTTTTGACTAATTTCTCAGTAAGTTCATAGCTATTATGTTAGTTAATGTTTACATAGTTTTAAGGCATAAGTATAAATCCATTGTTTTTTAATATTTAATTTTAATGTACTGAGGCTATTTTTTAAAAAAAACAGTATATGTAATAAGATTTCATATAATAATACTATCTTAACAATGGTTTTAAAAAGGACGTTGTTTTGATAGATGTTTGATTATGTTCAGTGTTCAAGTTGAACGGTCAATTATAGTTTACTAAGTTTTATTAGATAATTGTATAAATTAATAGTGAAACATTTAATTGTACTAATATTCGGCCTATTTATAAAAATGGTACTTTACTTAATATTTCTAAGTCGTAAAATATTATTTTAACATTGGCTTATAATTTCTCAGTAAGTAAGTTCATAGCT
>JAGSMR010000480.1:0-26005 GCA_029286605.1 Sericinus montela
ATTATGTTAGTTAATGTTTACATAGTTTTAAGGCATAAGTATAAATCCATTGTTTTTTAATATTTAATTTTAATGTACTGAGGCTATTTTTTAAAAAAAACAGTATATGTAATAAGATTTCATATAATAATACTATCTTAACAATGGTTTTAAAAAGGACGTTGTTTTGATAGATGTTTGATTATGTTCAGTGTTCAAGTTGAACGGTCAATTATAGTTTACTAAGTTTTATTAGATAATTGTATAAATTAATAGTGAAACATTTAATTGTACTAATATTCGGCCTATTTATAAAAATGGTACTTTACTTAATATTTCTAAGTCGTAAAATATTATTTTAACATTGGCTTAAAAGGGATGTTATATTGACAAACTAGCTAGGGGGCATTCGATTCTGCAACCATGTTTGATGTTAGACGCAACATACAATTAAAAACTACATTTGTTTTCATATTTTAATTATACGTTGTTAGTATGGATCCATAAAACATTTATTGAAGTCAAGTTTGATTTTGATTTGTCTGACCTTTGACAACAGTATGTGTGTGCATTTATTCATTGAATAAGAATTTAAATTCGTCTATCGACACAGAGCTCATTCCCTAGCGGAGATAAAACAGGCGAAAGAAATTTTATAATGTTGGAAGTACAATATTAACTCTTTTCCTAGGACTGTATAATGGGCACGACTCCTAAACTTCTAGGTATCATATTAACGTATTTATTTATTTATTTGCTTGTATATGTACATACATTGAAAAAGAAAATAAAGTTCCCATTTGAAGTTCTTAAAATATTCACACACCTTGAAAGAGGTAGCAATTTGATTTTTGTTGATATATATATATTTCTATAAAGTATATTATATTAAGTATATTAAAAATTAACTAATGAATTGTTTAAAATAATTAATGAATTCTTTATTTATTTAATTTTGTATTATTATTAATTAATATATTTTCTTAGTCAATGATTATGCAACTGTCTGTATTAGACTGTCTCCTGCAAGATATGACGACCTGCAGAAGTATTGCGGGATGGGTGTAAATGACACAGGACCTTTCTATGGCGATCCTAGGAGAGGCGTATGTTCAGTAGTAGACTTCTGTTAGACTGTTATGATGGACGATGATCACGATAAGAAGCGGTTACGTCACATGAGATATTGCAATTACACTTTGTTAGTTGAAAGGTCATTTATATTGAATGACAACATTTATCGATTGGTCTACCATCTCAGATGTATGTTTCTGTTTAAATATATTGAGATTTTGATGTTTCTATACTTTTTAGTATTTTAGTATTGAATATGACCTGTCATACACAATAAATTACACTAATTTTTTACTAACTTCATTCATGCACACCAGAGTAGATATCGCTCTCATACTTATTATGCGTTTTCGTGTATCTTTCAACATTAACATTATTTAAACAGAGATAAGTAGCCACTTATATGTACAGTGAGGCAGAGTTAGGGAGTTTCTTAGGATTTAAACTTATAATAACTCAAGTAGTTTTTGGTGATTAAGATTTGCTATCGTGACTTTCTTGGATTGGCTTGTAAGCAATACTCTATGTACGTCTGTGCACTTGGACAGCTGCTGCAGTTCCGGGGCTGGTGAGCGGCGGATGTGTTGCCGCCCCGCGCAGGCGCGCGGCGGGAGGGGCAGCACACTCCCGGGACGGGTTTAGCTGCAAGTGGAGGAGCAGGTCACAACCGACCCCGTAGCTTATTAAGTTAGCGACCCCTGCCTTCGAAGCTAGGGGTTGATGATTACATGTGCATACGAATCCTCTGTCCGTGAGTGTCTCTGAAAGGCGACAGAGGGATGGCCCTACCTACTCCTACCCATCTCGAAAACACCAGATTAATATAAGCAAACTGGTGACAAAGCGATCGCCAATCCGCCTGAATGACCGCGAGAAGCCTGTAGAATCAATCCTGAAATGGACTTTTATAGGCTGTTTTTATGTATACTCAAACCAACCGCGTTCGTAGCACTATATAACAAAATGAATAGTATCACTGAAATTGGCACACAGCCCGTTCTGGTGATATCAGTATCACTTGCAGTGATTAGCACATTCTGTTTGGGCTAGCTCCCAACACCGGTTAAGATAATATACCGTAAAGATGTAACGGGATATAATAGACACTTATAACGTAACTGATATCTAGTTCCTTAAATCTTGCTGATATAATTAATATTCTAATTGATATATAAACAAAGTACAAAACAAAAAAAACTTAAAACGTTAAGATATTTCATCGTTCCTCGCCAGGTATCCGAGCTGCTGCGCCACTGCACGACCCCACGTCCTCGGCGTCACCAGGTCCACTGTGGTTCTGGATCCATCATTAACGATGCGATGCGGATATTGAAACTGAGCTTTAAACCTTGAATTAAACTATGTCCCTCTCCGAACTAAGAAATTTAGTAATAATTTGTTATATTGTGTTATTTTTATAATTAATGGAACTGACATGTTTTAACTGTTTATTTCTTTAACAATCTACGCAAAACGACGATAAGCTCGCTGCTACTCGTCACGTTGTCCCAAAATCTCTGGTGAAAGTTATGGGTCGGAAGGATTTAATTGTTCAGAATCTCGTCTACCTCTGTATTGAGGAATATATGTGAATATGTTTCAACAAAATCGCCTACTAGCCCACGTTAAAATCATTTCGTTGCGTATGTCCTGTTGAAATCGGTCTAGCTGTCTCAGAGACTAGCTGGAACAAACGGACAGACATCTGAAATGTCTGGACCGATTTTGATGGGACCTCACTGGCGGTAGTTGATGTTCTAAGGTGTGACTATATGAAAATATTTTAGAAACACACTAGGGGTTTCGCGTTAACCACAAAAACCGCGGAGAAGAGCCGCAGGGCAGCATTTAGTCGAAGGCTGTTACACAACCAAGCTTACTACTTAGATGCTGCACCGACAAAAGTTTATGTTACTTTCTTGACTTATACATTACACCCTATATACGCACATATAACAGCTTGCAGTAGTCACTGCTGGACATAGGCTCTCGGTGTGCCGTAATCGCCACGCTTGGCAGGCAGATTGGCGATCGCACCACCAGACAATCTTCGCAACCCAACCTAACATTTGTATTTAGGACGGTACATTCCCTTGGGGCATCTATGGTGATATTATTCCTGGGGCATATAGACCAAGGGGAAAATCTTAAAACAGTAAATCTACTTTTCTACATGTCCGAGACTGGGTGCATTTGTGGCCCATCTGTTGTTTCTTTATTCCATAACACAAGTGAGTTTGTTACTTACGCATGAGACATCGGAGCAATGTATGTGATTTTCAACATATCACTGTTTCTACGTATGTGTCCTTAAGTTAATAAATGTTTTAGAGAGCCTTTAAGATATACTATGCACCATAGTTAATTATTCAATCCAATGACTAAGGCTATTTATGGCAATGTGTCCAATGGTATTTTTAACATAAGCCTAAAAAAAGAGATAATATTGTTTTGACTAATTTTTCAGTGTTCATAGTTATTGGTGTTAATTAACGTTTACATGTTTTATGACAATTAATCCATTGTTTTTAATATTTAATTTAATTATTTACATAATAATACTATCTTAACATTGGTTTTAAAAAGGGACGTTGTTTTGATAGATGTTTGATGATGTTCAGTGTTCAAGTTAAACGGTCAATTAAAGTTTACTAAGTTCAATGGGTTGCTATTGATTCGCAATAATATAGCTCTACGAAGCCTAAATGTACCATACCAAAGTGTAAAATATTAAAGTTTTTGAAGAGAAAGAGCGACTTTTTCTCATATTCACTTATTCATTTTTGCTTTTATTTGTAAAAGCAAAAGTAGATAAAGTGAATGAGGAAATTAAGGATAATTAAATATTATTTTAACATCATTGCGCTAGGATGTTGGACAAACCAGCTGGGCACCGATTCTGCAACTATGTTTGATGTTAGACGCAACACAAATTAAAACCATTTTGTTTTCATATTTTAATTAATGTTGTTAGTGGATCAATAAACATTTATTGAAGTCTAAGTTGATTTGATTTGTCTTACCCTTGACAACAGTATTTATTCATTGAATAAGAATTTAAAATCGTTCATATCAACACAGAGTCTATCTCTAGCGGAGATAAAACAGGCGAAATAAATTTTTATAATGTTGGAAATATAATATTAACTCTTTCCTAGACATTAGTTGGGGTACGACCACCAGCCGAGGTGTCATATTAACGTATTTATTGCTTGTATATATACATACATTGAGAAAAGAATATAAAATTCCCATTTGAAGTTCTGAAACATTTACACAATTCCTGAAAGAGTATATAGTACCTGATTTTTGTTGATACGTATATTTTTCTATAAAGTATACCATATTAAGTATTATAAATTGACTAATTAATTCTTTTAAATTAATTAATGAATTTTACTTATTTAATTTTGTATTATTATTAATTAATAATATATATTTGCACTCAATGATTATACAACCGTTCGTATTAGGACTGTCTCCCTGCAAGATGCTGCGACGACCTGCAGGACATTGGTGGAAGTCGATGGTTGCAAATGACACAGGGACCTTTTCTATGTAGTTGATCCTTAGAGAGGCGTATGTTCAGCAGTAGACTTTGTTGGACTGTTATGATGACCATGATCACGATAAGAAGTACATGTCACATGAGATAATATTGTAATTACACTTTGTTAGTTGAAAGGTCATTATTGAATGACAAATATTTATCGATTGGTCTACCTCATCTCTTAGATGTATGTTTCGTTTAAACATATTGAGATTTTGATGTTTCATAATTTTTTAGTATTTTTAGTAATAGTCATGACCTGTCATACACGTAAATTACAATAAATTTCCTTTTACTAACTCTTATCTCATGCACAATTCATGTAGATACTGCGTTCTCATACTTATTATGTTTTCGTGTATCTTTCAACATTAACATTATTAAACAGAGATAAGTAGCTACTTATAATATGTACAGTGAGGACAGAGTAAGAAGTTTGTAGATTTAACTTATAACAACTTCAAGTGATATTTTGGTTAAAGATTCACCCTCGTGACTTCTTGATTGGTTTGTGAAGGCCAACATCATGTACGTCGGTGCACTTGACAGCTGTCGCAGTTCCAGGCTGGTGCGCGGCGGCTGCCGTCTCTCGGCGCGGGCGCAAGTGGCGGAAAGGGGCAGCGCCCACCCTGACGGCGCAGCTGCAGTGGAGGAGCAGTCACAAACTGACCCCTGTAGCTTGTTGCTAGCGACCCCTGCCTTCAGCTAGGGGTTGATGATTTACATGTGCATACGATCCTCTGTTCGTGAGTACCTCTGAGAGGCGACAGAGTGGGATGGCCCTACCTACCCCACCTATCTCGAAAACACCAGATTAATATAAGCAAATCAGGACAAAGCGATCGCCAATCCGCCTGAATGACCGCGAGAAGCCTCAGAATCAATCCTGAAATGGACTGCTAGTTGTTTTTATGTATACATTTAAACTAACCGCGTTCGTAGCACCATAACAAAATGAATGGGGTATCACTGAAAAATCGAGGCTGCCCGTTCTGTGATATCAGTATTTTCCTTGCAGGATTAGCTCATTTTGTTTGGCTATCTTGGGCTTCCACCGGTTAAGATAATATATAATGTAAAGATGTAACGGATATATCAGGAGCACTTTATAACGTAACTGACATTCAGTTCCCAACCATGACATAATCATTATTCTAATTGATATATAAACAAAGTACTAAAAACAAAAAACTTTAAACTGTTAAGATATTTGCACGTTCCTCGCCAGGTAGCCGAGCTGTTGCGCCACTGCATCGACCCCCACTGTCTCGGCGTCACCAGGTCCAATTGGAGCCCTGGATCTAGTCACGAACGATGCGATGCGGATATTGAAATTGAGCTGAAACCTCGAATTAAAACTATGTCCTTTCCGAACTAAGAAATTTAGTAATAATTTGTTGTATTGTGTTATATTTTGTATTGTGTTTAATGAAACCGACATGTTTTTTAACTGTTTTATTTCTTTAATCCATCTACGCAAAACAACTATAAGCTCGTCGCTACCTGTCGTTGTCCCAAAATCTTCGGTGAAAGGCGGGTCGGAAGGATTTAATCGTCTAGACTTCTGTCTACCCATGTATTGGAGGAATATATGTGAATATGTTTCTTAAAACAAAAGTAGCCTCTAAGAAGGGTGGACTGAAAGGAGTATGCGAAGCGATACAATTTATGTTACTACGACAGAAAACATATAGTGCGATGTCAAGTGGCTCGTTGGTCATCCATAAACAGATTTTGGAGGGACAAAGCGTATATGTATTTCTTAAGCAAGACTATAGAAGTCTAGGAAAGCCACGTGTAGTAATTGAAACCGTATCTAAACTGTTCTATAGATTTATAAATTCACTGAACAACACTTTTCATTTTTTAGAAACCGATGCAGGAATCATTGAGATTCGTGCGTCAGTTTCCTGTTGAAAACAAGACATTAGAGAATGGAAACAGATCAAAACTGTCTAGCAGCTTTCTTTAGCGTCAACCTTGAACAAACATTTAAGATGTAAATATCATCTTTTCGGCACAAACAGTAACCCAAAACCACTGAGATATCGTTGTAGTGGGATATCGGAGGAAGTGGGGGTCTGTGCAGCAGTGCAGCAGCTTGATACTCATGAGGAAACGTGCAAATATCTTAACGTTTTAAATGTTTATATATCATTTAGAATATTAATTATGTCATGGTTAGAACTAGATATCAGTTACGTAATAAAGTGCTCCTTGATATATCCTGTCATTTATCATTCACATCTTTATTGAGTATATTACATAATCGGTGTTAGAGTTGTGCCTCAACAAAATGAGCTAATCCTGCAAGAGATTTCAGTGGATACTATTCATTTTGTTATAGTGCTGCCGAACGCGGTTAGTTTGAGTATACACATAAAAAGCAGCCTAAGTGAAAAGTCCATTTCAGGATTGATTCTACAGGCTTCGCGATCATTGAGGCGGATTGGAGATCGCTTTGTCACCAGTTTGGCTTATTTTAATCTGGTATTTTTCGAGATAGGGTGCAGGTAGGGCTCTCCCTCTGTCGCCCTCGAGATGACTCACGGACAGAGAGGATCTTTGTATGTACATGTAAATCGTCAACCTCTAGCTTCGAAGGCGGGGTCGCTAGCAACTGTTACGGGGGGACAAGCCAGGACCTGCTCCTCCACGCTGTAGCTGTGCTTCCGTCCTGAGGCGCTGCCCCTCCCTGCCGCGCGCCCGGCGCACCAGCTCCCTCGGAACTGCGACAGCTGCTGTCCGCACCGATGTCCATAGTATTTAGAGAGCCTCTACAAGTCAATCCAAGAAAGTCACGATACAGTCATCTTTAATCTTAAACCACTTGAAGTTGTTATAAGTTTAAACTCACAAACTTCTTTACCAACCTCACTGTACACATATTATAGTGAAGCATTTACCTGTTTTAATAATGTTAATGTTGAAAGATACACGAAAACGCCAATAAGTATGAGAACGCGATATCTACACCGGTGTGCATGAGACAGTTAGTAAAAAAAAATTAGTGTAATTTATGCGTATGACAGGTCATATTCAATACCAAAATACCAAAAAGTATAAAACATCAAAATCTCAATATATTTAAACAGAAACATACATCTAGAGATGGTAGACCAATGATAAATGTTGTCAGTCCAATAAATGACCTTCAACTAACAAAGTGTAATTGCAATATCTCATGACATGTAATTTTATCGTGATCATGGTCATCATAACAGTCTAACAGAAATCTACTGCTGAACATACGCCCCTCCCAAGGATCACATAGAAAGGTCCCAAAATATTTGCACCTTATCGACTTCCCGGCAATGTTCCGCAGGTCGCCCAGCATCTTGCGGAGACAGTCTAATACAGACGGTTGTATAATCATTGAGTAAGAAATATATATTACTTAATAACACGCAAAATTTTAATTAAGCAAAGAATTCATTAATTAATTTAAAGAATTAATTAGTTAATTTATAATATACTTAATATAATGTACTTTATAGAAAATGTATACGTATCAACAAAAATCAAATTGCTATATACTCTTCAAGGTGTGTAAATATTTTAAGAACTCAAATGGAATTTTTTATATTCTTTTCTCCAATGTATGTATATATACAAAAAAATACGTTAATATGACACCCTTGGCTGAAGTGATCGTGCCCAACTAATGTCTAGAAAAGAGTTAATATTATATTTCCAACATTATAAAATTTATTTCGCCCATGGTCTCCGCTGAAGATAGACTCTGTGTCGATAGACGAATTTTAAATTTTATTCCAATGAATAAACACTGTTGTCAAGGGTAAAGACAAATCAAAAATCCAACTTAGACTTCAATAAATGTTTATTGATCCAATTAACAACATTAATTAAAAATATGAAACAAAAGTGTTTTTAATTGTACGTTGCGTCTAACATCAAACATGGTTGCAGAATCGATTTCACCTCAAGGTTTGTCAACACAACATCCCTTTTAAGCCAATGTTAAAATAATATTTATTTGAGTCCTTGATTTTTCATTCACTTTATCTACTTTGTTTTTTTACAAACAAAAGCAAAAATAGATAAAGAATGGAGGAAATTAAACAACTTCTTCAAAAACTTTTAATATTTTACACTTTGTATAGTACATTTAGGTTTGTAGAGCTTGCTATTATTGCGAATCTAACGTAACCCCATTGAACTTAGTAAACTGTTCGTTAATAGATACCGTATCATGCAAAGCCACTTGAAAGTAATAAAAATGAAATACAATGTAGTTATCCAAAAGAGATTGAAAATATAAAAAATAAACGATAAGACAATTATTAATCATAGAAACAGCGTCCGCCCTTCGATAATTATCGTCATAAATTAACACATGGCTCAGCACAAAATAAAATAAACCCGGCAAACAAATTAAAATGGACCATCAATTCTGGCGTTTATTAAACTGATGACGGAAAGCGAGGTAGTTCAAGAAATATTGTCATTGAGTAACACCCTTTCTGAAGGATAAGGACGAAATAAATATAAAAGTATTAAAAGATCTGTATTAATGAATTAATCAAAAGTTTTAACCTATTTAATAAATTTGTCATTTTCAAATGGATCTTTTCCGACTGACTGTAAAATTGTCTATTGTTAAGCCATTATTTAAAAAAGGTGAAACAACCGATATCAATAATCACCGATCTGGTTTCACACGAATTATTGTTACAAAAGTCATAGGTTATCGGAATTAGAGGACTTGTACTCAGTGGGTATCGTCATATTCGTATAATAGAAAACAATGTGTTGTAATCAATAAAAATGAAAAAATAGAAATGATACCTTACCTATCAGAATACAAATAATAACAAATATATACAGTTCCACAAGGAAGTGTATTAGTCCGATTTTATTTTTTATTATATGTAAACATAATTACAGTTACAACACAAATGTGTATTATTCGTCGATGACATCTCCATCATACCATAACCAATAAAAAAGAATAATAATCATAATCATGAATGTGACATAAATAATACTATCGATAAATTAATTAAAATGGTTTGACATAAATAACTTAAAATTAATTTTCATAAATCTGTATACATACTATTTAATAAATCTAATAATAATAAACTCAATTTAAAACTTTTATATCCCTAAAATTAAAGAAGGTCAAATACAAAGTTCTTAGAGTTATTATAGGTGAAGAAATTAATTGAAAACATGTAGATAGTGTATCGACTCGAATAAATAAATCGGCGGCGCATCTTGAACGAATAAAAACCTGACAACATAAATACTGCTATTCTATCTACCACGCATACGTAGAATCAATTACCACGCCAGGCGGATCAGACCGCGACGACGTGGGCTTTATTGTCGCTACGTCTTCATATATTTGGCGATATGCGTATTTCGTATTTTCCTGTGAATAAGACTTGATGACACTGATCGCACTGACGACTTCGCGACTGAGGCTATATTAGATGCCCTTGACCCAGCTAAGACAGAACTGTTTAGCTATGTGTATATATATATATACAATAAAACCCTGTCTCTTTAAACGTTAAATTAGATTATTTAAAATAAAAGTTGCATCAATGGTTTGATGAAAAATACTTTTATAGTGTTATGAACCTATAGATTAAACAAGTAAATAAAAAAATTGAAACAAAATACTGGTGGCTAAAATATTTCTCTAAAATAAAAACTGATACTTTCTCTGTAAAAACAATAAATTTTGCATGTTATTAATATATGTAACAAACATGCTTGCTCCTCAATTGTGGTGTAATGTAACATCTGTATATACCATGTTTTATGCAATAAATTATTATTATTATTATTATTATTATTATTATTATTATTATTATTATTTAATTGACTGTTTAACTTGAACACTGAACATCATCAAACATCTATCAAAACAACGTCCCTTTTAAAACCAATGTTAAGATAGTATTATTATATATAAGAAATCTTATTACAAATACTATTTTTATAAATAGCCCCAGTATATTAAAATTAAAACTGGCGTAAACATTAATAATGCAAGAAGCTATGAACACCGGGAAAATTAGTCAAAACAATATCTCTTTTAGGTTTATGTTAAATAATATTGGACACATTGCTATAAATGGCCTTAGTCATACTTGGATTGGAATAATTAACTATGAATTTGTAATTATATCTTGTTGCCTCTAAACATTTATTAAACCCAAGAATACATACGTAGAAACAGTGATATAAGCTGAAATCACATACATTGCTCCGATGTCTCAGCATGTAAGTAGCAACCTACTTGTGTTATGGAATAAGAAACAACGAATGGGCCACAGGCCCAGTCTCGAGACATGTAGAAAAGTAGATTTACTCTTTACGATTTTCCCCTTAGTCTATATGCCCAAGGAATAACATCATCATAGATGCCCCAAGGAATAATACCCGTCCCAAATACAAATGTTAGAAGCTAGTCGGGTGAGGTCTGGTGGCGCGATCGCCAATCTGGCCTGCCAAGCGTGGCGATTACGGCACGCAAGAGGTCACCCATGTCCAGCAGTGACTACCGTACCGTTATGTGTGTACGTTATATAAGTGTAATGTATAAGTCGAAAGTAACATAAGCTTTTGTCGGTGCAGCATCTAAGTAGTAAACTTAGTTGTAACAGCCTTCGACTAATGCTGCCCCTGCAGCTCTTCTCGCGGTTTTGTAGTTAACGCGAAACCTAATTATTATTTCTAAATAATGCTGTACCTTAGAACATCAGCTACCGCCAGTGAAAGTCCCGTCAAAATCGGTCAGACGTTTCAGATACTCTGTCCGTTTTATTCCGTAGTCTCTGAGACAGCTAGACCGATTTCAACGGGATATGCACACTGGCAGCTGATTTTTGGCTTAACGTGAGCTAGTAGGCGATTTTTGTACAGAAGCGCATTCACATATATTCACCAATACAGAGGTAGACAATTCTAGACGATTAAATCGCTTCCGACCCGCCTTTCACCGAAGATTTTGGGACAACGTGACGGGTAGCGGCAGGCTTATCGTCGTTTTGCATCAGATTGTTAAAGAAATAAACAGTTAAAACATGTCAGGTTTCATTAATTATAAAAAATATAACACAATATAACAAATTATTACTAAATTTCTTAATTCGGAGAGGGACATAGTTTTAATTCAGTTTCAGCTCAATTTCAATATCGCATCGCATCGTTCATTGACTAGATCCAGGGCTCCCAGTGGACCTGGTGACGCCGAGGACGTGGGGGTCCGTGCAGTGGCGCAGCAGCTCGGATACAGCGAGACGTGCAAGTATCTTAACGTTTTAAGTTTTTTGTTTTGTACTTTGTTTATATATCAATTAGAATATTAATTATGTCATGGTTAGGAACTAGATATCAGTTACGTTATAAAGTGCTCTGATATATCCCGTTACATCTTTACCCGGTATATTATCTTAACCGGTGTTGGGAGCTAGCCAAACAGAATGAGCTAATCCTGCAAGTGATACTGATATCACAGAACCCAGGCTGTGCGATTTCAGTGATACTATTCATTTAATATAGTATAATCTCGCAAAAACAGCCTATGAAAGTCCATTTCAGATTGATTCTACAGGCTTCTCGCAGTCATTCAGGCGGATTGGCGATCGCTTTGTCACCAGTTTGCTTGTAATCTGGTGTTTTCGAGATAGGCTGGGAGTAGGTAGACCCATCCCTCTGTCGCCTCTCGAGACACTCCACGGACGAGAGAGGATTCGTATGCACATGTAAATCATCAACCCTAGCTTCCGTCGGTTTGTGACCTGCTCCTCCACGCTGCAGCTGAACCGTCCGGAGTGGGCGCTGCGCCCTCCCGCCGCGCGCCCCGCGCCCGAAGCAGCAGCAACCGCCGCTCCCGCAGCCCCAGACTGCGACAGCTGTCCAAGTGCACCGACATTACGCATAGAGTATATAGCCTTCTGAAGCCAATCCAGGGTCACGATAGCAAATCTTTAATCTTAAAACTACTTGGGGTTGTTATAAGTTTAAATCCTAGAAACTCTAACTCTGCCTCACTGTACATATTATAAGTGGCTACTTATCTCTGTTTAAATAATGTGTGTTGAAAGATACGCGAAACGCATAATAAGTATGAAGACATGATATCTACTCTGGTGTGCATGAGATAAAGTTAGTAAAATTTGTGTAATTGTGTGTATGACAGGTCATATTCAATACTAAAATGTAAAAGTATGGAAACATCAAAATCTCAATATATTTAAACAGAAACATACATCTAGGATAGTGAACAAATCGATAAATGTCGCATTCCATAAATGACCTTCCAACTAACAAAGTGTAATTGCAATATCTCTCATGTGACATGTACTTCTATCCGTGATCATCGTCATCATAACAGTCTAACAAGTCTACTGCTGAACATACGGCTCTCCCTAGGATCGCCACATAGGATCCTGTGTCATTTTAATCCATCTATAGTCGTCATCATTGACTAAGAAAAATATATTAATTAATAATAATACAAAATTAAATAAATGCAAAAATTTATTAATTATTTTAAACAATTCATTAGTTAATTTTAATATACTTAATATAATATACTTTATAGAAATATGTATATATATCAACAAAAATCAAATTGCTATATACTCTTTCAAGGTGTGTAAATATTTTTAAGAACTTCAAATGGGAACTTTATTTTCTTTTCTCCAATGTATGTACATATACAAGCAAATAAATAAATAAATACGTTAATATGACACCTAGGACTGAGGTAATCGTGCCCGACATAGGTCTAGGAAAAGAGTTAATATTGTATTTCCAACATTATACAAAATTTCTTTCATACATTTTATCTCCGCTAGAGATAGACTCTGTGTCGATAGACAATTTAAATTCTTATTCAATGAATAAATACACACATACTGTTGTCAAGGGTCAGACAAATCAAAATCAAACTTAGACTTATTCAAACTTAGACTTATTCCAATGAATAAATACATACATACTGTTGTCAAGGGTCAGACAAATCAAAATCAAACTTAGACTTCAATAAATGTTTATGGATCCATACTAACAACATTAATTAAAATATATGAAAACAAATGTAGTTTTTAATTGTATGTGTTGTCTAACATCAAACATGGTTGCAGAATCCAGATACCCCTGGCTAGTTTGTCAATACAACATCCTTTTAAGCCAATGTTAAAATAATATTTTTACATTAGAAATATTATTAAAAGTACCATTTTATAAATAGGCCGAATATTAATTTAAATTAAATGTTTCACTATTAATTTATACAATTATCTATTAAAACTTAGTAAACTATAATTGACCGTTCAACTTGAACACTGAACATCATCAAACATCTATCAAAACAACGTCCCTTTTAAAACCAATGTTAAGATAGTATTATTATATAAGAAATCTTATTACGTATACTGTTTTTTTTTTTAAAAATAGCCTCAGTATATTAAAATTAAATATTAAAACAATGGATTTATACTTATGCTTAAAACTATGTAAACATTAACTAACACCAATAGCTATGAACACTGAGAAATTAGTCAAAACAATATCTCTTTTTAGGCTTAGGCTTATGTTAAACATAGGTCATCACAAACAGACATAGGTCACATGGCCATAAATGGCCTTAGTTACATTTGGATTAAATAATTATTTATGAATTTGTAATTATATCTTAAGGCTCTCTAAACATTAATTAACCCAACAATACATACGTAGAAACATACATTGATAGGTTGAAAATCACATACATTGCTCCGATGTCTCATGCGTAAGTAGCAAACTTACTTGTGTTATGGAATAAGAAACAACAAATGGGCTACAAATACCCAGTCCCGAGACATGTAGAAAAAGTAGATTTAGTCTTTAAGAATTTTCCCTTAGTCTATACCCATGGCATATTTAGGCACATAGATGCCCCAAGGAATAATACCCGTCCTAAGTACAAATTTTAGGTTAGGTTTTGTTAGGTTAGGTTGCGAGGTGTCTGGTAGTACGATCGCCAATCTGCCTGCCAAGCGTGGCGATTACGGCGCGCGAGAGGCCTATGTCCAGCAGTGGACTACTGCAAGCTGTTATGTGTGTACGTTATATAAGTGCGCCAATGTAAGACGAAAGTAACATTTGCAACTTAATAAAATAAAAATTCGTTCATGCTGCACATTTCACACACACACACACACACACACACACACTGATGTCCCGCTGGCCGAGTGGCTCCATGTCCGCCATGTCGCGTGCGCGTGTGCCGCAAGCGCGAGGAGGGCTGGTGGGTGGTGGAGGCGAGCCGAAGAGCAACAGCCTGCTGTCCATCGAGCGCGTGTCCCTGGCGCGCGCCGCGCAGACGCAGCTGGACTTCGTTGCGGCGCGGGCAGCCGCACACGCTCTACTTCATGTCGGACTCCTACCTGGGCGCGGACCAGGTACAAGTTCACGGTGGACGTGGACGACGCGCCCGCCACCGACGACAGCGATTCCGAATGATTCCGATTCTAATACATTTATTAGTTGGTTAGAGAATAAAGTGATTTTTTTAGTAATTCTTTCTCCATAGGTAACGCAACGATCGCTTCTACAACGATATCCCAGTGGTTTAGGTTACTGTTTGTGCCGAAAAGATGATATTTACAGATCTTAAATGTTTGTTCAAGGTTAACGCTAAAGCTACTGAACGGATTTTGATCCTGTTTCCATTCTCTAATGTCTTGTTTTCAACTTAGAAACTGACGCACGAATCTCAATGATTCCTGCATCGGTTTCTAAAATTGAAAATTATTTGTTTGTGAATTGAAATCTATAGAAAGGATTTAGATGCGGTTTTCAGTACTACACGTGGCTTTCTAGACTTCTATAGTCTTACTTAAGAAATACATATACATTTTGTCCCTCAAAATCTGTTTATGGATGGCCAACGAGCAGCGGCCAGCATCGCGCATCATATGTTTTTCTGTCGTAGTAACGTAAATTGTATCCTTCGTAGTCCTTTCAAAGTCACCACTTCTTAGGCTACTTTTTGTTTTAGAAACATATTCACATATATTCCTCCAATACAGAGGTAGACAGAAGTCTAGACGATTAAATCCTTCCGACCCTCCTTTCACCGAAGATTTTGGGAAAACGTGACAGGTAGCGACGAGCTTATAGTTGTTTTTGCGTAGATAGTTAAAGAAATAAAACAGTTAAAACATGTCAGTTTCCATTTATTATAAAAATATAACACAATACAACAAATTATTACTAAATTTCTTAGTTCGGAAAGGACATAGTTTTAATTCGAGTTTCAGCTCAATTTCAATATCGCATCGCATCGTTCGTGACTAGATCCAGGGCTCCCAATTGGACCTGGTGACGCCGAGGAAGTGGGGGTCCGTGCAGTGGCGCAGCAGCTCGGATACCTGGCGAGGAACGTGCAAATATCTTAACGTTTTAAATGTTTATATATCATTTAGAATATTAATTATGTCATGGTTAGGAACTAGATATCAGTTACGTAATAAAGTGCTCTGATATATCCTGTCATTTATCATTCACATCTTTACGAGTATATTACATAACCGGTGTTAGGAGCTAGCCCGAACAAAATGAGCTAATCCTGCAAGTGATTTCAGTGATACTATTCATTTTGTTATAGTGCTACGAACGCGGTTAGTTTGAGTATATACATAAAAAGCAGCCTATGAAAGTCCATTTCAGGATTGATTCTACAGGCTTCTCGCGATCATTCAGGCGGATTTGCGATCGCTTCGTCACCAGTTTGCTTATATTAATCTGGTATTTTTCGAGATTGGTAGGGTAGGGCCATCCCTCTGTCGCCTCTCGAGACACTCACGGACAGAGGATTCGTATGCACATGTAAATCATCAACCCTCGCCTGAAGGCGGGGTCGCTAGCAACTAAGCTACGGGGCCGGGCTTCAGACCTGTCTCCGCTGCAGGCTGCGCCTGTCCTGGAGTGGGCGCGCCCCCTTCCGCCGCGCGCCCTGGGCGCCGGCGGCAGCAGCCGCCGCGCACCAGCCACCGGAACTGCGACAGCTGTCCAAGTGCACCGGCGTACATAGAGTATTTAGCCTTCACAAGCCAATCCAAGAAAGTCCTGATAGCCAATCTTTAATCTTAAAACCACTTCAGTTGTTATAAGTTTAAATCCTACAAACCTCTAGCTCTGTCCTCACTGTACATATTATAAGTAGCTACTTATCTCTGTTTTAATAATGTTAATGTTGAAAGATACACGAAAACGCATAATAAGTATGAGAACGCGATATCTATATGTACACTGGTGCATGAGATAAAGATAGTAAAAATAGTGTAATTTGCGTGTATGACAGGTCATATTCAATAATAAAATACTAAAAAGTATAAAACATCAAAGTCTCAATATATTTAAACAGAAACATACATCTAGAGATGGTAGACCAATCGATAAATGTTGTCATTCAATAAATGACCTTTCAACTAACAGAGTGTAATGGCAATATCTCATGTGACATGTACTTCTTATCATGATCATCGTCATCATAACAGTCTAACAGAAGTCTACTGCTGAACATACGCCTGTCCTAAGGATCGCCATATAGAAAGGTCCTGTGTCATTTTGCACCCATCGACTTCCGCAATGTTCTGCAGGTCGTCGCAACATCTTGCGGGAGACAGTCTAGCCTGAACAGTTGCATAATCATTGACTAAGAAAATATATTAATTAATAATAATACAAAATTAAATAAGTAAAGAATTCATTAATTAATTTAAAATTAATTAGTTAATTTATAATATACTTAATATAATATACTTTATAGAAATATGTATATATATCAACAAAAATCAAATTGTTATATACTCTTTCAAGGTGTGTAAATATTTTTAAGAACTTCAAATGTGAATTTTATATTATTTTCTCAATGTATGTACATATAAATAAATAAATAAATACGTTAATATGACACCTAGGACTGAGGTGATCGTGCCCGACATAGGTCTAGGAAAAGAGTTAATATTGTATTTCCAACATTATAAAAATTTCTTTCGCCTGTTTTATCTCCGCTAGAGATAGACTCTGTGTCGATAGACGAATTTAAATTCTTATTCCAATGAATAAATACACATACTGTTGTCAAGGTCAGACAAATCAAAATCAAACTTAGACTTATTCAAACTTAGACTTATTCCAATGAATAAATACACACATACTGTTGTCAAGGGTCAGACAAATCAAAATCAAACTTAGACTTCAATAAATGTTTATGGATCCATACTAACAACATTAATTAAAATATGAAAACAAATGTAGTATTTTAATTGTATGTTGCGTCTAACATCAAACATGGTTGCAGCATCGAATGCCCCCTGGCTAGTTTGTCAATACAACATCCCTTTTAAGCCAATGTTAAAATAATATTATTACATTAGAAATATTATTAAAGTATCATTTTATAAATAGGCCGAATATTTATTTAAATTAAATGTTTCACTATTAATTTATATAATTATCTATTAAAACTTAGTAAACTTTAATTGACCGTTCAACTTGAACACTGAACATCATCAAACATCTATCGAAACAACGTCCCTTTTAAAACCACTGTTAAGATAGTATTATTATATAAGAAATCTTATTACAAATACTATTTTTATAAATAGCCTTAGTATATTAAAATTAAATATTAAAACAATGGTTTTATAATTAACCCTTAAAACTATGTAAACATTAATTAACGCAATAGCTATGAACACTGAAAAATTAGTCAAAACAATATCTCTTTTAGGCTTATTAAAATACCTTTAAATACGTTAAAATACCATTTGACACATTGCCATAAATGGCCTTAGTCACATTTGGATTGAATAATTAACTATGAATTTCAACAATTATATCTTAAGGCTCTCTAAACATTAATGAACCCAACAATACATACGTAGAAACAGTGATATGTTGAAAATCACATACATTGCTCCGATGTCTCATGCGTAAGTAGCAAACTCACTTGTGTTATGGAATAAGAAACAACAGATAGGCCACAAATACCCAGTCCCGAGACATGTAGAAAAAGTAGATTTACTCTTTAAGATTTTCCCCTTAGTCTATATGCCCCAAGGAATAATATCATCATAGATGCCCCAAGGAATAATACCGTCCTAAGTACAAATGTTAGGTTAGGTTGCGAGGTGTCTGGTAGTGCGATCGCCAATCTGTCTGCCAAGCGTGGCGATTACGGCACGCGAGAGGCCTATGTTCAGCAGTGGACTACTGCAAGCTGTTATTGTTGTGTACGTTATATAAGTGTAATGTATAAGTCGAAAGTAACATAAGCTTTTGTCGGTGCAGCATCTAAGTAGTAAGCTTGGTTGTGTAACGGCCGTCGACTAAATGCTGCCCCTGCGGCTCTTCTCGCGGTTTTGTAGTTAACGCGAAACCCTAGTTATTGTTTCTAAAATAATTCTAGCCTTAGTTACACCTTACAACATCAGCTACCAATTAAAGAGAGTCCCGTCAAAATCGGCCCAGACGTTTCAGATGTCTGTCCGTTTGTTCCGGCTAGTCTCTGAGACGGCTAGACCGATTTCAACGGGATACGCAACGAAAGCTATTTTTGGCTTAACGTGAAGCTGTGGGCATTTTATTTTAGAAATATATTCACATATATTCCTCCAATACAGAGGTAGACAGAAGTCTAGACGATTAAATCCTTCCGACCCACCTTTCACCGAAGGTTTTGGGAAAACGTGATAGGTAGCGACGAGCTTATCGTTGTTTTTGCCTAGATTGTTAAAGAAATAAAACAGTAAAAACATGTCAGTTTCCATTTATTATAAAAATGTAACACAATGCAACAAATTATAAGAAAATTTCTTAGTTCGGAAAGGACATAGTTTTAATTAGAGTTTCAGCTCCATTTCAATATCGCATCGCATCGTTCGTGACTAGATCCAGGGCTTCAATTGGACCTGGTGACGCCAAGACGTGGGGGGTCCGATGCAGTGGCGCAGCAACTCGGATACCTGAAACGATGCAAATATCTTAACGTTTTAAATGTTTATATATCATTTAGAATATTAATTATGTCATGGTTAGGAACTAGATATCAGTTACGTAATAAAGTGCTCTGATATATCCTGTCATTTATCATTCACATCTTTACGAGTATATTATCATAACCGGTGTTGGGAGCAGCCCGAACAAAATGAGCTAGTCACACTGCAAGTGACAGTAAGTGATTTCAGTGATACTTTTCATTTTGTTATAGTGCTACGAACGCGGTTAGTTTGAGTATATACATAAAAACAGCCTATGAAAGGCCATTTCAGGATTGATTCTACAGGCTTCTCGCGGTCATTCAGGCGGATTGGCGATCGCTTCGTCACCAGTTTGCTTATATTAATCTGGTATTTTACGAGATTGGTAGGGTAGGTAGGGCCATCCTCTGTCGCCTCTCGAGACACTCACGGACAGAGAGGATTCGGCATGCATGTAAATCATCAACCCCTAGCTTCGAAGGCGGGGTCGCTAGCAACTAAGCTACGGGGTCAGTTTGTGACCTGCTCCTCCACATGCAGCTGCGCCTGCGTCCCGGGGTGGGCGCTGCCCCCTTCCGCCGCGCGCCCCGCGCGGGCAGCAGCAACCGCCGCGCACCAGCCCCGGAACTTTCTGCGACAGCGTCCAAGTCTCGCCAGCCGCAAGAGTATTTAACCTTCACAAGCCAATCCAAGAAAGTCCCGATAGCCAATCTTTAATCTTAAAACCACTTGAAGTTGTTCATAAGTTTAAATCCTACAAACTCTGTCCTCACTGTACATATTATAAGTAGCTACTTATCTCTGTTTTAATAATGTTAATGTTGAAAGACACAAGAAAACGCATAGTAAGTATGAGGTACCCGATATCTATATGTACACTGGTGTGCATGAGATAAAAGATAGCAAAAATGAGTGTAATTTGCGTGTATGACAGGTCATATTCAATAATAAAATACTAAAAGTATAAAACATCAAAATCTCAATATATTTAAACAGAAACATACATCTAGAGATGGTAGACCAATCGATAAATGTTGTCATTCAATAAATGACCTTTCAACTAACAATTGTAATTGCAATATCTCATGTGACATGTACTTCTTATCTTGATCATCGTCATCATAACAGTCTAACAGAAGTCTACTGCTGAACATACGCCTCTCCTAAGGATCGCCACATAGAAAGGTCCTGTGTCATTTGCACCATCGACTTCCGCAATGTTCTGCAGATTCAAATGCTAACACATCTAGGAGACAGTCTAATACGAACAGTTGTATAATCATTGACTAAGAAAAATATGAATTAATAATAATACAAAATTAAATAAGTAAAGAATGCATTAATTAATTTAAAGAATTCATTAGTTAATTTATAATATATAATATAATATACTTTATAGAAATATATATCAACAAAAATCAAATTGCTATATACTCTTTCAAGGTGTGAAAATATTTTTTAAGAACTTCAAATGGGAACTTTATATTCTTTTCTCCAATGTATGTACATATAAATAAATACGTTAATATGACACCTAGGACTGAGGTGATCGTGCCCGACTAATGTCTAGGAAGAGTTAATATTGTATTTCCAACAATATAAATTTTTTATCTCCGCTAGAGATAGACTCTGTGTCGATAGACAATTTAAATTCTTATTCAATGAATAAATACACACATACTGTTGTCAAGGGTCAGACAAATCAAAATCAAACTTAGACTTCAATAAATGTTTATGGATCCATACTAACAACATTAAGCTGCTGCTGCGAAGGTACCACAAACACTCAGATGTTTGAGGTACATTCGTTATTCTAATTCCATAGCACAAGTGCTTTGGCTGCTTGCTTCGGGATAAAGCAATGTATGTGATGTTTTATCTGTCTATGTATATATTTATTATAAACTAATGGGCGTAATGAGAACCGCCTCTTCGATTTTATTCGTTTAGAATACCTCTTTTTCAAAAACTTATGTACAATGTACATCGTTGGTTTTGGACATAGACGGCGACAGCTCACTACCTGTCACGTTATCCCAAAAAATTACTCCGGTGGGAGGTGAGTCGAAAGGTCTCAATTGTCAGATCACTGTCTACCCTGTATTGGGAATGGCGTGTAGATATTTATTTATAAATCAGTTCGTACCGATGTGGCTTTACCAGTCACCTCGCTGGCAAACTCCTGCAAATCATACACCGTCATGCTCGCCAGCTCGCTGGCTATGACGTCACACAGTGGGTCTGAGTGGTTGCGTGTTCTAATTATATATAATGTTCTAATAATGTTTGCATGTCTTTATTTTAAAAAATATACAATGACGACCTGTGTGGACGAGTAGCATACACACAGGTTTATCTGGAGTCGTCAACTGAGGTCGCGGTTTCGATTCCCCGGACAGGTCAAATTAGTAAATACGTTACAATACGGTACGGGACAATGTAGCAATAGCTATACTTTGTATCGGTTCTGGGTGTTTAAGGATTGAATCACTCAACGCGGAACCATAAACCACTCAACGCGGAACCATAATTATGTTTCTAAAATAAAAAGTAGCCTATGTTACTCCTTATAACATCAGCTGGCTGTCAATGAGTATCCTTAAAATTAATCCTGTCATTTCAGAGATTAGCGGAACAAACAGACAGACAGGCAGACAAAACATGTAAAATGTAATTTTTGTGTATGTGCCGTATACATTCATATACATGTAGTAAAAAACGGTTACATGAAACAATATTACAATCAGACACAATCAAATTTTATTATGTATAGATTTGTATAGATTATTCATGCAGCTGCTTTTACAGCGTCATAATATCGACTTTACGAGCTTTTAACTGTAAAGTTATTTATATAATTCATTTAAGTCACGATAGCCGAGTGTTTGGGTGGTCGGAATTTCGAGTCAAGAGATCCGAGTTCGATCCCCAGGTTTTTATAGAATAGGGAGGCAAACGAGCAGGTGGCTCTCGTGATGGTGAAGTGATTACCGCCGCCATGAACACCCGCGGTGCCCCGCCTCCCGACTCACCAGCCCATAAGGGGCACACACCTGATATGGATGACCCAAACGTCACGTCACGCCCCATTTGGGGCATTTATTCTACTCACCAGAGGCAGAAGTTTGATAGAAAATGAAAATGAAAAAAAAAATGAAAATGAAAATGTCTTTATTTCTTTATCTTAACCATACAAATATAGGTTAGTGTTTGGCGACTCCTTTAGGCATAACATTACCTGTAGTAGGAGACTCCGCTCTTCCATAAAATAAACATTATTATATGATTAAACAAAGAAAAACAAAATTTATTTCAAGGTTTAAGTACAACTTATAGTTAAATTTATCTTATATAATTAAATTTATATTATAATTAAAATTAGTCTTAAGTCTTATTTATTTTCTGTGTACTCGATGCTTACGTATGAATTCTTGTGTCATGTGTGTGTGCGTGTGTGAGTGTGTGTATGTATGTTATACGCTTCTAGCCATTTATAAAGTTAATAATTAAAATATAATTACATCTTTACTATTTTTCCATTCAACTGTTGGACTTATTTCACAAAAAACTCTCAAAAGTCTTATACAACAGAGACTCAGTCTCATTGTAACTTTGTCTTTTAGCCAGGTAAGCAATGTTTGTTTACAATTGAAGTAATTGAGGGAGTGAATATTAATTTGTAAATTTATTTTATTATATAGGTAGCCAGACTGTTTCATATACTGTCTACTTGCATAAGTAGACCTTATTTACACTGCCGGTACTACAGAGCCTTTTCATCGCTTATTTATTACGCTAAGGTCATACTTAAGATGTTTATGTATTTTTAGCACTGTATGGTATACATAATTTTCTTATACTGAAAAGACAAAATAAAAGGCGTTCAGAGGAAACATATGTTAAATACATTACTTTCAGAAGGATCTTTGTGCTTTCTCTAGTTCAAATAATTTAGTTTTGCTGCTCCACCCCAGACTGGTATACAGTAAGTTAAGGCACCTTGGGCTAGAGATACGTAAATTTGTAAGGAGTTCCTTCGTTGCAATATGTCTCAGTGTTTTAAATAACCATATAAGTTTCCTTAATCTGTTAATTGTTTGGTCCAATTGTAAAAATCACGGGGCCGCAACATGCGTGAAACAGTTTTATTTAAACGACTTTTCGCTCATTACTGTGAGACGCTTGTTCGCGTTGAATATGGTTTACACGACTTAAGTCAGTGTCCAAGTGCTCCTTTAATAAAGAAATGGGTGAAGAAGTTCGAAGACGGGATCTACACTAAATGTGAAACAAACCGGCGGCCCACAGACTTCTCCGGAGCGAAGAAACTTTGGCAAGTTTCCACTTCTGTTCGACGTGATCACATATTTATCGACACCAAACGTTCGGCTGAATTAGGATTATCCACGCATCTTTAGACCGTATTTTGAGTGGGTTGAAATTAAATCCATATAACATCCAGCTAGTGCAAGAACTAAACCCTAATGAATTTAAATTTGCGTAAGTCATATGCCGAAACAATGTTTCAGTAGTTTTCACAACATCTTATTTTCTGACGAAGCCCATTTCCACCTAAATGGACATGTAATCAAACAAATTGCAGGTATTGGAGCAGCGAAAATCCTAAAACTTCGCTCTCCTAAGGTAGCTGTATGGGCTGCAATTTCAGCAAAGGAATCATCGGACCTTTTATTTTAGTTCTCGAGGCCGTTCAGTTACTGTTAATTCTGCCGAGTATGAAAAGAAATGTTACTGCAGGAGTTCTTGCACCGATGCTGGAATTTGCTGGCTATAATCGTAACATGGTTTCTAACAAGGTAGACGTGTCACACATCGAACAGTCCTTGCCGGTGGTCAAGACATGTTTCAGAAAAGCTGATATCCAGACGAGATTACATCCCACTGACCGCAGAAGTCAGATCTACAAATTTCATTATCTGTACTATTTAACTTTGATTCCATTAGCGAAAGCTTATGAAAGCGAGTTCTTAATGTCTTGTATGTCTAGATTTCTTTTTAAAAGAAATCTAATTAAATATTTACTGACACCACGTGACCGCCATGATAGCCGGTGGTTGGAATTTCGAGTCAAGACCCGAGTTCGGTCTCACCAGGTGGCAGGCTTGTACCAATGGGTTTCAAAACCTATGTACAGTTATATCGTTGGCTTGGACATAAAAAAGACAGCATTGGACTCCTACCTGTCGTTGTTGAAAATATCTTCGGTGGAAAGGTGGGTCAAAGGGACAGTGTCTAGACTAGACCTCTGTCTACCTGTAGGAATTCTCGTGTACTTTTTTATAGGAAAGGGAGGCAAACGAGCAGGTACGTGATGCAGGCACGTGATGGTAAGTGATTACCGCCGCCGCGAAAATCTGCAATACCGTAGGAATTTTATAGGAAAGGGAGGCAAACGAGCAGGTACGTGATGCAGGCACGTGATGGTAAGTGATTACCGCCGCCCATGAAAATCTGCAATACCGTAGGAATGGCGGATGCGTTGCCGGCCTTTAAACTTCCCCGGTCGAGTCGGCACATTCATGCAACAACAAAATCTGATGCGTGGCTCTACCACTGTGTAAAACTGGTATTTTTGACATAGGTATCCCACCATCTGTCGGTAGCATTTTCAAAGATTTTCACTTAGTCGCTTTCTATAACTCCCACGGAAGGAAATGGCAAATATATAACAATATGTAATAAATATAGTCTATCTCAAATCAATTCTCATTCTTTTAATATACTCTAGGTTTATAATAGTATGTCTCCGATCATCTTTGAGTAAAGGAGCTTTGAATCGGAGCCAAACGCAGAAAAAAAGTTCCGCAAATTCGCGCGAGCCATGACTAAATTGTGGCCCATTCATTTACATAAATAATTCAACTTAACTTCAGCTTGGGCCAGATGGTAAACCAGATGGTATAATTATTCAATAAGGCTTCTTTTTTACAGATTTTAATATAGAGATCGTATTTTTTTCCACATCTTCAAAAGCAGGATATACGCCATATGTGTGCTTTTTAGTTTGCGTATGCGGTATCTTCGCGAATAAACAATCGAATTAATATTTTATTTCTTTTTAATAAAAAAATAAACAGACAGATAGAAGTAGACAGAGATTAAGACAAATCGACCAAGAAGAAATTTTTGGGACTTTATTAGCCTGTAATCTGATAGGGTTTATAAAATTCTTGAATAGATTACCTGAGAAATAAAATGAAGCTGCAAAAACTTCTTGTATTTAATTATTCTATGGTCAAAATTATTAGTAATTCAGCCGTCAGCGGTATTTCCGGACCGATACGACTTAGGGACCTTCAAGAAAAGAGCCTATAACTTTCTCTAACGCCAGCAACGTATCTACTATGCCTCTGGAGGCAACGAGCAG
>JAGSMR010000481.1:0-32416 GCA_029286605.1 Sericinus montela
CAGGCATGTGATGCAGGCACGTGATGGTAAGTGATTACCGCCGCCCATGAAAATCTGCAATACCGTAGGAATGGCGGATGCGTTGCCGGCCTTTAAACTTCCCCGGTCGAGTCGGCACATTCATGCAACAACAAAATCTGATGCGTGGCTCTACCACTGTGTAAAACTGGTATTTTTGACATAGGTATCCCACCATCTGTCGGTAGCATTTTCAAAGATTTTCACTTAGTCGCTTTCTATAACTCCCACGGAAGGAAATGGCAAATATATAACAATATGTAATAAATATAGTCTATCTCAAATCAATTCTCATTCTTTTAATATACTCTAGGTTTATAATAGTATGTCTCCGATCATCTTTGAGTAAAGGAGCTTTGAATCGGAGCCAAACGCAGAAAAAAAGTTCCGCAAATTCGCGCGAGCCATGACTAAATTGTGGCCCATTCATTTACATAAATAATTCAACTTAACTTCAGCTTGGGCCAGATGGTAAACCAGATGGTATAATTATTCAATAAGGCTTCTTTTTTACAGATTTTAATATAGAGATCGTATTTTTTTCCACATCTTCAAAAGCAGGATATACGCCATATGTGTGCTTTTTAGTTTGCGTATGCGGTATCTTCGCGAATAAACAATCGAATTAATATTTTATTTCTTTTTAATAAAAAAATAAACAGACAGATAGAAGTAGACAGAGATTAAGACAAATCGACCAAGAAGAAATTTTTGGGACTTTATTAGCCTGTAATCTGATAGGGTTTATAAAATTCTTGAATAGATTACCTGAGAAATAAAATGAAGCTGCAAAAACTTCTTGTATTTAATTATTCTATGGTCAAAATTATTAGTAATTCAGCCGTCAGCGGTATTTCCGGACCGATACGACTTAGGGACCTTCAAGAAAAGAGCCTATAACTTTCTCTAACGCCAGCAACGTATCTACTATGCCTCTTGTATATGAACACCTTCATGGGCGGCGGTAATCACTTACCATCACGTGAGCCACTTGCACGTTTGCCTCCCCTTTCTTCCCTTTCTATGAATAAACGTCATTACGGAATAAAGTAAGTTTAATAAAATTACAACCAAAGAATATATTATTTATGTCGATGAAGAAATGATTCTAAATGATTTGATTTGATTATGATTGAATAGTAAATAACTATGTCCATCACAATTTAAACCTAAGCTGTAAGTGAAATTTTTTACGATCCCTAAAATCTTTAGGAAATATTAAAATTGGTTCAAAAATACACGAAAGGAAATTGAACTCAATTTATTTCCAGTTAAAGGTCAAACAAGTCGATTGTAATTAATCGATGACCGCAGAGCTTTCTACGTTGACGTGTGTCAACGTAGAAAGTGAAGCGTGCAACTAGGAGAGCTTTGTTCATTTCCAAATGGCTAAATACAACCTACAATTGGTAATTATAACAGTTGGTGTATTGATCTAGTAATATAATGATCTTTCAAATATCTATACAGATGTTATAAATTTGTTATTAAATAACATTAAAGAGAAAATTAAAAAATCAATTGAAACGGGCAGGATTCGAAACAGAGACTCTGCTGTACCATGGCAACGCTGCTACCTCCGTGCCACAGTGTCCGACACGCATCAGTTGTACTTTTTTTGTTCGAAACTTTTATTAACAAACGATTTCATGGCTTAACCGCAAACCAGATTTTATGAAATTTGATATGAAGGTAACACAGTTTTAACACAATTTGATTTTTGTGTAAACCGCATCAAAAAGAGGGCTAGTTCTTTCGCCGTCTCGCGGTTAAGTCTAGCCATTGAACGTTGAAATGCAGTCAGCGTTCTTGATACCTTGCTTATAGGGCTTTACGATTACTGTAGTTTTTAGTTAATGCGTATTGTAAATATTAACATAATTTTATTTCTGTAAAATTAAAATTAAACACGAATAAACTTTACTGAATTCATAGCTATCAAGGTATTTTTAATAAACAAACTTATAAATAAATAAAAGTGACAATATTTCAAAGGTTAATGAATGAATTAAATGTTCTTTAATGTACACCTTACAGGCAAGTCAATTAAAAATAAAGAATCAAAAAGTACATTAAAGTATAAAGCACGAGAAGGACTCTTCCTCCACCTAGGAGTCCACATTCTGTTTTATTTTGGACGACAATGAGCATTGTAACAACTGTAGTCTCCCTTTGGAACATCTATAATGTCCCGTTACAAGGTTTAAGAGGACCAGTGTAGTAACAAGCTTTCACCTTACTTTAACCGCGGTAGTGAAAACGCATTTGTACCCTTCTTGTTTATAAATGATTTAAAAGTTTTATGTGTTATGGGCTAGAGTTACCACTTAGAATAAGGTGGAATGTTGGACGACTGTGATCTTAAAATCACGAAAAAAAAATTACTTTATTTTCGAAACATCAATGATTTAAATTAGACAAACCGTAAATTTTATAATACGCCACTAAACGTTAGCTTTTCATTGAGCTCTAATTTTCAGCGGGTCCTTTGCTTACTTCAGAATCAAGGACGATAACGGTGCATTATAAATAATAAGTGAATGTAAATAATGATAAATAGATAAATAAATATCTTCACGTAATTCCCAAGACAGAGGTCTAGCCTAGTCAATTTAGTCCTTTCGACCCACCTTCCAACGAAGATATTTTTGGGACAACGTGACAGGTAGTGAGCCCGTCGCCGTCTTTATTCCAAGCCAACGATATAATTCGTACATAAGTTTTTGAAAAACCTATTAGTACGAGCCTGCCACCTGGGGATCGAACTCGGGTCTCTCGACTCAAAATTCCAACCTCCCAACCACTCGGCTACCGTGACTATTAATGGCGTAAGTATACCACCCCTTCATCCTATGAGTGTCTGTATATTCTGTATATTGGTTTAGAGAGCTGCAAGAGATATAACTGATTCAGGTCAATTTTCCGGATTCATTCACTACCGTGAATGTAATCGTGTTAAATGTTTGGCTTGTATAGCCATAAGAAGAACAATTCATAAAATCGTCAATACATAACGAAAATGGGTCTTTAACTAGATGCTATACCCGGAGAGAGACAGGCTGTGAAGCCGGAAGTAGAACGTTGTTTATATAATCCTTTGTTTTCGTATCTTCACCCCGTTCCAGATAGACAGAGATTCAGACAAGTAAGGACTTTCAACCCATCATTCCCTGAAAAAAATTTTGGGACATATGACAGGTGGTGAGCTTGTCACCGCCTTTATATTGGAGCCAACCATATAAGGTTGCGCATAAGTTTTGAAAAAATAATTCATTGGTCGAGCCTACCATGGCGATCGAACTCAGGTCTCTCAATTCGAATACCGCGGGTTAGAATCAAAAGGATATATTAACATTAGCTAAAAAGGCTGCAGTGTCACTAGTGCAACATAAATATCGAAAATATATTCGCTGAAATGACCGAAATTTGCAGCAGTAGTTATGCAAACAGCTACCGCAGTCACGTTCTGAACAGCTGCAGTTTAGTAACAGGTGCGACAAAATTTTCGCGTGACCCTGCTCACTTTAAAATGTCACGTTCTCACAATAATGGCTGCCCGACTTAACTGTTTTCACGGATTTCCTGATACAAGTGTAGGCAGAGGTCTAGACACTTTAGTTCTTTCAACACTCATTTAATCGGAGCTTATTTTGAGATAACGTGATTGGCAGTGAGCCTATCGCCATCTTAATGTCCAAGTAAATCGTACGTAAGTATTGAAAAAGTCATTGGTGAGCGTACGAGAATCTCTTGGCTAAATAAATAGAATAAAATTTTTACGCCATTCTCAATACAGGGGTAGACAGAGGTCTAGTCTAGACCAGTTGACCCACCTTCCACCGATGATATTTTCAGGACAACGTGACAGGCAGTGAGTCCGTCGTCGTTGACTCAAATATCATTTTATTTAGGATTGCACAAATCCTCATCCTTAGATTTCCGATCGACAGTAGACGATGGGATGATCAACGGTTATCTTAGGTGCAGATATTACCTTCAGTCATCTTTAGAGCCTATTAAAAGGCTGAAAGCTGAACTGAAGCTGAAGCGTTTATACAATTGAAGACAGACTTCAATACAGGTCACTACTATACAGAATGCTGCAAAGAACGCTTCTAAACCTCAGCCATCCATCGTCATCATTATACATGTACACAAAATTAGTCAAAGACTGTTTATTAGCTATTCACGTAAAGAAAATATGACACAATCTGTGCGAATCAATAAATTCACAAATAACATTCGCTATTAGTCTATGATGAAAAAAAACATTCGCAAAACCTCCAAGCTTTTAAACAACACGCAAACAACCGCTGCAACCTCGTTTGGAATGACACAATGCAAAATAAAATAAAAACGAAACGGTGGGGAAAATACATAAAAATATTTCCAACTCTGATACTGGCAACTTTTATATTTACATTTTAAGTTTTTTTATTTGGCGAGTCTGCATGTAGTATGTAATATCACTACTTACTTACTTTACGGCTAGTAAAAGTCTACTAAAATCTATGATGTTAATATAATAACACGCTTGAGAAGCGGATTGGTGATCGCAGTATGTACCTAATTTATTCCTTGTACCTCAGTGGCTGCCCGTCACCAGTCTACTTAACTTTCAACAATTTGAAACTTTCAACAATTTCCCTTCGACCCACCTTCCACCGAAGATATTTTCGACCCACCACCCAACCACTCGGCTATCGTGACTTATTTTTATTATTAAGACTTTATTAAAGAAAGAAGAGATTAAAATGATTCCTTATTTCGGTTTGTTACTTTGTTACAAAACCTTCTTTGTAAACATTTTTGTGCTATAATATTCTCCTTTTAGTCTTTTAATACAGCAAAACACTAATATCTCAGAAGAGGAAAAAAATTATAATCAAATCTATGTAACATTTATGAAAACAAAAATATCTTCACGCGATTCCCAATGGTAAAGTAGGCTTGAATTGTCTTGACAATTGAGTCTTTTCGACCACGTTTCACAGAAGGCTTTTGTGACAACGTGAAGCCACCTGTTCAAGCCAACGATATAAATCGTACATAAGTTTTGAAAAATGTATTATTTATTATAATATTGGTATTAACCTACCACCTGGGAATCGAACTGGTATCTCTCGACTCGAATTCCGATTACCCAACCACCCTTAAGCTTTTGAGAAATATCATGTTCCCAAGTTATTGTTTTCATATGTTGTTGAATTTCCCTGGCGGGACTCAAACCGACAAACTATTGCTTTAAAGACTGAATCACTACTAATTGAGATGTAGGTCTTCCTATTCTGTAAATTTTCATAAATGCGGACGACTTAACCCATACTTTATTTATTTGCTTCTAATAGAAGAGATAAAAAAATTATAAAACAAAAATTAAAAGAGAAGAAATAACAAAAAAAAATCGCTAACAAATTTGATATTACTTCTAGCGATTGTTATTAAAATGTAGAAAAGAAATCAAGGTATAGTATTAAATATATATTTGTTATTCAAGTCTACATTATATTATTTACGTTCAATGACCTATAAACTGACGAGTAAATATTTTTCTTCTCTCTGAGAAAATATTATCCTAAGCTCGTAAAACTTTTCAAGGTCATATAAAATATACTATTCGCAATAAAATCTGCTGATATTTCATTACTTTACGACTATGATATTTATTGTTTATTTTTAAAGGACTAAGCACTAGTACCAAGAAATAAACACTAATAAGTCTTATTTCTTAGTGGTCTGAGTGTCTATGCCAGGCATAGACCCTGTCTTCAAAGCTTCGTACTATGGGCTAACATTTGTGTGATGAATATGAACGCTTGTACTCTAGTCATAGATATTTGTAATATGAACATTTGTCTATGTGACTATTCATATATGCGATAAGCTAACCACATGTCACGTTGCCCCAAATAAGCGTCATTGAATAGTGGTACAAAAGGGTTCACTGTCTAGACTCATGCCTACCTCAGCATGGGAAATTGCTTGAAACTTATTTGGAAAAACGTTACGAGATTCGAGCACATCCTAGTCTTACGGCGTGCAAGTCATATAAATAACATACATACATAACGGCCTGTCAAAGTCCACTGCTGGACATAGGCCTCTCCCTCCCATATGGAGGTGATTTGCCGTAATCGCCACGCTTGCAGGCGGCCGACGATCGCACAGACCACTCGCACCTCAGACGCTGCTGACCATCTTGGTCTGATTATTTGGGTCTGATATTTTAGAGTTAGTTATCCCGCCATCTATCGGTTGCCATAACATTATTACCCGCTGTTTCCCTTAGTCGCCTTTTACAAAACCCACGGAAGAAAGAGAGTAACAAAATTCTTACACCGTTACCATACGGTCAAAGTCAATATATTAATATAGATAAAGTCAATACATATAAACATTTCTCTTTCAGTAAAAATATCATTTAATTTGTCACACATCGCGCAAACGTTTGCCCTAAGCGGGCTCGATCAAGCGCAATCCTATGCTATGGAGGCAGGACAACTGTGCTATTGGGCCTTCATGAATGAGTAAAAAAATAAATAAATAAATAAATATCTTCACGTAATTCCCAAGACAGAGGTCTAGCCTAGTCAATTTAGTCCTTTCGACCCACCTTCCAACGAAGATATTTTTGGGACAACGTGACAGGTGGTGAGCCCGTCGCCGTCTTTATTCAAGCCAACGATATAATTCGTACATAAGTTTTGAAAACCCATTAGTACGAGATTATTTAATAACAAGCTACTTTACATTATTCTGCTCGGGTTAAGAAACAATATCCTTCAATAAAGAATAATTTACTAAAGGAATATTTAAGGACGGTCCGAAAATAAACTTTGAAGGGCGTATACACTAAATTAATAAGGCATTCATTATTACTTTACTTAAATGTAAAAAGGGAAATGATTTTTCTGATAAAAGACTGTGTATTCAAGCGCTTTCTGTACAAGAACGTTTGTGACGCCCACTTTGATACAAATAAAATTTTTGTGTGCTTTTGCAACGATATATTTTCTCTTTCAGTGAGTTAACCATATTGGATTGTAATATATTTTTTTTTCTAAATGAACTTCAATGCCTTTTCTATTATATTTTCATGCTAATCAATTGTAATAGCTGAACAGAGAATAATTGTTATAATGATCAATTTAAAATCCTATTCAAAGCAAATAAACTCTTTGACTTTGACTCTAAATTGTGAGATATTTATTTAGTTGAATTTTATGCCATTTTGGATGAGCGGATTGGTATGAAATCTGGTACATATATATTTTGACTCTAAATTGCAATATTTTTATTTAATGAAAATTTATGCGATTTTGAATGAGCGGATTGGTATGAAATCTGGTACGCGCCCTGTATTTTGACTCTAAATTGCAATATTTTTATTTAATGAAAATTTATGCGATTTTGAATGAGCGGATTGGTATGAAGACTGATACATATACGTTATTCCCGCATATATATTAGATCCCGCATCGACATACGACGAACTGAAGAAGTAACAGCCTAGTTCATACTGAACCTGCTTTCGAAGCTATAAGTTGCAGTTCGAAGTCCGCTCGGGGCAAAACACCTTTGACGCTATGCCTGTCATCGGCCTGGAATTTGGTCTAGAATTTTCGAGATGTTTATCCCTTTCTAAGTAACCTATTGAAAATTTTAAGGCTTTTCTCTTGGTCGCTTCTTACGATATACACGAAAGACAGAGGGGTTGTATAATTCCTACGTCGTAACCATGCAGCAATATAACCGGCGTATTTACTTATATGGTAAATAAATAATAAAATAAATATCTTCACGTAATTCCCAAGACAGAGGTCTAGCCTAGTCAATTTAGTCCTTTCGACCCACCTTCCAACGAAGATATTTTTGGGACAACGTGACAGGTAGTGAGCCGTCGCCGTCTTTATTCCAAGCCAACGATATAATTCGTACATAAGTTTTGAAAAACCTATTAGTACGAGCCTGCCACCTGGGGATCGAACTCAGGTCTCTCGACTCAAAATTCCAACCTCCCAACCACTCGGCTACCGTGACTATTAATGGCGTAAGTATACCACCCCTTCATCCTATGAGTGTCTGTATATTCTGTATATTGGTTTGAGAGCTGCAAGAGATATAACTGATTCAGGTCAATTTTCCGGATTCATTCACTACCGTGAATGTAATCGTGTTAAATGTTTGGCTTGTATAGCCATAAGAAGAACAATTCATAAAATCGTCAATACATAACGAAAATGGGTCTTTAACTAGATGCTATACCCGGAGAGAGAGAGACAGGCTGTGAAGCCGGAAGTAGAACGTTGTTTATATAATCCTTTGTTTCGTATCTTCACCCCGTTCCAGATAGACAGAGATTCAGACAAGTAAGGACTTTCAACCCATCATTCCCTGAAAAAATTTTTGGGACATATGACGGGTGGTGAGCTTGTCACCGCCTTTATATCCGAGCCAACTATACAAGTTGCGCATAAGTTTTGAAAAACCTATTAGTACGAGCCTGCCACCTGGGGATCGAACTCAGGTCTCTCGACTCAAAATTCAACCTCCCAACCACTCGGCTACCGTGACTATTAATGGCGTAAGTATACCACCCCTTCATCCTATGAGTGTCTGTATATTCTGTATATTGGTTTAGAGAGCTGCAAGAGATATAACTGATTCAGGTCAATTTTCCGGATTCATTCACTACCGTGAATGTAATCGTGTTAAATGTTTGGCTTGTATAGCCATAAGAAGAACAATTCATAAAATCGTCAATACATAACGAAAATGGGTCTTTAACTAGATGCTATACCCGGAGAGAGAGACAGGCTGTGAAGCCGGAAGTAGAACGTTGTTTATATAATCCTTTGTTTCGTATCTTCACCCCGTTCCAGATAGACAGAGATTCAGACAAGTAAGGACTTTCAACCCATCATTCCCTGAAAAAATTTTTGGGACATATGACGGGTGGTGAGCTTGTCACCGCCTTTATATCGAGCCAACTATACAAGTTGCGCATAAGTTTTGAAAAAATAATTCATTGGTCGAGCCTACCACTTGGCGATCGAACTCAGGTCTCTCAATTCGAATACCGCGGGTTAGAATCAAAAGGATATATTAACATTAGCTAAAAAGGCTGCAGTGTCACTAGTGCAACATAAATATCGAAAATATATTCGCTGAAATGACCGAAATTTGCAGCAGTAGTTATGCAAACAGGGCCACCGCAGTCACGTTCTGAACAGCTGCAGTTTAGTAACAGGTGCGACAAAAATTTTCGCGTGACCCTGCTCACTTTAAAATGTCACGTTCTCACAATAATGGCTGCCCGACTTAACTGTTTCACGGATTTCCTGATACAAGTGTAGGCAGAGGTCTAGACACTTTTAGTTCTTTCAACACTCATTTAATCGGGCTTATTTTGAGATAACGTGATTGGCAGTGAGCCTATCGCCATCTTAATGTCCAAGTAAATCGTACGTAAGTATTGAAAAAAGTCATTGGTGAGAGCGTACGAGAATCTCTTGGCTAAATAAATAGAATAAAATTTTTACGCCATTCTCAATACAGGGGTAGACAGAGGTCTAGCCTAGTCAATTTAGTTGACCCACCTTCCACCGATGATATTTTCAGGACAACGTGACGGGCAGTGAGTCCGTCGTCGTTGACTCAAATATCATTTATTTAGGATTTGCACAAATCCTCATCCTTAATTCCGATCGACGGTAGACGATGGGATGATCAACGGTTATCTTAGGTGCAGATATTGCAGCCAACTAACTGTCTTTAGAGCCTATTAAAAGGCTGAAAGCTGAACTGAAGCTGAAGCGTTCTACAGTGAAGACAGACTTCAATACAGGTCACTACTATACAGAATGCTGCAAAGAACGCTTCTAAACCTCATGCATCCATCGTCATCATTATACATGTACACAAAATTAGTCAAAGACTGTTTATTAGCTATTCACGTAAAGAAAATATGACACAATCTGTGCAGATCAATAAATTCACAAATAACATTCGCTATTAGTCTATGATGAAAAAAAACATTCGCAAAACCTCCAAGCTTTTAAACAACACGCAAACAACCGCTGCAACCTCGTTTGGAATGACACAATGCAAAATAAAATAAAAACGAAACGGTGGGGAAAATACATAAAAATATTTCCAACTCTGATACTGGCAACTTTTTATATTTGCATTTTAAGTTTTTTTATTTGGCGAGTCTGCATGTAGTATGTAATATCACTACTTACTTACTTTACGGCTAGTAAAAGTCTACTAAAATCTATGATGTTAATATAATAACACGCTTGAGAAGCGGATTGGTGATCACCAGTATGTACCTAATTTATTCCTTGTACCTCAGTGGCTGCCCGTCACCAGTCTACTTAACTTTCAACAATTTGAAACTTTCAACAATTTCCTTCGACCCTACCTTCCACCGAAGATATTTTCGGGACAACGTGACAGGTGGTGAGCCCGTCGCCATCTTTATGTCCAAGCCAACGATATTCGTACATAAGTTTTTGAAAAACCCATTGGTACAAGCCTACCAACAGGGGATCGAACTCGGGTCTATTGACTCGAAATTCCGACCACCCAACCACTCGGCTATCGTGACTTATTTTTATTATTAAGACTTTATTAAAGAAAGAAGAGATTAAAATGATTCCTTATTTCGGTTTGTTACTTTGTTACAAAATCTTCTTTGTAAACATTTTTGTGCTATAATATTCTCCTTTTAGTCTTTTAATACAGCAAAACACTAATATCTCAGAAGAGGAAAAAAATTATAATCAAATCTATGTAACATTTATGAAAACAAAAATATCTTCACGCGATTCCCAATGGTAAAGTAGGCTTGAATTGTCTTGACAATTGAGTCTTTTCGACCCACGTTTCACAGAAGGCTTTTGTGACAACGTGAAGCCACCTTGTTTCCAAGCCAACGATATAAATCGTACATAAGTTTTGAAAAATGTATTATTTATTATAATATTGGTATTAACCTACCACCTGGGAATCGAACTGGTATCTCTCGACTCGAATTCCGATTACCCAACCACCCTGCTTTCGAGAAATATTCATGTTCCCAAGTTATTGTTTTCATATGTTGTTGAATTTCCCTGGCGGGACTCAAACCGACAAACTATTGCTTTAAAGACTGAATCACTACTAATTGAGATGTAGGTCTTCCTATTCTGTAAATTTTCATAAATGCGGACGACTTAACCCATACTTTATTTATTTGCTTCTAATAGAAGAGATAAAAAAATTATAAAACAAAAATTAAAAGAGAAGAAATAACAAAAAAAAATCGCTAACAAATTTGATATTACTTCTAGCGATTGTTATTAAAATGTAGAAAAGAAATCAAGGTATAGTATTAAATATATATTTGTTATTCAAGTCTACATTATATTATTTACGTTCAATGACCTATAAACTGACGAGTAAATATTTTTCTTCTCTCTGAGAAAATATTATCCTAAGCTCGTAAAACTTTTCAAGGTCATATAAAATATACTATTCTCGTAATAAAATCATGATATTTATTACTTCTTATTAAAGTACGACTATGATATTTATTGTTTATTTTTAAAGGACTAAGCACTAGTACCAAGAAATAAACACTAATAAGTGCTTATTTCTTAGTGGTCTGAGTGTCTATGCCAGGCATAGACCCTGTCTTCAAAGCTTCGTACTATGGGCTAACATTTGTGTGATGAATATGAACGCTTGTACTCTAGTCATAGATATTTGTGTATATGAACATTTGTCTATGTGACTATTCATATATGCGATAAGCTAACCACATGTCACGTTGCCCCAAATAAGCGTCATTGAATAGTGGTACAAAAGGAGTTCACTGTCTAGACTCATGCCTACCTCAGCATGGGAAATTGCTTGAAACTTATTTGGAAAAACGTTACGAGATTCGAGCACATCCTAGTCTTACTATGCAAGTCATATAAATAACATACATACATAACGGCCTGTCAAAGTCCACTGCTGGACATAGGCCTCTCCCTCCCATATGGAGGATTTGCCGTAATCGCCACGCTTGGCAGGCGGCTTGACGATCGCAGTACCAGACCACTCGCACCTCAGACGCTGCTGACCATCTTGGTCTGATTATTTGGGTCTGATATTTTTAGAGTTAGTTATCCCGCCATCTATCGGTTGCCATAACATTATTCAAGGCTGTTTCCCTTAGTCGCCTTTTACAAAACCCACGGGAAGAAAGAGAGTAACAAAATTCTTACACCGTTACCATACGGTCAAAGTCAATATATTAATACAGATAAAGTCAATACATATAAACATTTCTCTTTCGAGTAAAAATATCATTTAATTTGTCACACATCGCGCAAACGTTTGCCCCTAGCGGGGCTCGATCGCGCAATCCTATGCTATGGAGGCAGGACAACTGTGCTATTGGGCCTTCATGAATGAGTAAAAAAAATAAATAAATAAATAAAAATATCTTCACGCAATTCCCAATACAGGGGTAGACAGAGGTCTAGTCTAGACAATTAAATCCCTTTGACCCACCATTCACCGAAGATATTTTCAGGACAACGTGACAGGTGGTGAGCCCGTCGCCGCCTTTATGTCAAGTCAACGACATAGTTCGTACATAAGCTTTTGAAAAACCCATTAGTACGAGATTATTTAATAACAAGCTACTTTACATTATTCTGCTCGGGTTAAGAAACAATATCCTTCAATAAAGAATAATTTACTAAAGGAATATTTAAGGACGGACCGAAAATAAACTTTGAAGGGGCGTATACACTAAATTAATAAGGCATTCATTATTACTTTACTTAAATGTAAAAAAGGGAAAATGATTTTTTCTGATAAAAGACTGTGTATTCAAGCGCTTTCTGTACAAGAACGTTTGTGACGCCCACTTTGATACAAATAAAATTTTTGTGTGCTTTTGCAACGATATATTTTCTCTTTCAGTGAGTTAACCATATTGGATTGTAATATATATTTTTTTTTTCTAAATGAACTTCAATGCCTTTTCTATTATATTTTTCATGCTAATCAATTGTAATAGCTGAATAGAGAATAATTGTTATAATGATCAATTTAAAATCCTATTCAAAGCAAATAAACTCTTTGACTTTGACTCTAAATTGTGAGATATTTATTTAGTTGAATTTTATGCCATTTTTGGATGAGCGGATTGGTATGAAATCTGGTACATATATATTTTGACTCTAAATTGCAATATTTTTATTTAGTGAAAATTTATGCGATTTTTGAATGAGCGGATTGGTATGAAGACTGATACATATACGTTATTCCCGCATATATATTAGATCCCGCATCGACATATACGACGAACTGAAGAAGCAATAGCCTAGTTCATACTGAACCTGCCTTCGAAGCTATAAGTTGCGAGTTCGAAGTCCGCTCGGGGCAAAACACCTTTGACGCTAGTGCCTGTCATCGGCCTGGAATTTGGTCTAGAATTTTTGGAGATGTTTATCCCGCTTTCTCTAAGTAACCTATTGAAAATTTTAAGGCTTTTCTCTTAGTCGCTTCTTACGATATACACGAAAGACAGAGGGGTTGTATAATTCCTACGTCGTAACCGTACAGCAATATAACCGGCGTATTTACTTATATGGTAAATAAATAATAAAATAAAATATCTTCACGCCATTTCCCATACAGGAGTAGACAGAGGTCTTGGCAATTAAGTGCTTTCAACTCACGTTCCACCGAATACATTTTTGGGACAACGTAGAAGTGAGCCTGTCGTCGTCTTAATGTCTTAGATGTACTACGGCGAGTGCTCCGAGGAATTTTTCGGAATTATTCCAGCCGTTGAATGTCACCATCATACCTTACGGCATAGTCAAAAATTCCATCAAGATGGTGTTATGCTCGGCATTCCACCACAGAGCATTTTACGCGGAATATTCTGCCAAGCATTTTCACTTTATGGAATGTACTGCCTTCAGCGGTTTTTCCGAACCGATACGACTTAGGGACCTTCAAGAAAAGTGCCTATACCTTGCTCAAAGTCCGGCAACACATCTGCTATTCCTTTGGTATTGCAGTGTTCATGGGCGACGGTAATCACTTACCATCACATGAACCACCTGCTCGTTTGCCTCCTTATTCTACATAAAAAAAGCCAACGACATACTCGTACATAAGATTTTGAAATCCAGGATGAAATGAAGGATCGAACTCGGGTCACTCGATTCGAATTCCGTTCACACAACCTATCACGACTCTTAGCCATTTACTTAGATAGAAACATTACATGCGTGCTAGTGCGTTAAGTTACGTGTAAATATAATCCGTGACTTACACGGGCCGGATATCGGGTAGGTATTGAGCGCGATAATCCTATTACAGAGCTTAGACCGTCTCTAAGTCGATTACGTGAACGTTGGGACTCGTCTTCAATTACGTGAGTTCTTCTCATGGTTCGATAGTTATACACCGTTTATCTTGTAAAGAGGTATCTTATCTTTTATTAATTTGGTGGTGGAACGTCGGTCGAAAGTACATAATTGTCTAGACGTCTGTCTGCCACAGAATTGTCATTGGCGTGAAGATTTTTTATCTTTGAGTTTTATAATATATAAAATATATTCGAATTTATTCGTAAGCGGAGGCGAGAAGAGTATATAACACAGAAAAATTTCTTCACGCCAATCCCAATACTGCGCGGTGCGGTGCCTTCATTGATTCTAATTCCACAGTACAAGTGCTTAAGCGTTTAGTTTGGGATCAGATGATGAGATGTATGTGTGATGTTGCTCTTATCTATGTATATATTTCTTTTATTATTAGTTTATTTATTTTTATTAATACACATATGAGGCGTCCTGAGGGGCTCGCTTTAGTATATGCGTTACCCGGGTACGATTACTGGGCCGGCACCACTGAAATTGTTTAGTTTGTCACATTTCGTGTTCTTTATTTAAAATATTTTTTCAATTGATTATAAGTAACTACTTTTCAATCAATTATAAATAAGTTTAAATTAAATTATAAGACAAAAAAAGGCCAGGTTTATTATCTATAACCTCAAAGTGAACAACAATGTGTAGAATTTTCCAATTAGGTCAAATACTATACCGCCAAGTCAGATCGCCTCCTTGCCTTGTACAGCTTTCGGTTCAATTCAAATAGATTATATTGAAATGTTTTAACATCTCACAGATACAATTGTTATCATTTAATACGAACTTAATTACGCTTTTAAAAAAATATTCTTATAAGTTATAAGAATATGTCATAAAAAGATATCAATAGCCGAATGGTTGGCCAGAATTCGATTCAAGAGACCCGAGTTCGATCCCCGAGGCTCGTACCAACGTTTTCTTTAAACCTTATGTGCGAATTACATCGTTGGCCTGTACATAAAGATGGTGAAGGAATCAACAACTGTCACGATGCCCCAAAAATGTTTTCGGTGAAAGGTGGGTCGAAGGGACTTAATAGTCTAGACCTTTGTCTACCCCTGTATTGGGATGGGATTTGATGATATTATAAGTTATTCTACAATTTCATTGCACCATTTTGCATGAAAAATAATAACATCTTTATTACAATGGATTTCCAAAGTAACGACTGATTCCATTAACTATCTCAATATTGCTGTGAGAAGCGTTAAAAACGCTACTGGCTATTACATTACATATTTATTTAATAATTTATGCACACAAAAATATAAAAAGAAGAAATGTAATATAAAATCGTTTGTACAATGTTACTGCTTATTTCTTAAGAAATTTCTTCCAACAGGATTGCAACTGGAGTAAGGCTAAAAGTAAAGGTAGATTTCGCGTGTACACACTTACGCATATAGTATACATACATATATAATATATTTAAATATACTACATACTAATACAGTACATATAAATTCCTGCAGATAAAAATAATAAAATTTAAATAAAATAACATTAATTATGTTTTAAAAATCATTAAAAACGCATCACAACGCTATTGACATCTCTCAATTTACTCAATATTGGTGAAGGCAGCGATCTAGACTTTGAAGTTTCTTTGAAGTTTATTTGAGATATACTGACGGGTGGTGATATTATCGCCGTGTTAATGTGCAAGGTAACGTACAATATACTTATATATTTTTATAAATAAATATTCATCTATAGATACATATAAATAAAGTTGAAGTGTCTGTAATGTTGAAATAACCGATTTTTACTACATGTATATAAGTATATACGGTACATTCACCAAAATAACATTTTTAAATTTTTTTATAATATTTTTTGTTTGTCTGTTTGCTTCCAGCTAATCTTTGAAACGGCTGGACCGATTTTAACAGGACTTCCACTGACAGACAGCTAATGTTATAAGAAGTAACATAGGCTACTTTTATTTTAGAAACATAATTAGGGTTCCGTGTTAAGTGTTAAACTGCGGGTAAAACCGAGGGGGGCAGCTAGTATACATATAAACGTCCATGACTTTAATTCAAACATTACATTCATCACATAAATGTTTGCATTAAATTAATAAGTAATAATTAATAAGTAATAAGTAAATTATAATCACATGAAAGAGTTTAGACAGGTGAATAAACTAATGTTAGTTAAAGTTTAATTTTGTACCCCTTTTGACCTCAGCATTTAAGACACAACGTTTGAAATACGTTTAATTAACGAGGCTTTGTTTCGAAAACAATAAGACTCGGGTCGTACAAAATTATTGTACAATACAGTGGAACATAATTGTACACTATTGTAACAAATGAGTAAGTTTATATGTTTTATTGCGCTATTTTTCAAAGAAATTCAATCAATTCCTTCACAGAACGAGAAAGAAAAATTTTGTGTTAGCAGCAGAATTTAAAAAAATTATTCAGAATAATTTTGAAACACGTTTTGTCAATTAACATTTATTTACGAAGAATTTGTCTTAATTTGCGTTTAATATATAAAAAAAAATAAGAAAAAGTACACTTTGTCAGGTGTGGGGTTCGAACCCACGCTCCCTCTCGGGAACCAGAGCTTAAATCTGGCGCCTTAGACCACTCGGCCAACCTGACGCTGTTACACAATGCCAAAAATTGTCATTAATTTAACAGTACTTTACATATCTTAGTAATGTTATTAAAGTGTTCCTACGTAGTAATCAGAATTCACGTAAAACAAATCAATTAACGGCGTGCCTTGAGATAACGTAATTCGATCGAACAATTGTATTGATGAACTCCACTGTACAAACAGAATCAATTAGATTTATAGTACAATGAACTGTTACTTTGTATTTGTAAATGTTTTATTCGTTTCAACGGTTTTATTCGTTATTAGTCTCAACCTTAGCTAACTTGGAGTGGTTGACAGGAATAGCATATTTTTTAATAGAAAAGGGAAGCAAACAAACAGGTGGCTCACGTGATGGTAAGTGATTACCGTCGCCCATGAACATCTGCAATAACGGAAGATCAGCATCTGCTAATCCTCCTCAGCGTTGCCTGCCTTTAAGTTTTACAGACTTACTTGTATTCTTGAAAAATAACACCCAAATTATTGAATTTCGGGTCAACAGTCTTTTGTCTCATGTCCCAGCGAAGTAATATTTTTCTCGCATTTCGTCGTATATGTGTAATTGTCTGTGTATTATATGTTATGTATGTGAGTGTGTGTCTGTTCGGAATATACATATAGGATATAGTGTTGTCTTTTAATTTGTTTAAATTATGTTTATTAATTTGTTTTTAGTTTGTTTTAATCTCAATTCAATAAAAATTAGGTCATGGATCATCTTGTCGTTGATAAGACGAAGCAAGCTAATACCGTTATATATACACGTTATACCGTTATATATATACAAGTCACGATAGCCTAATGGTTGGGTGATCGAAATTCATCGAGGTCGTACTCGACATTGGACTCAAGAGACCCTAGATCGATTCCCAAGTGGCTCACGTGATGGTAAGTGATTACCGCCACCCTTGCACCTGCAATACCGAAAGAATAGCAGATGCGTTGCCGGCCTTTGAGAAAGGTATAGGCTCTTTAGTAGAAGGTCCCTAAGTCGTATCGATCCGGAAAAACCGCTGACGGCAGTACATTCCATAAAGTGAAGAAAATTCCGCAAAAAACGCGCTGTGGTAGAATGCCAAGCATCAAGATGGTGTTGATAGAATTTTTGACTGTGGCGAACGATTGTGAAATTCAGCGGCTGGGATTAATCCGAACAATTCCTCGAAGCACTCCCGTATTAAATCATGTAAAAAATGCAAAGAGATGCAACATATCTTTGCAAAACCCAGGGGATCTAGCCGATCAGATAGAACGTCATCGTCGACGATTCGATGCGCTCTTCTTTGCATACGATCAAATGAAAGGAGCTGACACTGAGGTGCCCCAATGAAGCCAAGTAAGGCTTGTACCATGGGTTCTTTCAAACTTATGTAATATTTACATCGTTGGCTTGGACACATAATTACACATTAGTCATTAATTTATTAACATATATACACATAATTATGTGCGTGTGTATGTGACTGAATTACTTCTAAACGGCTGATTTATTAGTACTTTTGTGGATTGAAATGGACTCGGGAATGCTTTACAATAACTCTTCTTACTGTTCTTAACACCAGTTTAAGTCTTAAGCCCTAAGGTTGTCTGGAAGAGATCGCTCTTTAGCAATAAGACCGCCTTAATGTGCATACGTATGTATTAAGTTTTCTCTTTGTTGTATTTTTTCCCAGTATATGTCAAATCGAATCAAATCATTTATTTATCAACATAAGAATGTACATTCGTTTATTGATAGTTATTTTCAATCTACCACCGTTTCGTAATGAGGTTCCTCTAACGGAGAAGAAACTGGCGAAAGAAACTCAACGGTCAATATTTTTTTTACAATGTAATGTATTATACAAATGTGATGTCATGTTTTCCAGAAATAGCTTGGGAGCGATCACCTCATTCCCAGGGGTTACTGTTATTAAAATATTTATTTATATTATGATTAGCCTTCTTATAAAGTTTTTCTTTAATAAATTTCTTAAACATGTTAAAAGAGAGGCTTTTACATTTACCGGGAGTTTGTTGTAGAAGCGTGTACACCGTCCTATGAACGAGTTACTTACTCTATGGAGTCTAGTAACCGCTGTTACAACCTTGTGATTGGTCTTAGTATTTACATTATGCACATCAGACGTCTTGCTAAAAGTATTAATGTCTTTATGCACATATAATATTTTTATATATATATATATATATATATATATATATATATATATATATATATATATATATATATATATATATATATATATATATATATATATATATATATATATATATATATATATATATATATATATATATATATATATATATATATATATATATATATATATATATAAATTTCGCTCTAAGAGATGCTCTGAAATTTAGGCAATATATGGCTATCTTTTGTAAAACAAATATTGTTTTTACATCAGCTTCAAGGCCCCATAGCAGAATACCGTATGATATTATGCTACGGAAGTAACTAAAATGAAAAAGGCTAGCCGCTTGTAAATCAGTTAAAAACCTTATTTTTCTTACTGCATAAGCTGCAGAGCTCAATCTACTCGAGTGGGAGGGGCATTGAAGCTTTGCATCAAGTGTTATTCAAGAAAATATATATATATGTATATATATATATATATATATATATATATATATATATATATATATATATATATATATATATATATATATATATGCTATATATATATATATATATATATATATATATATATATATATATATATATATATATATATATATATATATATATAAATTTCGCTCTAAGAGATGCTCTGAAATTTAGGCAATATATGGCTATCTTTTGTAAAACAAATATTGTTTTTACATCAGCTTCAAGGCCCCATAGCAGAATACCGTATGATATTATGCTATGGAAGTAACTAAAATGAAAAAAGGCTAGCCGCTTGTAAATCAGTTAAAAACCTTATTTTTCTTACTGCATAAGCTGCAGAGCTCAATCTACTCGAGTGGGAGAGGGGCATTGAAGCTTTGCATCAAGTGTTATTCCAAGAAAAACAGCCGTATCCACTCGGTGGCATCACTGAAATGTTAGGTGGTAAAATGGTGGTGGTGGTAACATTAAGTGTTGAAAATTGTATACATTTAGTCTTATTGCTATTTAAATGTAACGTGTTTATTCCTAGTAAGGAAGGTAAATATGTTTGGTGTACAATAAAGTATATACTACTAATACTACTACTACTATAACCATCTTCAAGATAAAAGTGATTTATTTTATTTTAAGTCATGAGTTGGGTGATCGGAATCAGACTCGTAAGCAGTAATGGGAATGGTTTGGAAATAATAATTTTTATCCTAAAACGGTGTGTAATGTTTGTTTTTATTTTATAATCTTACTCAAGTGAGTCTGTCTTTGCAGGAGAGGGTTCGGAATCCCGCTAGGGGCAAATATTTGTGAGGTGAATATTAATGTTTACACTCGTCTCGTGGGTGTTTATATGTGTGCATAAATATTTATATGTGTTCAGTGTATATCTAATATTCATGTATCTCAAAATATATCTTGGCGATATTACCAATACAAGTGTAGAAAAACGGTTTGTCCTTTTGCACTACCTTCCACCGAAGGTAATTTTGGAGTCGCGATAGGTGGTGAGCCCATCGCCGTCTTTATATCCAAGCCAACGACATAAATCGTACATAAGTTTTTGAAAAACTACACATTGTTCACCTGGGGATCGAACTCAGGTCTCTTGACTAGTAATTCCGACCACCCAACCACTTCGCTATCGTGACTTTCGTAAAATCCACCATTACGACCACCTATAATATCACGGCCAATGCGTGACGAATAATTAAAATTTTTTTACCATCCGACTCGAAGGACCAAAGAGACCTGTGTCAAATTATTCCATATAATTGAAACTATTTATTGCTACCGCTTGACTCGAAATCCAATCACCCAACCACTTGGCTATCGTGACTTTATAGAATATGTCTAAATAATAAATAAATACGTACAGAGATAATTTCAATAACTACATACATTTAAGTCACGATAGCCGAGTGGTTGGGTGGACGGAATTTCGAGTCTAGAGACCTAAATTCGATCCCCAGGTGGCAGTACCAATGAGTTTTTCAAAAACTTATGTACGAATTTCATCGTTGGCTTAGACATAAAGGCGGCGACGGGCTCACCACCTGTCACGTTGTCCCGAAAATATCTTCGGTGGAAGGTGGGTCAAAGGGACTAAATTGTCTAGACTAGACCTCTGTCTACCCCTGTATTGGGAATTGCGTGAAGATATTTTTTTTTTATTTATTTATTACATACATTTCTCTGAACCTAAAGTAAGCAGCTTAAGTAGTTTTAGTATGGCATCAGAATCAAAAAAATAGATACGCATGTTATTTATTCGTAATTTGATTCGAACATCGGTTCACATTGCCTGCAAACATCTTCAATAAATATCTAAATCGTTTTCTCAATTGCGCCAATAGAGTCACGTCTAAGAGGCATTAAGTTGTAAGTTTGTTCAAGATATCGTTGGAAAGTGTTTTCGATATTTCTCATAGAAAGAAGATTGCTTGTTTTACGAATTAAATTTAATATGCAAAATATATTCTTAAATTAACTACTGAATGACTTACATTACTGACACAATTTTTTTGTAATGTATGAAAGCATTTATACAAAATAATTTTATAAAAGCCACGATAGCCGAGTGGTTGGGTGGACGGAATTTCGAGTCTAGAGACCTAAATTCGATCCCCAGGTGGTAGGCTCGTACATATGGTGTTTTGAAAACCTATGTACGAATTATGTAAAACCAACGTGCTTGGACATAAAGACAGCGTCAGGCTCACCACCTGTCACTTTGTCCCGAAAATATATTCGGTGGAAGGTGGTTTGAACGGACATAATTGTCTAGACTAGACCTCTGTCTACCCCTGTATTGGGAATTGCGTGAAGATATTAATTTCTTTATTACTTATACAAAATAATTAATACATTTTCTACTCTAATCTTCGTTTACTGATATTTACTTTCACAACGTCTTGTTTAAGCTTATATTTTTCATCAACTTTTATAACACTATAAATAAATAAATACATATATACATTTAGACAACATCAATAACATTGCTCCGATCCCATTGTGAGAAGCTAAAGCACGTGAGGTATCCCAAGACCCGAGTCGAACCCGGGACCTCGAGATGGCGACACCTTGAAAACCGTTATTTACAACACTTGTCCACAGATGTCGCCGTTTAATAACACTCTCTTTAAATCTGTAAACAAAACTTGTAATTTTCCTTTATTTATTTTAATTGTATTTGTACCGAATCTTGTAAACCATCTGTAATTTTTCCAATGAAAAATAAAATTGTAATAAAAATATAAACGTCCACATTAACAATTTTATTTCTACATACAAATAAATATACTTATGAATGTTACTTTGTACATGTAATAGAAGAATAAAAAAGAATAAATCGAGATTAAAATAAGATTTGTTCTTTTTATCCTATCATATCTATACACTATCCACTCCAATCCTATTTAGATACAGAAAAGGCTAGTGCCGAATTACGTAATATACGCCATTCTCTATATAGAAGTCCTAGTAAATAGAGGTCTAGGCAATTAAGTTCTTCCACCAAAGACATTTTTGGGACAATGTGACAGGTGGTGAGCCGTCGCATGTTTGCTGAATTAGTGTTGAATTGTGCACCTAATTGACTTAGAAAAGGTCTTAATTCCTAGTAAATGAGTCAGAACTCTACATCGATTTCTGACTCGTTTCAGTTGTTAATTTAAGTTTTGTAAATTGCTTTCGAGTATAAGGACCTTCTTATATTTTTTATGGGCTCAGTTATCGAATGCGTTCAAAGCTGTTTCAAAAGTGTCTTTAGATCTAAGATCCCAGGATAATTCCCGGAATCCACTATTTCCGCATTGTCTTGGGTCTGGGTGTTTGTGGTAACTTCGTTGTTTCCCATTCCTGACATGAGTACTTTAGCTGTTTTTTTGGGTGGCCACGTAAGTTGCCCGTGATTGGTGAATATTATATTATAAAGAAACAATGACTTCTTTACCACATTCTTCATCACTGCGATGAAGCTGGACTCCAGTTTAGCCAAAGAGGTTTAAGACACAAACGCTAACAACCACATGCGATTGTCAAGTCAAAACGAAAAGTTTATTACCGGTTTTTATAAAAAAAACTTCTTCACGCCATTCTCAATGTTGGAGTAGACAGAGGTCTAGACAATTATGTCCTTTTGACCCACCATCTACGAAAAACATCTTTAGGATAACGCGACAGATGTTTAGCCTGTTGCCATCTCTATGAGAAAAGCCCATTGGTACGAGCTTGGGATCGAACTCGCCTCTCTTGACTCTAATTCCGATTACCCATCCACTCGGCAATCGCGATGTTACAATGCGTGAAGATATGTACTTTTTATTTTAGATAAAATTTTAGTTCGGTTTCAGAGATGTGTTAATTTTGCACGACATGTATAGTGGCTAATTAATATACATGAGCATCTAATTGATTAATGTATCTTATATTAATGAGAGCTAGACAAACCTCACAGCATACTAGAGTCAGTCATTCATTATCATTAATGGTGGAGATCATAGCTCTTATATTAGAGTAGATAGTTTCGACTCCATGTGTCCCACGTTCGAAAACCAGTAGTCTGTATTGAACAACTTCGACGTAATTTGCAGGTATCATTATCGCATCAGTACTATAGTATTTAGGATAATATTCAAAGATTTGGAAATTATTTTGTGTGTGGACAGGATATCACATTCACATATCATCTCTACTTATATTCGTGTAAAATACTGTAAATGTACTAAATATTGTGGCACAGTACTACGAACGCTAGTTCCGCGATGCGAGTTAAAGATAAAATCATAAATGATATTTTGTTTGTAACATTAGAAAAATCGCACTTAAGTGTTGTTTTGACATAATACTAGCAGAATTCTTCCAAGAGTATGACCTCTCCTGAGAAAAGAAAAAGTAAGATTCTTATTTCTTTATTTTCTTACAGAAGTATTAAAAATCCTGCTGGGGTTACACATTTACGTAATAAATATGAATGCTTGGTCCTAGAAAGAAAGAAAGAAAGTAAGAAAGAAAGAAAAATAATATTCTTTGTCAAAACAACAACTGTGTTAATATGATTTTCGTGAAAAAAAATATATTTTAAAAAACATCAATAAAACAATCAGCAATAAAAATTGTAAAAAGTCTTTCTATTTTTATTTATTTTCTTCTTTTTATTAATTTATGTACACACAAAAATAAAAAAGAAGAAATGTAATAAAAAAGGAAAACGTTTGTACAAAGGCACTGCTTATTTCTTAAGAAATTTCTTCCAGCAGACCTGTGACTGGAATGTGGGTAAAAGTAAAGGTAGATTTCGCGTGTACAACCACATATATATAAACATACACATACACCATATTCAAACATACATATATAATATATACAAATAAAATGCATACAAATACAGACAAAAATAATAATAAGATAAATACATATGCAAATAAAATACAATAATAAGTTAGAGTATCAATGACATATAATGTTCCATGACTCTTCTCTTGAATAGAGAAATGGTTTTGCAATCGCGAATATTTTGCGGAAGAGCATTCCACAATTTTACTGCATGAACAGAAAAGGAGGATGAATATGACGCGCTCTTATGAGGAGGAAATTTAAGAACGGTTTGTAGATGGGTTCTGCAGGGGACATGGGATGGACGAGCGAAGGAGAATCGCTCGCGAAGGTAGGACAGGGATGATGAGAGGTGCAAAATATTAAACAGTAGACATAAAATCCTAGTGTTCCTACGAAAACGAATTGGGAGCCACTTGAGATCTTTGCGAAGATATGAAACATGGTCATACTTGCGTATTCCGAAAATAAAACGAATGCAAAGATTTTGCAGGCGCTCAAGCTTATTCAGAAGCTCCTCTGTAGCATCAAGTAGCAGGCATCAGCGTAATCTATGATAGGCTGGATTAAAGTCTGGCCTTGGAAGATCTTAGTTCTGAAGGGCAAAAACCTTGAAGGCGCCTCAGCGAATGAAAAGAAAAGTGAACTTTGCGACTTACTTCATTAACATGAGCATTCCACGTCAGGTTAGAGTCGATAATTACCCCAAGATCCTTCACCGTATCAGTATAGGGTATAACAGTGTTGTCTAATTTTACTGGTGATATCGAAGTGAAATCCAACAAATTACGCCCATGTCTGTTTCCTATGATTATAGCCAGCGATTTTTGGCATTGATTTCAAGCCCTAAAGATTTAGACCAATTGAGTATCTGATTAACGTCTTTATTCATTAACGAGACTGCAAGATCAGTTTGTGCAGGGGAAAATGATGATAAAGCTGCAAGTCGTCTGCATAAAGATTGAAGTTGGAAGAAATCTTCTTTCTTATTTGGGTCACTTAGGCTTCCTTAATGGAAACGTTGGTTATAAATATGTCTGTATAAATTCATTTGAAAACAATACCAGTCTCTCCATATTTCTTTTAAGATAAAATTCGGTTTTGTTTCATCATAACATTTAAGAAGAAATTATATAGTCCCAAAGTCTACGCGAATCAAGTTCCAGAAGAGCTTTAGTTGTTAAGCAAACTTTTATTCATAATTTATAAGGTAAACTAAAATTATGCGATTGTTTGTTCAATTTGTGAAATTTTCTTACTTTCTTTCTAAAGTTTTTAAATTAATTTAAGTTACAATTTATCTTCCCAGATTAGTCTCAGATATTTGCTTCATAAAAGTTTATTGTAGATATCAACTTATTTATAGAAGTCCCGATATTATTGACGACCTCCGTGAACGTGGAGTTTAATTCCTGGACAGGTCAATGTAGAAAAACCACTTTTCTCTGGTCTTGGTGTTGGTGGTTCTATTTCCGAATTTCCAGATCTCATACCTCAAGTGCTTTAGCATCTTACATTGGGAACGGAGCAATGTATGTAATATTGTCCCTACCTGTGTGTGTATATATATATATATATATATATATATATATATATATATATATATATATATATATATATATATATATATATATATATATATATATATATATATATATATATATATATATATATATATATATATATATATATATATATATATATATATATATATATATATATATATATATATATATATATATATATATATATATATATATATATATATATATATATATATATATATATATATATATATATATATATATATATATATATATATATATATATATATATATATATATATATATATATATATATATATGTATTTGTTTATTGATATCCAAGGCTTGAACACAAACTTGGCGTCAGGCACTCCACCATTAGATTGTCCCCAAAATATTGTTGGTGAAATGAGGGTCGAATCGTGAAGATTGAAAGAACAATTACATATATATATATATATATATATATATATATATGTATATATATATATATATATATATATATATATATATATATATATATATATATATATATATATATATATATATATATATATATATATATATATATATATATATATATATATATATATATATATATATATATACAGGTGGAATTTCTTAAAATTTATACGAAAAGTTTAGATTAAAACTAGTAGGGCAGTTGTCTTTTGTAATGTATTTGTGTGGAATTTGTTATTAAGATTTTTATTTCTTTTTACTCATTCATTTAAAATTGTTAATCTTTTATGCAACGTAACAATATGACTTCTTACTCTTCGTACTGTTCTTAATTCCAGTTTCTCTTAAGTGCTAAGGTCGTCTGGAAGAGATCGCTTTTTAGTGATAAGACCGCCTTATTGTGCATACGTATGTATTAAGTTTTCTCTGTGTTGTGTTTATTCCTTGTATATGTGTGGTGTACAAAAAAGTATATACTACAACTAAAAATCTTCAAAATAAAAATCTTTTAATTTACGTCACGAGTACACAGCGTAGCACAACCCCCCCCCCCCCACCCCTCCCTGGCACTCTAAAAAAAGAAAAACAAAATATACCTTTAACAGGAGATACAATAAAACATAAAACCTGCTTAATAACGTTGTTGTCAGTGTTTTATTACCTATTTCTCAAATTAATCTCAAAATAAAACTGTTTCGAGACAATAACCGAAGAAATTAATGTTTCAGTACTTTAAGTTATCTCTACAGGCAAAGTCGAAAACAAAACAAAAAAGGAGGTGGAGGTCCCATGGACGAGTGTCTAACACAAAGGTTTTATTGTGTCACTAGCTATAAGGTTCCGTGTTCGATTGCCGGATTCGAGATCCTCCAAAAACCTCATTTAATACGTACCTAACATTAACCGAGTGGAACGGACAGACGAACACACCGGTGATCCCATAAGATTTCTGTTTTTTCTTCGTACGTACGGAACCATAAAATATTTTTATTATATATGCACTATTCTTTGTGAAGAATTCTAGTAGGTTCAGTAGTTGATTCTTGACAGGCAGTAAAGCAGAAGAAGAATATATAGAGACAATAGATAATTATTCAAAGTGGTTATTCCCCTACTTATCGGTCGTTTGAATTGTTGTTATGTGTTCATCAGTATATATGTACACAATAAATGAATAAACGTTTGCTGTATGATACCGCCTGTATGTAGTACGGCACAAACAAGATAATATTAATATTTACGGTAAAATCTAGGAACAAGGCACGGGGCTAACAGGCAATTTGCCGGTAATTGCTCTATATAATAGGAATCCACAGAGACAGCCGGCACGCTGAGATGTTGTAAATGGAATCAACATCTATCTGTGCCAATATTCGTGTAGCTGAAAATTAATTCGTTCCTCATTAAGCAGTAGCTGTGAATAGTGTGCAATTATATGGAATAATTTAACATATATCTTTTTGGTCCTACGAGTTGGAAAATTTGGCAGTTGTATAACAGATGGTCGTGTCGGTATTAACTGAATAATATACTCTATAATAATATTCCTCTTGACTCGTAGGTGTCGTAAGAGCTCACTAAGAGACAAGCGTTGACAATATCGATCTATCTATCTAATTATAATATTATCGTCACATATAGTCCTGGACGGGTAAGCCAGAGAGAACAGATCGTCAAGTGTCGCGATCCTTACACAACTTTATTCTTTTCTCCATACACGCACGGAAAGGTATCCAAGTACGCTTGACTAATTGGAGTAATTTGCTCACGAGGTCTCGAACGTTAGTCTCGGACTACAAGATCACTTTTTCGCAGTATGTTGTCTTCAAATTCAAATTCTTTATTTGCCGTAAGTGGGATACGTTGTATGAAGATGCTACAGTAGTATAATTTTGTCTCATTAATCTAATTAGGTATTTTATAGCATGCAAAATTATATCAGCAGTCTCATTACTTTTATCTAAATTTAGTCTTATACAAAGTCACTTTATTCATTATATTAAAATATCAAATAGTAAAATGTTTGAATTTAACAAAATGTTACGATAGCCGAGAATTTCGAGTCGAGAGACTCGAGTTCGATCCCAGGTGGCAGGTTCGTACCAACGGGTTTTCAAAAACATATGTACGAATTATAACGTTGGCTAGGACATAAAGACGGCGACGGGCTCACCACCTGTCACGTTTTCCCAAAAATATCGTCGGAGGAAGATCGGTCGAAGGACTTAATTGTCTAGACTAGACCTCTGCCTACCCCTGTATTGGGAATTGGGTGAAGATATTTGTATTTATTCATATTTTATTTATTTAAAATTAATTCATGCACCGATCGTTTAACAATTAATTAATAATCATTTGATCTTTACTCATTCCTTCAACGTCTCATCTAAATTATTTTATGAAACCTAAAAGTTGCATATGAGGACTAAATGTTACATGGACATTAGACATTATATAAGTTTGGTTGTGTAATGCAATGACATAAGAAATCCCGTTGGGCTCGCGGCTAGAAGGCAAATAATCTACACTGCTTTTATATCGCGAAAAATAATAAATATCATACATATGTCAGTGGAAGTGACGTTGTTATATGGTAGAACATACGTACACTTTTGTTTTATGCTGTACATTTTCTATATGTAATACCTCGAGCCGTAGTATGAATAAATTTATATTTCCCCCTTCCCTCTATGTCATTTTGGTAAGCGCCTCGTGAGGTTTTAGTTTTTATAATGTATCAAATAATATTTCGTGACGCAAAGGGATATTATAGAAACGAGTCGAAAAAAGCAAGTCAGTTATTCTATCATTTATAATAAAATAAATAAATATAAATATCTTCACGCGATTCCCAATACCGGGACAGAGTAGACAGAGGTCTAGTCTGAACAATTAAGTCCCTTCGACCCACCTTCCACCGAATCATCTTCGATTTCTATCACTTACTATATACAATTGTCTAGACCTCCGTCTGCTACGTACTTTGTTATATCGGCAATTGCGCGAAGATACTAAACAATAATTCCTTCTAATGGAAATAGGATTTTCTATCTACGAAAATCCAACTATCCTGATGTTCTAATACGGGGACAATTATCAGGAAATTGCTTGTTAGTGCGGCACCTTCGATGTAGTTTATGGTGCATTTAGTTATTGTGGGCTGGAGCTTAGTGTAGTGACGTCATAAAAGTTGTTTCTTGTCGAGTTTATTCAGCTCAACTACTGCATGCGATGTTTTGTAATTGCTTTATAATATTTATAATGCTTTCTTTAGGTAGTCACGATAGCCAGTGGTTGGGTGATCGGCATCAGGGTCGTACCAATGGGTATAAAAATTATATACGATTTATCTCGTTGGCTTAGACATAAAGACAGCAACAGGCTCGCCAACGGTCACGTCGTCACATAATATCATAGGTAGGTCGAAAGGACTTTAATGTCTAGACTTCTTGTTACCGCAGTAATGGGAATGGTTTGGAAATAATCCTATTTTCCTTTAATAGTAAAAAGGTGTGTAATGTTTAATTTTATTTTATAATCTTACTCAAGTGAGTCTGTCTTTGCAGACGAGGGTTCGGAATCCCGCAAGGAGCAAATATTTGTGTGATGAATATGAATGTTTACACGACTCATGGGTGTTTATATGTGTGCTTAAATATTTATATGTGTTCAGTGTATAAATACGTGTATCTTGACGATATTCCCAATACAAGTGTAGATAGACGGTTAGTCTTTCGGCACTACCTTCCACCGAAGGTAATTTTAGAGACGCGATAGGTGGTGAGCCATCGCCGTCTTTATGTCAAGCCAACGATATAAATCATACATAAGTTTTGAAAAAACACATTGATACGAGCCTGTCACCTGGGGATCGAACTCGGGTCTCTTGATTCGTAATTCCGACCACCCAACCACACGGCTATCGTGACTGTTTTAGATAGATAGATTGGTATTGACAACGCTTTTCTTTTAGTGAGCTTTACGACACCTACGAGTCAAAAGGGGATATTATTATAGGTCATATTATTCAGCCAATACCACCTCAACCACCTATAATATCACGGCCAATGCTTGAAGAATAATTATTTTTTTTACCATCCAACTTGAAGGACCAAAAGATCTGTATCAAATTATTCCATATGATTGAAACTATTCATAGCTACCGCTTGACTCGAAATCAATCACCCAACCACTTGGCTATCGTGACTTTATAGCAAATGTCTAAATAAGAAATAAATACATACAGAGATAGGGACAATATAACATACTTTTGTCCGAACCTAATGTAAGCAGCTTAAGTAGTGTTAGTATGGAATCAGAAACATAAAAGGTATCACATACACATTGACCCGACCGGGAATCGACTCCGGTACCTCAGAGCTGGCGACATCACGAAGTCCACATAGGTCGTGATATCTATGTAAGTATATTGTGCCTTTGCCTTGGACACAGACGACGACCAGCTGTCACGGTGTCCAAAGATCCAGTGAAAAATGGGTTGAAATTACTTAATTCTCTAGACCTCTGTCTACACTATTTTTGGAAAATGTGTGAAGGTGAAAATAGATACGTATGTTATTTATTCGTTATTTGATTCGAACATCGGTTCATCTTCAATAAATATCTAAATCGTTTTCTCAATTGCGCTAACAGATTCACGTCTAAGAGGCATTAAGTTGTAAGCTCGTTCGAGATATCGAAGGAAAGTGTTTTCGATATTTCTCATAGAAAGAAGATTGCTTATTTTACCAATGAAATTTAATATGTAAAATTCATTCTAAAGAATAACTACTCAATAACACATTGCTGATACAAATATTCTTGTAATGTATTACAAGAATAATGGCTAACCACGTAAGTTGACTGATGTTTACCGATAGCAAAGGAACTTTGACTTATTTATGACCTTCTTTATCACCGAGATAAATTTGGGATCCGTTTTAGTTAAGAAGTGGTTTAAGATACAAACGCCAACGATCATATGCGATCGTCAAGTCAAAATAAAGAATGAATGACCAGTTCTTTACAAAAAACATCTTCACGCCCTTCCCAATATAGGGGTAGACAGAGGTCTAGACAGTTAAGTCCTTTTGACCCACCGAAACATTTTTTGGGTCAACGTAACAGAAAGTGAGCCTGTTGCCAACTTATAAAAACCATTGGTACGAACCTTGGGATCGAACTCGGGTCTCTTGATTCGTAATTCCGACCACCCAACCACACGGCTATCGTGACTTTATAGCAAATGTCTAAATAAGAAATAAATACATACAGAGATAGGGACAATATAACATACTTTTGTCCGAACCTAATGTAAGCAGCTTAAGTAGTGTTAGTATGGAATCAGAAACATAAAAGGTATCACATACACATTGACCCGACCGGGAATCGACTCCGGTACCTCAGAGCTGGCGACATCACGAAGTCCACATAGGTCGTGATATCTATGTAAGTATATTGTGCCGTTGCCTTGGACACAGACGACGACCAGCTGTCACGGTGTCCAAAGATCCAGTGAAAATGGGTTGAAATTACTTAATTCTCTAGACCTCTGTCTACACTATTTTTGGAAAATGTGTGAAGGTGAAAATAGATACGTATGTTATTTATTCGTTATTTGATTCGAACATCGGTTCATCTTCAATAAATATCTAAATCGTTTTCTCAATTGCGCTAACAGATTCACGTCTAAGAGGCATTAAGTTGTAAGCTCGTTCGAGATATCGAAGGAAAGTGTTTTCGATATTTCTCATAGAAAGAAGATTGCTTATTTTACCAATGAAATTTAATATGTAAAATTCATTCTAAAGAATAACTACTCAATAACTTACATTGCTGATACAAATATTCTTGTAATGTATTACAAGAATAATGGCTAACCACGTAAGTTGACTGAT